>CM046661.1:117320219-117920219 GCA_025594165.1 Tamias sibiricus
TCGCGATCCTCCTGCCTCAGCCTCCCAAAGTGCTGGGATTACAGGCGTGCGCCACCGCGCCCGGCAATTTACAGTCTTTTAATGTGGACTGATTATCCATTTTATACTAGCACATTTTCAAATACCGATGTATATTTTTATCATGTTCTTTGCTTTCTAGTTTTCCATACTGTCCTCCTTGTTGTTCCTTTTCAATTTTTGTCTTACATATTTTCTTTGCTTTTATGTCTTCTTCTTTTTTGGAAAGTATGGTTTGTATAAAGTGGTTTCCTTTAAATTTTCCAAAGTTCTGTTTAATCCTATACAACTTATTTTCATAATTGTACTAGTAAAAAAGTATACTTGAGTAAATTTGACACTCAAATTTGTTTAACACACATTCATGTTCTTCTATCTCTACCCCCTTTTCAATATAACATGACATTTTAAATGCAGATATTTTTTATAATACTGCATAATATTTACACTATCCATTTTTTTCATGGAAACAATTACATTTACTTCTTTAAGACTCAGCACAGGTGTTACCTCCCCTCCTCCTGCTTTCTACTTAGTAAAGTCTTGGATTTCTCTCTCTGATCTTCAATCATTACTTCCTCCTCAGTCTACATGTGATTTTTTTCTAGAATATTCCTTTTTGGTATCATAATTATTAATTTAGGTATGTTTTTCCACATTTAGTGATAAGTCTCTTGCTATTAAGAACCATGTCTTTAGTTTTGTAGGACATAGTATATTGCACAATGTATAATAGAAGTTCAGTAATATTTGGCAAATAAATGAAGGTATAAATGAATATAGAATGTCTATATGAAATATGTGGCCTTTCTTTTGGATTCTACATGTGTTTGATTATTTTAAAAATAATAAGGAAGAAGTTATTAAATAAGGTTTTTGTATGACATTTTTTTCAATTCTGAAATTGTTTAGTAACTTAGATCCTATAAAATAATGATATAAGTATTAACTAGTGACTGTCAAGGACTAGAGCCTGGAAGTAACAGTCCTTGCACTTTTAGGGCATTCAATCACTAAAATCATTAGTATGTTCAACTTTTAGTACGTTCCTAAAATATGCCAGACACTGATACACATTGTATATCCTCTTAGAATTAGAAAGGATTCAGAGATATTATCATAAGTCTCGGAGATTACTAAGATTATTAGGTCTAAAATGTTGATATAAGCTCATTAAGGTTTAGAGGGTAAGCGCCTCCAAAAATATTTAAGTGACTCACATTCTTTACTTCTCTAATTCCCAGCCTTGGGATTTGCCCAATAAAAGATCAACCAGAGCTTGGTTTTGAGTCCATTTTGTCTAAGAGCAATTGATCTTGCATCCTTAGGTGTAAGATAATGCTAGGCATTGTGAAGGAGCCCTGTAAATAAAACCACTATCAGAAGTTTCATATTGTTAGATACAAATCACATAACCCTGATGTCTGGTTAATATTGATTTAGCCTACTAACTTACATAAATTCTTAGCATGTTTATTCTCATTGAAACTTTTCCCTTCATTGTGGAAGGGAGGTGGAGTATAGAGAGAAGGAATTACAAATGATTCAGATTTGGGTTTAATGTGTTAAGTTCATTTTCTAACTGAGCTGTTGCACAAGTGAGATGTTTTCTAAGCAAATCAACCATGACACTTGAGTCCTTCAATACCCTGTACTCTGGTTTCAAACACAATGCAGCTGCTGCTCCACAGCCAAGAGGAGAACTCCCTCCCTGAGTTAATTAGTGTCACTGATACCATTAATGACTCCAAGCACACCAATTGTTCGTAATTTCACTCTTAAGAAAACTAAACTCATTGATTTATAGAATGCATCCAAGTGATGGCACCAAGTTTCAAACTTAATGGTTGTTAAAACTGATAAGAAATTTTCATAAAAACAATCTCATTCAAGTGTAAATAATGTTTCTGCCCTTTGCAATTCCAAGTGTTCAATTCAAATATCAGCAAAAACATATATTAGTGTATACACACGTATGTGTATGTATGTGTATATATAATAGGGGAAAAATAGACTCATTAGCTCATACTCATATTTTTTATGGAAATTACTTGTACTATATTAGAAGACAAAAAATAAATAAAACTTGTGATCAAAATTTAAATAAATTAAGAAACAAGTGTTCTCATCCAAAACCCTCCCGGATTCCCAATTAACTTGGGTGGTATCAGTTGACGCTTCTTTTCTTCCCTGCTCCTCCCTACCAAATTGCAAAGCTTTGAAATTCTACTCTTCTGGAAAAAGGAAGAGGTACTCTGCTGACATGCTTCCTTAGTTAGGTGAGACAGGGCTTTCTTTCTCTTTTGTTCACACACAGAATATTGAATATGTAGAGAGGCACTGAGGTTTTCAGTCATTGCTTACCTTAAAAATATCCTAATTTACACTTTCTGATATCAATTTGAAACTTTTTATAATAAAACTGTGTGAGAAGGTTTCACATCTCCTAGCTAATGATACATTAAGTATGGAAAACTTCTTTAGCTTCCTTTTCTTCTTCATAAGAGAACACTGTAGGGGCTTAAGGAAAATGCCTTGTTCATAACAAAGAGCTAAAACTGTGCTTTAATATACCCTTAGCCAGAGCACATCTCTGTATGCTGCCTGGTACCGAAAACCAGGAGGAAAACTCTCGGAGGCAGAGTAAAGCTTTTACTACTTTTACTTCTACTTTCTTAGAGCTTAGAGAGGGAAAGAAAGATTTTTAGAGAGAAAGATTAAAGCAAGCTTTTCTTCTTGTCTTCTTAGCTTAGAGTCTTAGAGAGAAAGAAAGATAGAGCTTAGCTTCTTCTTAGAGAGAAAGAAAGATAGAGCTTAGCTTCTTCTTAGAAAGAAAGAGCTTAGCTTAGAGAAAGATTAGAGCTTCTTTTTTCTCTCTTCTTTCTTCCTTCTTCTTTCTTCTGTCTTCTGTCTTCCTCAGGAGCCTCGGCCTAACTCTGACCAGTCATTACTTCTTCTATCTGGTTTCTCTTCTGTCTTCTATCTGGTTTCTCTTCTGTAACCGCTCTGCCTACGTTCTGGCCGCTCTGATTCTTCTGACCGACTGAGTGACTGCCCGACTGACTGAATTCTCCATTCTCCTAACTCGGACCGCTTTCACCCGGTTATATACCTTCAGCTTTGCGGGTGCCTACAGGTGCGTCACATACATATCAGGTGGAACTTATGGCTTCCAGCTAGCTGCAACAGCCCTTCCTAATTAGGGCTCCTTCACATCTCTTGTTCTCTTGAACTCAAGGATAGGGTCCCTTGGTAGGTCAGTTCCTCTGGTTTGCCCTCCAATCCCCAGCCCTCAGTGAAGGGCTTAAACTGAGACAACTGAGTAAATGGTGAAGATAGACACACACACACACACACACACACACACACACACGCATAACTTTATTGAAGAATAAAATGGTTGGAAGGGAACGTTAGGTAATTTTCTAATGGGATATTCATTGTTGAATAATGTTTTCCTATAAAAAATTATTTTCCCACTTAGAGAAAGTATGCTTCTCTGTGAATGAAAAAAAATTAAGTTCATAAATTCATGTAAGCGGTCTAGAAGTAAAATTAGGAAGACTTAACAGATTAAACATAATTTTTAAACTTCTGCTTCCAACCCAGATGGAGTAATGAACTGGATTTTTCCTCCCATGTGAAGTAACTAGAAAACAAGTTGAAATGTTTAAGCACTGCACATAGCCAGTGATGGGTAGTGATCCTTGGGAGGCAGAAAACCAAACATGTGAGCTCTAGATTGCCACAGTTTACTGCCTTGAGAGAGGCTTTGGTATAGGTAGAGAAAACCTAGCCAGAGGTTAGTGGACTTTCTGAATTGGGGAGATGGTGGTGGAAATATGGGGAAGAGGGTAAAAATGCTGAAACTCAGGGGACAGAGTTACATGGAGAGAGTTTTCAAACCTGAGAGTACCATGTGAATATTTAACAGAGAAATGTATAGGCAGGTGTGTGAGGAAAATACCTGGGACTGGGGAAGAATCATTTGAGGATATTGATGGAAAGAGTGACTGGCACTTACACAGGCTTGCGTATAGTTCCTCCCGCTCATATTCAAAGACCCCTAATTCATGAGAAATTGGGTAGAGAACTCAGAAGGGTCTTGCTTCATTAATGGGGAATAATTAACCTTAGGCTAAATGCTGTTCTTATCTCACCTAGCACATCTTAAAACAAAGATTCAAAAGGATAAACTGTTTCAATGTAACTTATTCCAGAAAAAAAAAGTTTAAGAATATTTATAGGAAAACAATAATGTGCAGTATTTGACATGGTAAAATTTATAATGTTTGCTGGTATCAAGCAAAGATTACCAGGCTTGCAAAGAAGCATGAAAACACTACCAATAGTGAAGAGAAAAATCAATTGGTCAAAAGTAACCCTGAATTAGCAAACAAAGATGTTAAGAAAGCTATTATAATTGTATTGCATATGTTTAAAAGCTTTACTAAGACTCAGAAAATACAAATTTATACAAACTAGATTAGAAAACTACAATGTTTAAAATGAAAAATGCTTTAATTGAGTTCATAGATTAGACACTGCAGAGAAAAGATTAATGAACTTGAAGATATAGTAATAGAAATCACCAAAATGAAACACAAAGATTAAAAAGAAGATACAAAACATAACTGAGGGCATAGTCCAATAATAAAGTGTTTGTCTAACATGCCCAAGATCCTGGGTTGGATTCCTAGAACCTCCAAAATAAAAAAGTACAAAATAATTCTATTAATCATCACTGAACTATGGGACAACTTCAAGCAGCTGATTATATATGTGTAATGGAATCCCAGAAGTGCAAAAGGTAGAACAAACATTTGAAGAAAAAATGGCTGAAAAGTTTCCGAATCTGGTGAATGCTGTAATTGCACAAACCCATAAAAAACAACGAATCGTAAGCACAGAAATATAAATAAAACCATGCCGTGACATTTTAGAATACAAAATTTCAACTCTCGTAGTAAAGAAAAAAAATCCTAAAAGTTACTCAAGTGAGGGGTAAGTTACACAGAAAGGAGATTTATAAGGATGATTGACAACAAATTTCTCCAAAAATGAGAATCAGTGAATAAATTGAACGAACTACAGGGGAAATAGACAAATTCACAATTGTACATGAAAATTTCAAGGTCTTCTCTAAATATTTGATACATAAAGTCAGAAAGAATATGAAATATTTGAACAATACTATCAACCAACTTGATTTATTTGGCATTCACAGAACACTCCATCAAAGAACAACAGAATAAATGTTCTTTCCCAGTGCACCAGAACACTTAGCAAACTAGATTTCATTCTGGGTCATAAGAGAAGTCTCAATACTTTTAGAAAGTTATATAGAAAATCCCTGAAACCCTTGGAGATCTAATAACAGACTTCTTAATAATTCATGTGTCAAGAAAAGAATAAAATGAGGATTAGAATTTGAGTTGAATGAAAATGAAATTAGAAAAACAAGTACCAATTAAACCCAAAATAAGTAGAAGAAAAAAATTAATAAGGTTCATAGTGGGATCCCAATGAAATAGGAAATAGAAAAATTATTGAGAAAAATCAAGGAAAGCAAAAGCTGTTTCTTCCATAAGACCAAGAAAATGAGAAAAATCTAGTCTAGGTGATTAAGAAACAAGGGAGAAGACACAAATTACTTATATCAAGAATAAAAGAGATGATATCATTATATATTGTATGAGTATTAAAAAGATAACTGTTTAGGAAATTCAATATCTTAGATGAAATGGACAAAATACTTATAATACAGAAACTTTCATAGCTCACTCAAGCAGAAACAAATAACTTGAAAATCTCTTTGTATTTTAAAGTAATTGAATTTCAAGATACCTAACTAGTTAATTTTACCAAACATTATAGGATGAAATAATACAATTTTAAACCAACTTCCAGAAACTTCAAAATGAAAGAATACAACTCATTGTTTGAGGCTGTTATTATCATGATTCTACAACCAGACAAAGACAGGACAAGGAAAAAAACTATATATCATTGTTATTTATTTTAGTCAGATTTTTTTTTTCTTCTGTGACCAAAAGACCTGAGAAGAATAATTAGGGAAAGAAAAGTTTAATTTGGGGACTCCTGGTTTCAGAGGTTTCAGTCCATAGATGGCCGGGTCCATTCCTCAAGGGATAGAGGTGAGGCAGAACATGATGGTGAAAGGATGTGGCAGAGGAAAATGGCTCAGGACGTTGCCACCAAGAAGCAGAGAGAAAGCTCAGCTCAAGAAGGTCAAAATATATACCCCAAATGTACTCCCCCAAGAGCCCCCTCCTCCAGCCACACTGTATTGCCTATAATTACCATCCAGTTAATCCCTATCGGGAGATTAATGCACTCTCATAACCCAATCATTTCCCCTGTAAACTTTCTCACAATGTCTCACACATGAGCTTTTGGGGGACACCTCACATCTAAACCAGAACATTCCTCATAAGCATAGATGAAAAAAATACTTGAAGTTTTAAACAATCAAACCTAACACTTTCTGAAAGGTGTAATATATTATCACTAAATAGGGCTTATGCCAGAAATGCAGTGTTGGCTTAACATCTGTAAATCAATCACTTCAACTTTTCAATTAGCCAAAAACTATGAAATTATCTCAGTAGAAGCCAAAAAAGCATTTTCACAAAATCCAACAATGATTCGTGATAAAAGTTGTCATCAACTAGGACTAGATGGCAGTGTCCTCAGTCTGCTAAAAACCATCGACAAAATACCTGCAGCTGATACCATAATAGTGAAAGACTGATTTCTCCACTAAGATCAGTAATAAGACAAATCTTTCTACTCCTAGTATTTCTGTTTGGCATTGTTGTACAGGTTCTAGCCAGTGCAATAAGACAAGAGAAGAAATAAAAAGGAGCTAGATTACAAAGGAGATAAAACTGCTTTAATTCACAGATGGCATAATTGTGTCTGTACACAATTATGAGTCTGATAGAACCTACCAAAAAAGCTACTAGAAGTAATAAATAAGTTTAACAAGATTGTAGGACACAAAGGCAATACATAAAAACAAATTGTATTTCAATATGTTAGCAACAGTCAGAAATTAAAATTAAGAAAACATTGTCATTCCCAATTGCAACAAAATTTGAATCTTAGGCATGCATTTAACAATAATGTTCAAGATATGTACACTAAAAGATACATACAAATGACAAAACTGAGGAAAACAATGATATAAATAAATGGACAGGTGTACTATAAAAGTAGGCCAGAAATTTCAATATTGTTTTGAGGTCAATTTTCCTTAATTTGACCTCTGAATACAATATAAGTTAGAAGCAACCTGAATGTTCCTCAATGAGTAAATGGATAAACAATTTGTAGTAAATATACTACTATATAAGATAACATGATTGAGTGACAAATGTTGTAGACTATTGATAAATATAGAACACTTCTGAACATGGATGAGCTTTGAAATAATATATTTTAAATTGAAGAAGCCAGGCAAAAAGAGAGTGAATATCATATATATGGTGCATACTATACCTTATGATTTTGTATATATAAATCTAGATAGAATTAAGATTAACAAGTTAAATGTTGTTTGAATACAATATTTCATTTATAAAATTCATTCTAGAAACTGGGAAATCTCTATGACTTTTTCCTAAGAGATTCTTTGTACTGATCTTCATTCTAAATATCTTAAGAACAAATTATCTGGGATTTTGGATTACTTTCAAACTGACTTGCGTGAATACTGAGTCTTTTGGGAATCCTCAAGTAAAATTAAGGAATGTGAAGTTTCAAGTAGATTTTTCTTTTCAGCTTTCTCACAAAAGCAGTTTTTTTGTTTGGTTTGGGTTTGTTTGTTTTGCAATGATGGAGATGGAACCTAGGGCCTTGTGCATCCTAGGCAAATGCTTACCACTGAACTATATCCCTGCCCTCTTGTGGCTTTTAAATGGGATGTTTGGCATAAAAAATATCCAGTAAAGTTTATATGAGTAATTGTGTAGAATATGACTTCAGAGAGCTGTAATGAGTTCAACATATTTCAACCTTTAGAAAAATACTTTTTTTCCTGAAGCAAACACAATGAAGAAAATGGGACCTCCATATTCACACCATCGGTAAACAACCTTGAATTAAGAAAATGCTGTGGAGACATGTGTCAATCTTCGGTGGCCATTTGTTTAGGAAGGAGAATGTTCTGACATTGGACATCCCTTTTGGAGATGATAGCCAAGTGAAACTTCAATTTTACATCAGCCTCTACATAATTTGTAAAATATTTTTTACAGATTTTAAGGTGTTTTGATTTATAATGAAGAATAAATATTTATTGGTGACCCAATTCCAGAGTCTTCCAACATATCCCAATATGTAACATTTTAGAAACTTTGAGATACCTGATACCTGAAAACCCAAAGGAGTTTTGGCCTGCATCTTTTTTTTTTTTTTAAATAATTTTTAATGTGTACAACTCATAGTGTATGAATTTAGCATCTTTTTACATACAACTGTTTGTATACAAAGTATATTCGTACAATTCAGGTCTTCAATCATGCATTTAGAAAAATGAAATCCGTCTCATTCAACCACCTTTTCCTTTTCTTTTTTTTTTCCTTTTCTCCCCCTCCCTCCCCCTTTGCTCCCCCCCTTACCCTTCCTTCCCTTTGACCATTCTAGTGTTCCTCTAGTCCTCCTATGTACCCCCCCATCCAACAATACTATGAACTAGCCTCCTTATATCAGAGAAAACATTTGATACTTGGATTTTTGAGACTGACTAAATTCACTTAGCATTATGTCTTCCAACTTCATCCATTTACCTGCAAATGCCATTAATTTATTTTCTTTTATTGCTGAGTAAAATTCCATTGTGCATATATACCACATTTTCTTAATCCACTCATTTACTGAGGGACATCTAGGTTGGTTCCACAACCTAGCTATTGTGAATTGTGCAGCTACAAACATTGAGATAGCTGTGTCACTGTAATATGCTGTTTTTAAGTCCTTTGGGAATAGACCCAGGAGTGGGATGGCTGGGTCATAGGGTGGCTCCATTCCCAGTTTTCCAAGAAATCTCCATACTACCTTCCATAACGGTTGCACCATTTTGCAGTCCCACCAGCAATGTATGAGTGTGCCTTTTTCCCTACATCCTCTCCAACATTTATTGTTGCTTGTGTTCTTGACAGCTGCCATTCTGACTGGAGTGAAGTGAAATCTAAGAGTAGTTTTGATTTGCATTTCTCTAATGGCCAGCGATGTTGAACATTTTTTCATGTATTTGTTAATTAATCGTGTATCTTCTTCTGAGAGGTGTCTTCTCAATTCCTTAGCCCATTTATTGATTGAGTTATTTGTTTTTTTGGTGTAAAGTTTTTTGAGCTCTTTATATATTCTAGAAATTAGTGCTCTGTCTGATGTGCATGTACTAAATATTTGTTCCCAATTAGTTGGCTCTCTATTCACCTCACTGATTGTTTCTTTTGCTGAAAAGAAGCTTTTTAGTTTAAATCTATCCCATTCATTAATTCTTGGTAATAGTTCTTGCGCTACAGGATTCTTATTGAGAAACTTGGGGCCTAATCTGACATGTTGGAAATTGGAGCTTACTTTTTCTTCTATTAGGCGTACTGTCTCTGGTCTAATTCCTAGGTCCTTGATCCACTTTGAATTGAGTTTTGTGCATGGTGAGAGATAAGGATTTAATTTCAATTTGGTGCATATGGATTTCCAGTTTTCCCAGCACCATTTGTTGAAGAGGCTATCCTTTCTCCACTGTACATTTTTGGCACCTTTGTCTAATAAGATAGCTGAAATTATATGTATTAGTTACTGTGTCCTCAATTCTGTACCATTGGTCCACCAGTCTGTTTTGGTGCCAATACCATGCTGTTTTTGTTACTGTTGCTCTATAGTATAATTTAAGGTCCGGTATGGTGATGCCCCCTGCTTCACTTTTCTTGCTCAGGATTGCTTTGGCTATTCTGGGTTTCTTATTTTTCCAGATGAATTTCATGATTGCTATTTCTATTTCTTTGAAGAATGACGTTGGGATTTTGATTGGAATTGCATTAAATCTGTATAATGCTTTTGGTAGTATGGACATTTTGACAATATTAATTCTACCTATCCAAGAGCAAGGTAGGTCTTTCCATTTTCTGAGTTCATCTATGATTTCTTTCTGTAGTGTTCTATAATTTTTGTTATAGAGGTCTTTCACCTCTTTCGTTAGGTTGATTCCCAGGTATTTTATTTTTTTTGATGCTATTGTAAATGGGGTAGTTTTCATCATTTCCTTTTCAGAGTCTTTGTTGCTGATGTACAAAAATGCCTTTGACTTATGTGTGTTGATTTTGTATCGTGCAACTTTGCCAAATTCATTTACTAGTTGTAAAAGTTTTCTGGTAGAGTTTTTTGGGTCTTCTAGGAAGATTATCATGTCATCAGCAAATAGTGCTAATTTGAGCTCTTCTTTTCCTATCTGGATCCCTTTAATTTCTTTCGTCTGTCTAATTGCTCTGGCCAGAGTTTCCAGTACTATGTTAAATAGCAGTGGAGAAAGGGGGCATCCCTGTCTTGTTCCAGTTTTTAGAGGGAATGCTTTCAATTTTTCTCCATTAAAGATAATGTTAGCTCGGGACCTTGCATATATAGCTTTTATAATGTTGAGATATGTTCCTGATATTCCTAGTTTTTCCAGTGTTTTGAACATAAAGGGGTGTTGTATTTTGTCAAATGCTTTTTCTGCGTCTATTGAGATGATCATATAATTTTTGTCTTTAAGTCTATTGATGTGCTGTATTATGTTTATTGATTTCCGAATGTTGAACCAGCCTTGCCTCCCTGGGATAAACCCCACTTGATCATGGTGCACTATCTTTTTGATATGTTTTTGTATCCGATTTGCCAGGATTTTGTTGAGGATTTTTGCATCTATGTTCATTAAAGATATGGGCCTGAAGTTTTCTTTTTTGGATGTGTCTTTTTGCCTGGCTTTGGAATTAATGTGATATTGGCCTCATAGAAAGAGTCTGGAAGAGCTCCCTCTTTTTCTATTTCTTGAAATAGTTTGAAGAGCATTGGTATTAGTTCTTCTTTGAAAGTCTTATAGAACTCGGCTGTAAACTCATCAGGTCCTGGACTTTTCCTTGTTGGTAGCTTTTTGATGACATCTTCTATTTCTTCGCTTGTAATTGATCTGTTTAAATTGTGTATAGCCTCCACATCCAGTTTAGGCAAATCATATGACTCTAGAAATCTGTCAATGCATTCAGTATTTTCTATTTTATTAGAGTACAAGTTTTCAAAGTAATTTCTAATTATATTCTGTATATCTGAGGTGTTTGTTGTGATATTCCCTTTTTCATCATGAATGTTAGTAATTTGAGTTTTTTCTCTTCTTCTTTTCGTTAGCATCGCTAAGGGTCTGTCAATTTTGTTTATTTTTTCAAAGAACCAACTTTTAGTTTTGTCAATTCTTTGAATGGTTTCCTTAGTCTCAATTTCATTAATTTCTGCTCTGATTTTAACTATTTCCTGTCTTCTACTGCTCTTGGTGTTGGTCTGTTCTTCTTTTTCTAATGCTTTGAGGTGTGATGTTAAGTCATTTATTTGTTGGGTTTTTTTCCTCTTAAGGAATGAACTCAGTGCGATGAATTTTCCTCTTACTACTGCCTTCATAGTGTCCCAGAGATTTCTATATGAAGTATCTGTGTTCTCATTTACCTCTAGGAATTTTTTGATCTCCTCTTTGATGTCTTCTTCAACCCCTTGTTCATTCAGTAGCATGTTGCTTAGCTTCCAGTTGATGGAGTAGTTTTTTTTTATTCCTTGTTTTGTCGTTGATTTCCAATTTCATCCCTTTATGGTCCGATAGCATGCAGGGTAGTATCTCTATTTTTTTATATTTGCTGAGAGTTGCCTTGTGACATAATATATGGTCTATTTTGGAGAAGGAGCCATGTGCTGCTGAGAAAAATGTGTATTCGTTTACTGAGGGATGAAATATTCTATATATGTCCGTTAGGTCTAAATTGTTAATTGTTTTAAGGAGGCTTAAAGTTTCTTTGTTTAGTTTTTTTTGGATGATCTATCCATTGGTGAGAGAGGTGTGTTGAAGTCCCCTAGAATAACTGTGTTGTGGTCTATTTTACTCTTGAACTTGAGAAGCATTTGTTTGATGAATGTAGGTGCTCCATTATTTGGTGCATATAGATTTATGATTGTTATATCCTGTTGATGAATGGTTCCCTTAAGTAATAAGAAATATCCATCTTTGTCCCTCTTGATTAGTTTTGGTTTGAAGTCTACCTTATTTGATATGAGAATGGAAACTCCTGCTTGCTTCTGCCGGCCATGTGAGTGATAAGACTTTTCCCAGCCTTTCACTTTCAGTCTGTTGATGTCTTTTTCTATGAGGTGTGTTTCTTGGAGACAGCAAATTGTTGGGTCGTTTCTTTTAATCCATTCTGATAATCTGTGTCTTTTGATTGGCGAGTTTAGGCCATTAACATTCAGGGTTATTATTGAGATGTGATTTTTATTCCCATCCATTTTTATTTGAATTATGGTCTTTAGCTTGATTTGGTTTCTCTTCTGGTTGGTATTTCCTTTAGTTTAATATCTCCCTTTGTTGATTTTCATTATCATCTTTCTCTTCTTCTTCATGAAAAATGTTGCCCAGGATGTTCAGAAGTGCTGGCTTTCGAGTTGTGAAATCTTTTAACTTTTGCTTGTCGTGGAAGGTTTTTATTTCATCTTCGAATCTAAAGCTCAATTTTGCTGGATATAAGATTCTTGGTTGACATCCCTTTTCTTTCAGAGCTTGAAATATGCTATTCCAGGATCTTCTTGCTTTTAAGGTCTGGGTTGAAAAATCTGAACATAGTCTGATTGGTTTCCCCCTATATGTGATCTGCTTCCTTTCTCTTGCGCTTTTAGTATTCTCTCCTTGCTCAGAATATTAGGCATTTTCATTTTAATGGGTCTTGGTGTGGATCTGTTGAGATTTTGTTTGTTTGGTGTTCGGTATGCCTCTTGAACTTGGTTTTCCCATTCATTCCTCAAGTTTGGAAAATTTTCTGTAATTATTTCGTTAAATAAATTACTCATTCCTTTGGCTTGAAACTCTGCCCCTTCCTCTACGCCAATCACTCTTAAGTTTGGTCTTTTTATGCTGTCCCATAATTCTTGGATGTTATGTTCTTGATTTCCAACGAGTTTTGCTGTATGGTCTAAATTCTTCTCTAGGACATATATTTTATCTTCATTGTCTGAGGTTCTTTCCTCCAAGGTCTACTCTGTTGGAGATGCTTTCAATTGAACTTTTATTTTGGTTTATTGCTTCTTTCATTTCTGGAATTTCTATTTGGTTTCTCTTTAGAGCCTCTATTTCCCTATTGAAGTAATCTTTTACTTCCTGTATTTGTTTTTGGAGTTCTTTGTCAAAATGATCTTTTGCCTCCTGTACTTGCTCCCTCATCTCATTTTTGAGTTCATTCTTAAGTTCCCTAAACAATTGGCATATGTAATTTCTAAATTCCATCTCTGGCATTTGACCAACTGTGTTTGCCATGAAATCTACTGATGAGGAATCTTGATCTGATTGTGTCACTTTCTTCCCTTGTTTTTTCATGCTGCTTGTGTGTCTTTTCTTCCTGCACTGTGGGACCTTGACTGTTTCGATTTTACCTTAATGCCTTATGTTGTTCCTGTAGTACAAAGCTATCAGCTCCCCTTACAATTCCTTTACACTTTAAAACCTAACACTGTCTATTCAGCAAATTCAATTTTGATCACAATGTACAGATTTTGTTAACCCAGATATTATTTCCAATTTACTCTGTACGCTTCTGATGGGGTTTTATAGCTTCAAGTATTGGATACAGACGTATTATGTTTAAGAAGAAGGAAGTGTCTTGAATTGTTCTTTCTTGGAAAGTATGAAAGAAGAGTTCTATTGACGTGGTTTACTGGAAGTGGTTTAGTATCAGTAGAAGAGAGAAGATAGAGAATGGAGTTGACACTTAGGTGGAGAGACCCATTTATATATAAAGTAAGATGGAAAAGAAGAAAAAAATGATAAAAGATTAGAAATTGGTGTAAGAGAGAGGAGAGAGAGAATCAAGAAAATGGAGAGTAAACTATATATAACACCTCTTTGCTATCCAGTTCAATTGCGCCGTTTCTAGAAATCCCAAATTCTGCATAAAGCTTGTTTTTGCCTCTGTTTAGTATGCACTGGCAGGGTGCAAATATGAAAGATGAAGGAGGAAGAAGAGATGCCAAAGTGAGAAGGAAGAAAAGAAGGAATGAGAAAAGGAGCAGAAGCAAACAATCAAACACACTGACAATCAATGCAAAAAAAAAGCAAAACAGAACAAAGCCAAAAAAAGAAAAAGAACAACAAACAATCTATCAAAAACCCCCAAAAACCAATAACACAAGCAGACCAACCAAAAAAAAAAAGTCAAACCCCAAGTCTCAAACATAATGGGCCCTGGGAAGCCCCCCTCTCTTTTTCCTTTCCAGTTTAAGCCAACTGCATTGAACCACGTCCAGATAGTCTGCGACCCTGTTAGTGAAGTCAAGTCTGCACCCTAGGCCAGCGGCTGAATGGCTCAGGGGGAAGATTGGCTTAGGGCGGTTGTGTGTCAACAGATGAATGGCACCGGGAAGGGGACCCTCCAGAAGGCACCCTTTCCCCACGCCCACCCACAGTTGTAGCTTCTTGTGGCCGCTGGGCTGGCCTCAGACACGCCCTCCCCTGCTGGTTACCCTAGTCTCACCCAGGTGTGAGCTGCCTTCAGGGCGCTGGGGCTCCCTGGATGTCTGCAGCTGTTGTCTCCTCTGTTGTCTTTTCCCCTTTGTCTGGGTCAGCCACTGCACTTCTCAAAGATGGCGGCGTTCTCCCATTCAACAGCAGCTCTGCAGACCCTTGTGTCAGTCCAGAGCGTGCAGGATTGGCTTGGCAAGCAGTGCGAAAGAGCTCCACGTGGACACCGCCCACGCCTCTAGGCCTCTTTTTATCCCTCCTCGCCCATCGGTTTCAAAGCCACTGGGTGGATCACCTCTTTGCCGAGATGGTATCGGCCCTGCGCCTGTAGCACAGACAGCGCTGCTTTGGGCCGTGGACCGCTGCGACTCTGCCTCTGCTTGTTGTGGTCCTGTAGAACCTTGTATTTCGCTGTCCAGAGGTGCAGGAATGTCTCGGCTCCCTTTCAGTTGCAATAGAACCACCAGCAACGCGCTCAAACTTCCCACTCCGCGTCCTTCAGCAGCTGTGTCCAGAGAGCACCTCCCTCCTGTCGGCCATCTTCCCTCTCTCTGTTGGCCTGCATCTTATACCAGCATCTGTGTTTCTGGTGAGGCCACTGCACACAGAGTTCTTGATATTTAAAATTAATAAGGAGGATTCATTGTGATCCATATCCTCTTGTCTCATTGTGAAGTTTTTCAAATTTTTGAATCTGCCGATAAATTTTCTATTGGCATAGTTTGCCTTTGTGTATATATTTATTTGTTTTAGACCTATGCTTGGCAAAAACAAACAAACAAACAAACAAAAACAAACCCACAAAATCTGGGTAAAGAGTAGGACTGAAGGAAGGCATGTAAACATTGGCAATATAGATGAATACAATGCATATATGCTCTTTAAAAATTTCTATACATTTGGGCTGAATTTAGAAAAAAATTATGCCGTTAATAGACTGATTTTCCAAATATCTGTGCTCTGTTTATCCAAATATTTGAGCTGAACTTAGGAAAAAATATTATGCCATTAATAGAGAGACTAAATATCCAAATATCCATGCTCTGTTCTAAGTATCTAACTTGTGGATGCAATAGCCATTGTAAAGAAGGATCATTACAACATTCAAACTCCAAACAGTCTCTATCTAAAATTAAAAGAGCAAATTTGTAACAGATAAACTGGTATTGGTCAAAAAAATAAAATACTCTTCGTTAAGCTTTATGGATCATGAATTTTTTCCTCTTTTTTAAAATTAAGTTTTTAATTGGTATATTGTAATCATAAATATAGGGATTCATTGTGACATATTCGTACATAGCATAATTTGGTCAATTTCATTCCCTAGTACCTCCCCTTTCCCTCCCCTACTCATTCCCCTGGTCCTCTTTTCCTATACTACTGATCTCCCTTGTATTTTCATGAGAGTGGATCATGGTTTTGACAGCACAAAATTTTCCATAGTTGATGTTTAAGAAACAAATGATCAACAGTATTTTTTAGTAACCCTATTTAGCTAGACAGATTTGGCTAAATAATACTCATGACAAATTAGTCTTGATTCAGCTGTGGTAGTGAATGTCAATCTACCTCCTAATTATTGCTGCTATGTTTGAGACTTTTTTGTTTTAAAACTATTAAAGGGAGAGAAAGGAGTTGGTTGATATGCATAGAATGGATGTTTTCCTTTTTTTTACAAGTTTCAATTTTGTTGACTTACAGCAGCATGTGTAACTGTGCTTTTTACCATTCATCTGAGCAAACTTCCACAATTGTACAACATGGAGATCACAGAACACATCTTCAAAGCTAATTAAATCAACATGATGGGCTCCTACAGCTGCTTACTCTGTCTATGGCTTTTCAGTGCATAAGCCAAATGTGTGACATTAGGATAATAAACCCCCTCTTGCATTTTTCACAATTGTAACTTTCTCTCTACAGATCTTTACTTATTTACCATCAACCACATTTTCATGTTTTCTAGCTTTATATTATGGTCCACATTTAACATATTTTGAAGAACATACTTTGGTAAGGCAATCATTATTTTTTTCCTGAAAACTGTTTTATGGACTTTGATACAATAATACCTTCATTTTTATATAGTAAACAGAGTATGTCTTATGCTGCAATTACAAACTGAAGAAAGAATATGATTTCTACAGCATTGTTCATACTTTAAAACTGTTTTAATATTAATTATCTATAGCCAAACTCCCAATGTTTGCTCTATTTTTATTATTTTATTGCTATTTCTTTAAAGTTATGAATATCTTTAATTATCAAAATGGAAACTAAGGTAACCAAGGTGGAGTAATTTTATGGCAAAGAAAGCTGAGATTAACATCCAGTTCTTCTGATTTTCACTCTAGCTTTCTTTGCATCTGAGCAGATTATTGCTTTGGAAAATAATTGGGATCTTTTCATTGAGGGAATGAACTACATTCTACTTGCTTTAAATATTTCCTTTTAATATTTAGAGGCAGGATATGTGTAAGCAAGCCATGGTCAAGTTCTTTTTCAGCTTTTGCCAACAAGGCAGTTGACTTTCGTATAACAAATGAAAGAGGTTGGCTCATCTTGATTGTGTCTTTCTTCAAAATTATTCCTCAGTTACACATGTGTAGAATTTGATTTCTTCACTTTTGTTCCTAAAGGTAGGACAGTCAGGACACCACATGCAATGAGAGACAGAGCAATTTACATGTGCTGGACGAAAGGTCAGTTGTTATCCAGCCACTTTTGGTAAGCCCCTTTTTGTCCTTTTGAAGGGGTACTGCTTTGTAATTGTGCATACCTAACATGTTACATCCACATGTGCCCACACAGACACTAGCCAAAGACAGAGCAAGAGAGGAGCACAAGCCTCAAGTTTCAGGGAAGTGTTTTCTATTTTGGAGCAGAGAAATCCCATTTTTCTGACCATCTGGCTTCTATTAGTGCAGGAACTGCTGTCAGCATTGACTTGAACAGGAGAAGCCCCCTCCGCCCATGTCATCCTAGGGAGGATAGTTATTCAAGGGCTGGATTGGTTTAAGTTTTTATTTATCCACTAGGACTAAATGGTTACACAAATAAATGCTTTATGAGGTAGAAAAGATTCATTTTGAGTTTAATTATATTCACTTAAATATAGCTTCATTGTTCATTTCCATCACAGTCTCTATAAACTGAAGCTGTCTTGTAGACTCTCACAGCAATGTAAGATAGGCACTGGACTATTGACATGAATGCAGAGAATGCAGCTCTTCACATTGTTTTGCTGAGATTCTCCATCTGTTTTGTTAGAATTGATAGATCTTGTAGTTCTCTTTCCATCATTACTGCAAATAATATGGTGTGCTAATTAAGAACCTAGACTCTGGAAACAGATGACCAGGGTTTGAATCCTAGGTCTGCCCCTTGTCTGCTGGTGTGCTCTTAAAGAAGTTACTTCACCTGCCTGTGACTCAGAATAGTCCTCTGTGAAATGGGTATCCTAATTATACCTACTTCAGTGACTTCATTTATATTTAATGCTTAGAGTCTGACACATAGTATTTACTACATGTAAACTGATATTTTATTATAAGGAGGATATTAAAAATCACCTTAATTTTTCTTTGCAATGAATTTAACATTTCACCCAAAAAAATTTCAATTTATTAAAAACCATGGTTAGAGTTACAAAGTATTTTCCATCTATGTATTTTTAAAAAAGACATGCAAATTCTTCTTAAGGTAATGCTAGTAACTGGATATTTTGTGCCCAAAAGGAAGTAACGTTACTTTTTAACTAGATCCATTGGGGTTAGATATAAATTCATTTCAAATTCTTTCAGAAAATTCTACTTCCTCTATTTTAGTTACTCTCTTTATACTTCGAAGAAAATATTCCCTTAGAGGGTAAAGAGAAGAACTTTAATCACCATCATCTCCATTTCCTTATCCCCAATTTTATTTGGCCAGCAAAGATCTCCTGGGAATCTAGGTCAATGGTCAATGTCAATCTCTCTCCCTGTTGGTCTGTTTCTCCATCTCTTGCTCTGCTATCTCTCTCCTATCCACACTCCCATCTGTTGCCTATAAAAATCCTTTCTTATTTTGTCTACAACAACAACAACAACAACAACTTACTTGCTTTACTCATCCTTTAAGATGCAGCCCAGTTTCCACTTCCCTCAAGAAAACTCACTGATTTTGAAGGAAGTAGTTTTTCTTTTTTCTCTTCTTTCTTTACCAGATTTTGTTAATCATGACTTGTTATATTAAAATTATTATTTAATATATTTGTTTACCATGACTGACTTTCTTGAGAATGCCAACCACATTGAATTTTATATTGCCAACATTTATCATGTTGTCCACTTTCCATGAGTATGTAGTTGTTGTAGAGATGAATTATGTAGAAAGCATGCATCAGGATTTGGGTACATGTATTCCATGATGTAACTGAAAAAAAGCGTCTTTTCAATAAGTATTATTTGAAGGGTACCAAGGAATTTAGTACAATTTTCAACTTGTCTTAAAAATTGGCTTGCTGCTACCATCTGTAATTCCCTGTTAATGATCACATAGTCTTGGTACAATTTAATCTAGTTAGGACATTATGTCATCTAGGATTCATAAAAGGTGATAAACCAAGCTTCCTTTTAGTAGGGACAAGCTTATTTGAGAGTGCAGAAGACTAATGAACAGAAATTGTAAATTGTGATTTAGTAGGGGTCTAGTGCCTGGATTATCGGAGGGGGCATTGATAAGTTAGTGACCAGGAACCCTAAAAACTTTGTGAGTAGGAGCTGACATGGACGAGAGCCAATGGTTGGTAGGTATCATGAAGGCCCAGTTGGATTACATCACAATTCAGCAGAGATTTGGTTTAAATTATAGCACTCAGAAAAAAGGGGAGTAAACACTTTGCTTGAACCCCAAGACAGCTGTCTATTTCCCTCACCAAGCTGGAAAACTAGTGTCCTGGAGTTAGAACTCATCGGACTCAGTGCAATTGTGTGGGACATAGATAGCACTGATTACTCTTAGCAAAATAAATTAGGTTTAATAGTAGGTACAAAGATTAAAAAAAATGCAATAATTAAATCCCAAACAGATATTCTTCCTTGTCATTTCTTGGTTCTTTGTTTGGTAGAGTTGCTCGCAAAGTTAATTTATCTCCACACAATTCATCACATGTGTTTACATTTCAAAAAGTTGCAGACATGGATATTATTAGCTTTATAAACCCCGTCTCACTATTAAATCATTTGCAGACTGTCAAACAGTATTCACTTTTAAGGAGTCAGACAGTCCCAGAATTGTACCGCCCCTGTTTCCTCCATTGGAAAGACTAGTTGATATGGAAAAAAATAGGTATTGAAACAAGCTATATGATTTTTTTAATGACTTCAGTCATTTTAAGGCATATATGCATTGAGGTACCTCACATACTACTTCTGAGGCCAGATTTCTTTGTTGTTTAGAATATTCTCTGACTAGAATTGTGCCATACTTGGAAGTCCTATGAACAATTTTAAATCGATACTCCATCATTCTATCATTCCAGACCAGTGTTTATGGCACCACCTGCAGCATCTTCTGATTTGCCCCTCCTGGTCTATTTCCAAGACACAGATGGAACTGCCAAGACTGTCTTTGTCTCTCCAGGACAACCATCAATAACTTGCTCTGTGTGATAGTTTAATTATAACATTTCTTTAGTTTTGTACACATATAATAGCTCCTTCTTCATATTAAGTCCTCACTTCAGTTTTGTGGTGTGAGAACTTGTGCCAATACTCTACTCTGTAAATTCCTCTCTGAGCCACATCCTCGTATCCACCATTCTGTCCAAAAAGCAGCCACCTCATACTCCCCTTGTATAACATACCCCTAAAATTAGCTTTTTTTTTTTTTTGTAGTTTTTGTGTCCTATTCTCTATATCTAAAAATTCTTCCCTCTTCATTGCAGCTAAATGTTATCTTCTTTTGTATAAGACTATCTTCTGCATCCTGATTAAAATAACCTGCAGATTCTTGACTTTTGTATGTGTTTATAAAGAACTGCAAGGTAATCAAGCAAATGAATCAATTCATCAATTGGTGATTGATCACTATGTTCTTGAAAATCTTTGCGATGATTACAAAATAATCATAAAAGATGATATTCTGTTTCAATTGTGATAGGATTATAACAAGGTAAGATAACATTATAACATACCAAATCTTATGTTATCAATATAGTTAAATACGACAGAACCAAATGGTATATGGATATTACTTTAAATCTAAGGATACTCAGTCTCTCAAGCAATTTCTTCCTACCACATTACTGGCATCCTTCTTTCAGATATCTTCTGGTTCTTATTTTCTGAGCTGTCCAATATGGTAGCCATTAGTCTCGTGTCTACATAGCACTATAAATGTGACCTGTGTGACTGAGGAACAGAAACTTATTTGTACTTAATATCAACTAATTAAAATTTAAATTTGAAAACTAATATTCAGTTCAGTTCTTAGAAACTTGCATGTTTGAAACAACTTGAATGCTCAAATCTATTTTTCCAATTGTAAATTTTATAAATATAAATATTACTAGTGAAAATCAGCACTACTCTAGGTGAACAAGATGTATACCAGATTCATATGCATACCTGAACCCCAAAGCTAGCTACCTCTATGCTGGTTTTGTCATCCAATCTCTAGAACACCTTGGCCTTCTGCTGATTCTACCACATAAATCTGCAGTTTGAGGTTGTGACTTAAGAGCAAAGTGTTGGATTATCACACGCTGCTGGACTAAAATATATACCTCTACTAATGTGGTCCACTACAAATGAATATACCTTATAATTTCATGTTGATGTTTTTATCTTCATATAAATATTTTTATTCCTTCTTATCTACTTCCTTTTGCATTTGTTATAATGGCTACAATCTATGTTCTGGACTTTTCTTCTCCTTCCTCAATCTTGTGTGAGAAAATGCATTCCGTTGGGGCTTTAGCTTCTTCTTCCTTACATTCGGAGACAATTTAATTTAGTATTTTGCTTTGGGCCCATCTTCCTGGATCCCTTCCCATCCTGCTCCTGGTCAGCTATAGGATAACGGGAGCTCCTGGGAACAACTCAGGTTTCTTGAGTATAAATCCATGCAATACGGTTGGTGTTGTGCTCATGATCTTTACAGTGCTTAAGGCTCTAGGCATTGTGGTTTTTAAATCTATAATTTTTAAAATCCTTTTGTTATGGTTTGGCTATGTGGTACCCCTTAAAAGCTCATTGTGTGAGACAGTGCAAGGATGTTCAGAGGTGAAATGATTATATTATGAGAGTTACAATCGAATTGGTGGGTTAATCCAGTTGAAGGGATTAACTAGGTGGTTACTGTAGGCAGGTAGGAGTGGCTGGAGGAAGTAGGTCACTAGGGGTATGCCTTTGGAGTTTATTTTTTGTGTCTGGTGAGTGGAGCTCTCTGCTTCCTGACTGTCATGAATTGAGCAGCTTTCGTCTGCCACTCTGCCTCACCTCCAGCCTACAGTTATGGAGTGGGCCGACCATGTACTGGACCTGTGAAACTGTGAATCAAAATAAACTTCCTCTCCTCTAAGTTGTCTTTGTCAGGCCTTTTGGTCACAGTGACTTAGAGCTGAGTAAAACACCTTTGTACATGGGTTTTAAAAGTCATATCTGCTTCATCAACCCATTATTCACCATTTATCAGATTAGGTCCAGAATGACAATTTTCCTAAGCAATTTCTCTCTCCTTTGGGAGATGAAGCTCAAAATATTTGTTTTATCATTTAATAATGCATCATTTGACCCCAACTGATTTGTTCACTTTTACATTTAGCAACCTACTATAGCCTATGCTGGTCTCTTTTTTTTTTCAGGTTCTCCTAGCATTGATTGATTCTTAATGCCATTTTATTATGCAGTTCTTCCTGACATTTCATTAAGTGCAGATAATTATTAATTTGACTGATTTGTGAAAATGTAATAGTAATAGTAACAACAATAATAACAGTAAAACAATAATAGCTGATAGTCATATAGTGCTTAGCACGTGCTAGACATTGTCCTAAACACTTTATATACATCTACTCACTTCATCTTGTCTTGGTAACCTATAAGTAAGTAGTGCTATTATCTTTTTTTACATTAGGAGAGATTGAAGTATAGAGTAGTTAAGCAACATGAATAATATCACATAGATAATAAGTGGCAGAACTAGAGTTAAAAAGCAGGCAATCTGGCTTTAGGATCTATACTTATATATTCAGCAAAATGTTTTGGATACTTTGTCCCAGGCACTTTATATGGGCTTTTCAGGCACTTTATATGGGCTTTTCTATTTAATCTTCACAACAGGTGGGCAAAGTAACCTTAGAGGTAAAGGTAACAAAAAGGAATTTGGAAGTAAAAGAGATTCTACCAAATCGTACACATGGCAATTTCTCAAGGAATATTAGTTTTGACAGTGTCCTACATCAGAAGTTGGTAAACTACTGGCCTGCAGGTCAATTTTGGCCCACTACCTGTTTTTGAAATTAAGGCTTTATTGAATCATAGTCAAAACTACTTATTCATTTATGTATTGTATTTGGCTACTTTTGCATTGTAATGGTGGGACTGAATAGCTGAAGCACACACTATATGGCCCCAAAGCCTAAAATATTTTCCATCTAACTTTTTTTTTTTTTTTTTTTTGTGGTACCAGGGATTGAACTCAGGGCCACTCTACCACTGGGCCACATCCCTGGCCCTTTTTGTATTTTATTAGAGACAGGGTCTCACTGAGTTGCTAAGTGCCTCGCCATTGCTGAGGCTGGCTTTGAACTCGCGATCCTCCTGCCTCAGCCTCCCAAAGTGCTGGGATTACAGGCGTGCACCACCGCGCCCGGCTCCATCTAACTTTTTGTAGAAAAATTTGCCAATTTCTGCTTTTTACAATATCTGAAGAGTAAATATATGCTGTAGGTAATGTTAATATTATATAGTAAGAAAATCAATTGCTTATTTCTTCTTGCTCAAATCATGACTTCTTTCTTTTTTAAAAAAATATTTTAACTGACACATATATGTACATATTTGTGGGATAAAGTATAATACTTTGATACTTGTACACAACTTGTAATGATCAAATCAAGGTCATGGGTGTTTCTATTTCCTCAAGCCAAACCACTGTTTCTTTAAAGATTCTCTTTAAAGGAAAGAATAATAATTATATCACTTCCTGTGACTCAAATTAGCACAATAGCTGTTCTTTCCCCCACATCATATTGATTCTTTCTATGATAGGTATCAGGCTGCATAGTCCAATTGACATGTTCTCAAAAAGCTGATGTAAATCAAAGTTTAGAACATTTAAATACATTTTCTGTTCATTTGTACTAAAATTTGTGTGGTGCTTTATCCACTTTAAAGGACCATAACTCTTTATAAATGTTATTTGCCTGTTTTTTTACAACACTGTCTTACAGTCTTACCTTAGTACCAGCACTGATGTCTCTGTCCTGTCATACTTGTTTTCAAGAAAGAGTTGCATCTAATTATGAGAGCTACTATTTAAAAACAAAAAACAAGTATAATGTTTCAAAAAATAAATAATCTTTTTTCTGATTAAAAACAATTTAACTATTGAAATTTAGTAATACAATTTTTAAAATGGAGAAAACTTATGAAGAATGATGAGTATTTATGAACTACCTATTTCATGTAAAGCATCATGTTGGGTAGCATGGGTGATTTTTATTATTATTTAAAGATACCAACCAATGGAAATACTAAAATAATTATTTAAAAAATAAGGTAAATTATAGGAGGGTTTACCACATTCTGGCACTTTTTAAAAAAACACTTAGAATGTATGACTGAGTGATCCCAATTGCTTTATGAATTGTTGTATTATTGTCCTCATTTTGCAATTCTACTTTGTAATGGCTACTTTATAATGTGTATTTTACATTAACAGAGGAAAAAGGATTAATATATTTGTTTGAAATTAAGTATATAAAGTAGAAGTTTGATTGATATGTTTCTTTTCTGCTTTATAATGCTGTATATTTTTTAAGCTATAGTGTTATATCTAAAATCCAAAGAGTTTCATGAATGAGTGATTACATTTGGGATATGAGAAGTTATCTATTTAAGTCCAGAAAACTGACAAATGTGAGACAAAAGCTAAAAGGGCAAAGTTCATTCATTCTTATTAAATTATTAAATATTTATGGATTGAATATTCACTACAGTCTATTTCCTCATGGACCTTATGCTTATAAACAGAGAGATATTCAACAAGGAAGTTAAACATTAAATTAAACACTATAAGAAAGATTCAGGCAACATAAACAAAGGGATATATACTTTGTATACAAACAGTTGTATGTAAAAAGATACTAAATATATGCACTATGAGTTGTACATATTAAGAATTATAAAAAAAAAAAAAAAAAGAATTATACAGAAGTCTGGCCAGACACCATGGCACATGGTCTGTAACTCCAGCAACTCTGGAAGCTGAGGCAAGAGGATGACAATTTTGAGGCCAGCCTTGGCAACTGAGCAAGACTCTAGAAAATAAAAGCAACTGGGAATGTAGGTCGGTGGTAGAGTGCTCATGGATTTAATCTCAAATACTTCAAAAACCAAAAAACAAACAAAAGAACTAGAGAGAAGATGGTTAGATGAGGCTCCTTTGAGAAGGAAAAACTTAAGCTTATAACCTAAGAATGAAAAACAGCCCATGTGAGAAGGTATGGGAAGAATGGTAGAAGCGAGTAGGTGGAGCTTCATATTCCAAGACCCAGAGGTGAAAAAAACTTTATTTTAAACTCACTGGTCCCTCAGCTTTCCCTAATGCCAGAGAGTTCTTGGGTCCATCCACCTCTTTCTTCTGCTGCCCACCTCCCAAGCAAAACCACACCACCTTACCAAAATCTTTCATCATATGAATAATTAACAGTCATTGTAGCTGAATTTTAAAGTAATCCTGATTTTATTATTAACTGATATGAAAAATGTCTTTTAAAAAATCCCTAATTTTTGTGGAGTCTTATAAATACATTGTATGGACTGGGGATATAGCTCAGTTGGTAGAGTGCTTACCTTGCATGCACAAGGCCCTGGGTTCAATCCCCAGCACCACAAAAAATAAATAATAAATAAATAAATAAATACATTGTGTGCCCATCAGCAGGACCCTCTAAGAGGGAAAATGTGAGGTTTCACTGGAACAGCTATAATCCTTACTGCTTAGATTAGTTCCCAGCCCAGCCTCTTGCTGGCTGTGTGCATTAAGGCAATTTACATAACCTCTCTGGATTTCCATTTATTTATTAGCAAAACAGGAAGATAAACAGGAACTTACATATTATTCTAAAATTGATTAAAATATTTTGAAAGCACCTGGCACTGTGTTTGTCATAAAGTAGGCTTCCAAAGATTACTTAAAATATGATAGGCCTTTTATGTATGTTAATAGTGACAATTCGTATTTATTGTGACCTATTGTACCACATGATCTTCAAGAACTTTCAATATTCTGAACTTGGTTTACTCTCACAATAATCCCATGGAACAGTTTTACATGCTTTGCATTTTTCTTATTTCATGTCTGAGGAACCAAAAAGCTCAGGAGATTATGCAATTTGCTCAAGATCACAGAGCCAGTACATTATAGGGCCAGGATTCAATCCAGCAAATCTGTGTTTGGAGCTTGTGCCCTTAATGTAAAATATGTTTTAAAATGTTTTCTCATTTAGGCAGAAATTATCAAAAACTGAATCTTGTCAGTTTCTCAGGTAAGTAGCCCAAGGCAATGGGCATTTTGGGGGGAATTCTGGCACTAAGGGAATTTGCTTGTTCTCATGCGGAACCAATGCATCCTGTTTATAAGTGACCTCTGCAGAGATTAAGGCCAGTTTTTCAGAAGGAATAAAAAATCAAAGACAAATTGGCCATTAAGATATACAGCTTGTTATTATAAGGGGTCCTGCATGTGTATCACATAAGGGATTTACACAGTAATTTATTGTCAAACGGATAGCAGCATGTAAATTTCCAAGAATCAACTTGGCGTCACTGGGAAATCACACCCCTGAGGCTCGGGCATTGTAGACAGTTCCACAGCAGCTGAATCATAAAGACTTTTATAGATCAATAACCCTCAACCTTGCTGCATTAAAAAGCATCTTCATCAACAAAGAGAGTTTCAGAAAGTCACAAAAGCTCAGTGGGATTATTAGAACAGGTGGGATTTTGTGTGCATATATGTAATTTTGTTTTTCACAAGGTCGTTGGTACAGAACAATGATTTAATGATTTGATTTTGATATTCCAAAACAATTTAGTAAAATGGTACAACAATCAAATACATGTTACTGTCATTCTTCTTTTCTGGGAAAATGCAATGCTTTTTATACTTACTTTCAGTCATGAAAGCAGGATGTCAGTGGAATGTGTTTGGGTTTGGACAACAGGAAGTCCTAAGTTTTTATTTTGACCCCTATTATGTCCTTAAGCCTTAGTTTCTTCATCTGTAATCTTAAAAGGTGATAGTAACCACTTCATAATGTTTGTTCTTAATCGCCACAGTACACATCTCATTGAGCTATTACTTGTGAAAAATATGACTAAGAGGATTTATTTTATAACTAAGTATTCCAAGTAAAGTTGATATTGCTAGGTATCTTTTCCTACCATGTTAACAAACACAAAAGAAACAAGTCAATTCACACACCTATCTAATGAAACAGTTAAAATACTGTAAGTTTTTAAAAACGGCAGCCATCTATTATTGTAATCATATGAGTGTTTGAAATGTATTACAAAATGTTTAAAAGGCAAATGAACTGAGGACATTTTTTAGATTACTTCTTTCTAATTGTTCGGTATTGATTCAGATGCTGTCAAGGATCTGAAATTTTATTGAGCACTTATGTGGCAGATACTTTATTCACATTGAACTCATATAAGTTTCACAGCTATAATGGCATTTTTATCCCCCACTACAGATGAGGTTATTTTTACTCAGACTATCACAACAAGATGAAGTTAACAAAGGTATTAATTAAACAGCAGAGAAGGATTTCAAACCTAAGTTTGTATGGATTTCAAAGCTCTTTCTACTCCTTACTGTCTCTATTTTAATAGCTTTGGAATGATCTTGGCATAATCTATTTGCTTATATCCTAATCAACTATTCTAATCATTGCATAATATGGCATCTATATAACTTGATACAATGTGATTGATATGGTCCAGTGCATACACATTTAGATGTTTATTTGTAATTTATGTCCTCTAACCTCAGAGAGTGTAACTGATTTGACTAGTTAGCATAGCAAAAACAAAAGAAAAATCAAGTTAATATAGTTTTTAACTGAATTTACAGTTCATATAGTTAAAACAATAGATCTGCATGATATTTATATGCCCAGAAAAAATATTCACATTTATATAATAGTATTGCTATAATAAATATATATATGTGTATATATACACTTTATTTAGAAAATATATGAATGAATTTAATAGTCAACATAATTGAGTGTGACATTAAGTATATTATAAAGGCATGGGAGATTATTCAAAATCTGTTAGATATCCACAGTTAAAGGTAAAATGGCAAGATATCTGGGACTTTCTATAAAATATTCCAGCAACAAAATAAAACAAATCACAATAGCAAAATGTGTTGGACAAAAGAATCAAGATTGATGAAAAAATTGGTAAAATTGAGTGATGGGTACATAGAATTCATTTTTTTTTAATATATTTGAAAATGTTTACATTACAGCATTTAGGAAATATCAGCTAATCATATCCACTAGGTTAAAACGGGAAAAAAAGATAAGTTGTGTACTTCTGATTGCAAACATGTTCAGATTTTTAGCAGTTCTGTTTGTGTCTAAAAGGCATCTAGAATGCATATTCTCAGGATGCACTGAAACTTTTAAATATTTTCAATAAGATATAATTTAATGATGTAAAGATATGAACTTCAGAGAGACATGATATTGTATCCTTGACCAAGAGACCTGGCATTAGGAACCTCATTTAAATTCAAATTTATTCCCCTGGCCATAGCACTACAGTATGACTTTAATACAAATATTATGTGTTGTGTAATTTTAATTAAAACTAAGAATTATACTGAACTAATAACTAGATCTTGAAGAATGATGGTACATTTTTTCCTTATATGCCATCAGTACTTTATACAATTTTTCCTTTTGTTCATGATTTAAAATGTCGTAAAACAAATATCTCCTATATTCTGCTAAATCTCACATAATTGGAGATGTCTTATTAAGGTGAGATTTAATATAGATTTAGTTTTAACATGGAAGAAACTAAAGTTTTTTAGTCTTAAATTTTTAATTGTGCAAATAAATGAGAAATTATCTCTTCTTTATTGCTAGGATGACAGTTTTGGTTGCTTGCATTTTGTCACTTGTTTTCCAAGAGTATTTCCTTTCTTAATCAGATGTCAAGTCACTGCATTTTCTATAGAGCATTATTCTTTGGTTTTAGGCAGATTGTAAAGTAAATGTGACTTTTGTTTCCTTCAAGCTTTTTTCTGCAAAGCTCCTCCTCTTTCTTGGGGTATCTCTTTAACAGCAGGTCATCACCAGAGCTGAGACACATTAACACTCACTGCTGTTCTCTTACCTGTCCCTGAATCTCTGTCTCTACCCAATCTTCCATAAAAAAGGAGGAATCAGCCCAGCCTGGCGGCGCACACATGTAATCCCAGAGACTCTGGAGGTTGAGGCAGGAGGATAGCGAGTTCAAAGCCAGCCTCAGCAACTTAGTGAGTCCCTAAGCAACTTATAGACACCCTGTCTCTAAATGAAATATACAAAAGGGCTAGGGATATGACTCCGTGCTTAAGCACCCCTGGGTTCAATCCCAGGTACCAAGGAATCAATTAAAAGAAGCCAGTGCACATTTTTGCAGCATGGTGCTAATGATTAGTAACTGGCTAAAAGTCAGCTTGTCTTAGATTTTCAAGGGGAGTGCCAGAGTGCCAAGCCATACTGTTTTCATGACATTTTTAATCCAGACAAAAACTTTAATTTTCATATTACACAAACAGATATACTAGGCAACGGGAAGCACAATTTGCATGCATTTTACAGCAATGTCACAAGATTTCAAAGAAATTTAAAGTTGGAGATAGGTTGCTTTGGGAGCTGCCTTCTGACCCCAGGGTGTATGTATTAACTCTTCCATCTCTTCATCATCAGGCATGTCTCCTTGGAAAAATCTGAAAAGGGCCAGAATGTGACCCCCTCTATATACATTTATATTTCAATTTGGTTTGAGTGACAGGAGCTAGATGGCATTCTAAGAAACAAAGGAAATAGAGATATTTTTGAAAGGGATGAGGATCTTACTGCTTTCAAGTTGCTCCTTTATATATAGTTCACTTTTTTTTATATAGAGTCTGAAGCATTGATAGCATATGTATTTTATTTAATACAGAGACTCAGTCATTGCCTTTCAAAAGTGTATAACCTATTAAAGGAAACTGTAAAACAAAAGCAAAAAATCTATCTGAACAAAAGAGTGTAGGATCAAGAGCAGGTTGATATAACTGATGCCACTGATTCTCCAGTTTCCTACGGAAATTAAAGGAAAGGCAGACTCAGAACTGGAATTTAAATAACACCTTCCTTCTTTTTCATGTACTATATCAAATATATTTTTAAAATGCACCTTGTTCTAAAGTTCACTTCTCATTATTTTAAAAAGTCAATATCAGAAAGGTAAAAGTTATATCAAAACTAAAACAATCTTTTGTACACTTAAATTCTCTTGCATTTCAGGTGGTTTTCCTTATTAATAGTGAAAGCTTTATGGTTCCCAAAATCAGACTTGGAAATTAAAAGAAAAATGAATGGAAATGTAGGATAAAATATGCTGAGTTTTACACTAGAACAGATGCCTGCCAATGGTTAAGAAGAAGAAGAGCCTCTGCATTTGAATTTTACTTTACCCTGTGTATTACAGTTAATATGAAAAAGAAAAAAAAATATCCAGTAGAAGGAAGCAAGGAAAATTCCTTGCTGGCAAATTGAGTTCCTTGGGGAAAAAGCAGAGAAAGACCAATTTAGTCCGGGGAAATTATAATACACCAATCATGATGATTGATCCTGTTCAAGCCGAAGCACATGGAAACAATTTAAATGTTGTCCATGAAACTACTGCTTTCAGACCTAATGGCATTTTATTTATCAGGCTCACTGCTTCCAGAGGCACTGTTAGAGCTCTGTCAGTCCAGGAAAAAATAAGAAGTTTGGTGCATTCTTTTTTGTGATTAAAGGTGGAAAACTTGGAGAAAGTGGGGAGGCAATTAGTACCATGCCTTATCTCTTTGTCTACTGCTTCACTCATAGTGAGACTTTCTTTTGGCTGTATCATATTCAGCTTTATCATAGTGAGAATTTCTTTTGAATGTATCATATTCAGTACTTAATTCAGATAGTCCATGTGGATGGGTTTTGGAGAATGTGGATAAGGCATTTTATTTAGCATCCCACACCCACCCTTTACCCCTTTTTTTTTCCAGCTAACTCAGTTTCCCGCTGGGATGTAAGAATTCATTTAGGTGGGTTGCCTTTCAAAAGTTAAAAAAAAAAAAAAAAATCCCCAAATAAAATACAAGGATCGCCCTATGTGACTTTTGTACAGAAATACTCTCCCTATTTTGAAGAAAGTTTCTGTCTCGGAATCACTTGAAGGTAAGGTAGCATACATGTATACATGCATTTTTTTTTTCCTTATATGTATGAAAGAAAAGTAAAACCTTTGTGAAGTTGTGATACTTTGAAAACAATTCTTCTTACAATTTTTTTCTGCTTTCATGTAAGGTAGATTTCTCCCCATTGTTAGTACTTTGTTTTTGAGGGGGAAAAGTAATGTGTTTCTGATGATGCCATTTAGTAAAGGGATTATCTGATCCTCAAGGTCATTTGGACCCTATGGCTCTAGCAGGAATTTTTCAGTATTGTGCTAGATAGATTCTGAGTGTGAACATTGTCAGAAACCTGTGATTGATGGAAAGGAAGTAAAACATTCCTCGGAGATGGTAGTAGAATAAGATGTTTATTTTGGTTACTTGACTAGGTTCACTTATTCAGAACCCTTATAAAAATCAACTATCTAGCTGGGTGCAGTGGCACAGTGGCTCCGGAGGCTGAGGCAGGAGCATCACAAGTTCAAAGCCAGCCTCAATAATGGTGAGGCGCTAAGCAACTTTTTGAGGCTCTGTCTCTAAATAAAATACAAAATAGGGCTGAGGATGTGGCTTAGTGCTTGAGTGCTCCTGAGTTCAATCCCTGGTATCCTCCCCACCCCAAAACAGATATCTACAGCACATGAACAAGTCCTTTTGTTCAGCTTTCTATTTGATAGCTGAATTCTGGCTTCCCTGGCTTACTGGTATAACATTGTTAAAATTCTATTATCTAAAATGAAAATAATACTACTACTTGCCCCACAGAGTGAGATACCTCATTATCATAATGAGCAATAAATACTTGCTATTAGTATTATTATTCAGGTTCATAGTAATATACCTGGATTTCTATCCATCTTTTAGGAATAGAGTTAAAGTCAATAATTGCTTAGGGGAGAAAGAGAAAGGAAGGCATTTCTTCTATAAGTTGAGAAGTTCAGGCACAGGGAATTTATGAACACAAGGTACTGTTATCTGGTATCTATTTCTATATTGTCCCCATAATCTGCACTTCCCTATCTTCAGTCTTGCCAAGCTCTTCTCTTCTCCTTATCTCTGTTTTCTGGTTCTTGCTAATGATTCTTCTCCTCCTTGCTACTCAGAGTTCTTTAAAACATCTAACATTTTCCTTCTTTGGGTCTTTGGAAATGCTAGTCTCTCTGACAGGGATGGTCTTCTCCTCTAATCTCTGTTCAAAACTACTGTTTTCTGTATGTCTTACTTTTACAGATTATTTTCTTATTCACCAATTGGATGTTTTTTACCTTTCTCTGGGCACTACTGGTACTCTGAATCTCTCTTAGATCATTTCCTATCTCTGTGATATCAGACATGTATGTAATTGACTTATATGCCCACAAAATTGCATATTCTATTTGAGTGAAGATCTATAGGAAATATACAAAGGGGAACCATTTAACTTCTCAGGATTAAACTTCTCAATGCACTTGATTTCCTATGCTCTGTCACATAGTCAGAAGTTCTAGACCTTTCTGAACTCTGACTTCCTGGGCCTCCTCAATGATAGAGCTGGCTTGAATTTTTCCTGCAGATGATTAACTACCCAGACAAAGAGGGGGATGTATTATAGGCATCCATCCTAGAAATTCTGCATCTCCAGGTAACCTACCCTTTCCTCCACGGAGCAACATCAGTGACTCTTCCATGATACAGACTGTAAATAGATACCCATCCACTTCCTAGAGTTCTAGATAAAAAAGAGGGAAGCCCAGAGCATACTCTTGATTTTTAGATGACACTTAAAGTATCCTAAAAATGAAATAATACACATGGCAGGATCTATCCCTTGGCTTAATGGTGCCTATTTACCTAGCAATCAAGCTAGAATCTATATCCTGACCCTTATCCTACCTCTCCCACTCCCCAGTGCTCTCAGTGGACCAACCCAATATCTATCCCACATGCTTCTCTACATCCTTGTCTACACCTGTGCCTTGCCCTAGCTTTCTAACCATATTGAGTTATCTTCCTGCTCCAATCCATTCTTCTGACTCAGATGAAGTCCTAATATACCATTGTTATATGTCATTCCCTATATAAAGTGCCAATAGCTTCTACTTTCTTGTAGGATTATGTCATATAACCCTTTTCACAATCTGGCCAGGTTGTGTTTTCCTGTCATCCTCCTAAGATGCCCTCTAAGATCCCGTTGTCCTTATATTCCTAAATAAAATACAAAATAGGGCTGGGGCATGTGGTTCAGTGCTTGAGTGCCCCTGAGTTCAATTCCTTCCATGCCCTCCCCCTCAAACAAACAAACAACCCCCCCCCACACACACACAAATGGATATCTACTGCATATGAACAAATCCGTTTGTTCAGCTTTGCATTTGATAGCTGAATTCTGGCTTCCCTGGCTTAATGTTTTAACATTGTTAAAATTCTATTATCTAAAATGAAAATACTACTACTACTTGGCCCATGGATTTGTTGTGTTATTTCAGTGAGATACCTCATTATCATAATGCATAATAAATACAGGCTATCATTATTATTATTCAGTGGATTTTAGGATTATTCAGTGGATTATTCAGGTGTTCCCATGTTTCCCTTAGGTATATCCCAGCATTTTTAGATCTTGCCTCCAACCAAGAATGCCTTTTTTAAACCCCACTCCCTTTTACTAGACTAATTCCTATTTTTTTTTAGACTGTGTTCAAATGAAACGTTCCCCTTCGTTGTTTCTATGTGCCCGCAGCATTTTCTGTTTACACATTACATTATTTCTCACATTAATTCTAGAAATTTGCATAGATCTTTCTCATTAGTCTGTGAATTCATTTTTATAATCCCATCTTCTCTCACATTTCAACCCTCATCTCTTCAATTCTTAGCAGTATCTGATATACAACAAATAAATGAGAACAAATACAATTTAAATGCAATATTTAAATATTTCAAATAATCAAATTATTTTTAGAATAGAAATACTCAAAATTCCATTTAATGTGAATTCCAGTTTACTAATTTATCTCATAAGGAATTATTTTCTATGAAAAATTTTCAGAAACAAAGTTATCTTAATGTGAACCAAATCAACCAGTTCATCATATAGAAAACTTTATTTTACTGAAATAAATTGCCTACAAATCAGCAACTAAAATACATCTCCTTTAAAAATTATAGGACCTGAAGTTCTCAAGTTGCAAAACTTATCAATGATCATGTACAAAGTATAGAAGGGTCATGTGTAGAGCCTATTTGTAAAAGTGCCAAGTTCAGAGATTAACAAAGCTGATCTGCTGACTTTTGTTAATTTTCTAGCTAGGGAACTGGACTTTGTAGTCCAATTAAAATACATTTTCTCTTATTCTTTTTTTTTTTTTTTTAATTAAAACCTTTCAGTGTCTCTGGAGTGGTGAGTTATAGTGGATAATTAGTCAAGAAACCATTTAAATATACTCACTTAGTTGGTTTGTCTTTAAGCAAGTCTCAGGCTTCAGGTTTTCATTTTAGATTGCATCTGAAACATTATATAGATTTCGATGTTCTGCTACTGTTCTTCAAGCATTAATGGAAAAAGCTTCAAAGACCTGGGCCCATTAGTTAGAAAAAAAATTGGAAACTTCTCACAGTTATTTTCCATTTATCTGGTTTAAGTGAAATTATTTGAGTTGTACTGTTATCTTATTGATTTTTTTTTCTTCCCCCTTTTTGGCAAGATTACCCATTGGAGACTAGGACTCTTTGATATCCAATTTTAGTGCTTCACCTTTCCACTAACAGAAAAAATAATTGTTTTAAAAAAATGCTGGTTGAGCATTTTAAGGTTTTCAGAGAATGGTTTTGGGGGGGACTACTTTACTGAATATCCAACAGTAGTTTTTCACTGCTCTGTCTTTGAGTAAAAATGAAGAGGTATGAAGAAAACTGCTGGAGAAGAGTTAAATAATCAACCTTTTCTTTTCTTTCTTTCTTTTTTTGGTACCAGGGATTGAACTCAGGGGCACTCGACCGCTGGGCCACATACCCAGTCCATTTTTGTGTTTTATTAGAAACAGGGTTTCACTGAGTTGCTAAGTATCTCACCATTGCTGAGGCTGGCTTTGGACTCGTGATCCTCCTGCCTCAGCCTCCCATAATCAACCTTTTCTGAGCCAACCAAGAGCCTCCCCGTTTGGCTGAAATTAAATATTAGGAAAACAGTCTCTAATTTGTAACTTTTAAAAGGGTTCTTTTCAGGGCTCCATGAGGACTGTGGAGCTTGACCTCCTTTTTTGATAGGAGTTGCTAAAAGGAACATTTTATGTCTTTTAGGATTGTATGTTTCAAAAAGAATCTTTAGCTTTGTCCTAGTATACAAAGTTGGTATTTGTTAGCTTTGAGCTTCGTGTAGGTGCGCTTGTCCTTGGCCAGACCCAGTCACTTGTCCTCTGTGCAGGGGACTATTACCATCCATCTTCTTTATTCCCTGCTACTGCCCAGCTGTTCTGTGGATCACCCATGTTAAATGCCCTTTCGTTTCATCCAGAAACCTCCGTCCATGTTCCCATTGGTTCAATACACAGCTCTTACTCATGTGCACCCCCTTTTGCCATAGCATTCATATTTATCAATAGCAAATGGAAGAGCTTTTGCTTAATTTCTAAAATACTCCTTAATCTGTTCCTGTTGTCCACATCCAGTCTTTTTTTTTTTATAATTCCCTATTTCTTGAAGTAACTAATTTTAGCACACAGTCCAGAATAAAAGCTTTCTTTATTTTTGCTTTCTTTCTTCTTTCATGTAGTTGCTAACTTGTGACTGAGAATCTGAGAATCTGCATTTTAAGTGGGTTCCTCCAGGAGATTAAAGTGAAGAGCCTCTGACCACTATTCTTTCCTGTCCTGGGTTTCTCTTAAATTTGTAGAAAACAGGCCTCTTCTGCATGGGATGAAGCTGCCAGTACATGTTCACTTGTGTGGCTTTCCAATTATTTGGAAAAGCTAATACCAACCAGGGTATTAGCTCCCTGCGACAGAGGTCATGTTCATACTGCACCACAAGGTAGAAAGCTCACTGGGTGGGGGATTTAGCAAGTTGATTTCTTTTGCAGGTTCCACCTATGAGAACAAACATGGCTCCTCCAGCCTCAGTTTGCTCCTAGGTGAAGGTAAGAACTGGTGGAGATGATGTCTAAGTTCCCCTCTGCTCCAAAAGCCTGCAGTGCCAACAGTCATAGAAAGGGCAAGAACTTCAAATCTTACCTCTCCCAACCGCTTTGTAATTTTAAGCACAAAGTAATTTTTTCAAGGGGTCTCAGTTTTAACTAAAGAAATATCATATGCCTTCTGAGGTTGCTATGAAGATAACATATGTAAAATATCTGGCATGTTAACTCATATTTGAAAGTTTCCATGTATGGTTACTATTCCTTGTCCTCTTCCACCTCTCATGATTCTGGATAAAGAGAGGGTGAGCATTGCAACTTAGATGACACATTCTTCTCAGACACTTTGGTACTGTACAGCTTTCTATTATTGGATAGTTTACTGATAAAATATGAGACTATTTGGGTTCCAACTTGGCTCCATTACTTAATAACTTAGTGACCCTGTATATGTTATTTTAACTTTCTTGAAAGCAAAATAAAACAAGCCATTTCCATTTAATTGGTAATTCGGTTGTCACAATTCCTCTTCCTCCATCCTCCACCTCAACCTACGGTGGCTTTTGGAAGTTTAGACGTCCAATGACGTAGATACTTCACTCACTGCTGAGAATTATTATCTCCATCTGACATTTTTAACAACTGTAGGTGGGTTTATATGCTTTCCGGCATGTTTACTGTAAACTCAGTAGCTAATGAAAATTATATTATATATGTACATACATATATATGTGTGTATATAATACACATATGTGTATGTATGTATGTAGCACTTATCAAGTTACTGAGCATCTTCACATAAATTTTATTAGATATCAACGTTATACTCCTTTTGTAAATCAGGGAAACTGGAGTTGAATGGGACCTCTGCTGTAGGTCACAAAATAGAGCTATTGAAACTTTTTATACCAAATGTCACATTTTTAAAAAATTAGTGTATTATGGTTATATATCATACTGGGATTCATTTTGACATGTTCATAAATGCATACAACACTGTTTTCTCCATTTCAGTCCCCATCATATTCTTTTTATTATACCACTCTCCTTAGATATTATCTAATCTCTGTATCTCTAACAGGTCTAATTTGCAAAATACAATTTACATTATTATTGCAGAAATGCCTTACATTGACATGTGGTCTTACAATGCACTCATTTCTCATATGGTTCTACTAATGCCCTGGAGTGAGACTCTCTTTTACAAATGAGGAAACTAAAGTTCAGAAAAGCCAAGCCACTTGCCAAAATTCACACAGCAAATTAGAGACCTAGCCAGCATCATATTTCTTCATGTTTTTATACTCTACCATGCTGCTGATTGTGACTTGAATAATAATGAGATACTTTAATCACCATTCATTGTATAGAAAAGATAGGCAAGCCAAAGGATAATATCAAGAACCCAGTTATCATTAAATCATTTCAAATTGTGTTTTTTATCTTAAAGCAATTGAAATTTAGGTTTTAAGTTAATGATTAAGAAGAAGTCATTTTTTTTTAAAGAAATGAGAGAATTGTTCTACCAAAAGCCTCTTTTGGGTCACAAGATAACCTAATATAAAGCTTTTGGTTTTGATTAGAATTTCAGCTAAGCAAATGAAATTTATACCTTTCACTAATTAATTTTTTTCATTCATTATTCAGTGACCACAATGAGCCAAGTGCTATGTAACATTTGCTGCATTAATGATTGCACAAGAAAATTTGAGATACATTCATAAACAAACCAAAATCAGAGGTAGAGTGAGATGGTTTGGACTCCGTACACAGAGGATTAGACTTTATGTAATTCCTTTATTAGTTCCATGGAAAAGACAATGTGGATTAGCATCACTCCAGTTTCATTTTATTCAAGCCAAGAGGGAGAAAAACAAGTTCTGTTCATAGTTCCATATCTTTATTCTTCTATTTTGTAGCTATATATAGTTTTCTTCTCTTTCCTCTTTCCTTCTTCTCTTTTCCTTCTCTTTCCTGGCTACATGTGAGAGAATGACTGATTTGGTGTTTCCTTTTATTTTTTAAAGAAGTCTCTATCATATCTATAAGAGTAAAAATAAACATTCTGTGAAATTGCATTAATAAATGAATTTCATGCTGTTGTTTAGAGATTTGGAATTTGATTTTTTAAAGAGAATTAGAATTTGATTTATTAGGGGAGTGAAGGGAGTATTTGGCCCATATATCATATATTAATCCAAACATTGGGGAAAAACAGCAATACAAGTTAACAACAACAAAAAAATCTTGACTGTCATTGATGGAATTAAGACTGAGCCCCAGCCAGTCAGTAGTGAGCACCTGTAGTCCCATCTACTTGGAAACTGGAGCAGGAGGAATGCTTGAACCCTGAGTTGATGACCAGTAACTCCACAAGACCCCTGTCTCCTTACAAGTTCTCCTTCTGATCCTGCCTTTTAGGGGAGCAGCCATAGTCCATTGTGAGAACTGAGCACATCATCACACAATTTGAAGGAGAGAAGCGAGTCCTCACTTGTTTGATTTAGGAAACAGCATTTCTGAGTGTCCCCATGCACAATACTGGCCAAATAGGCTATTCTCCCTTTCTACTTTATGTCAGTCATTTTTGCTGACATAAAAACTTGATTTTTACATTTAAATGTGGAAAATAATAGGGCTTTGGTTGGCCTGACGTGTTAAGAACTTCTACAAGCTATGATTGGAGCTTTCAGTGAATAAGTAATTTTACCAGTGGAAATGGAATATCTGTTAACTCTCACATGGTGCAGTTAATCCAGGAGCCTTTGACTAGACTGTAATCCTGAAGACTCCTAATAACAAAAAGCAATTTCTTCACTGAGAATAAAAAAAAAAAATGTTCATGACCTCGGAACAACACTTTCTGTTTTACGAGAGCATATTTCTCCTTTGACTATAACTTTAATTAAACTCTATTAACTTTAATTTAATTTAAGCTATTTAAATAGTTCAAATGCTATTAAACTCAAAGAACATATTTTTTTTAAAGGTATTTAGTTTCTGGGCATTTTTCCTCGATCTCACACAGCCTTAATTACTATCCACTTATTGTTAAGTATATCATAAAATAAAATATAATGTATAAATTGCATTAATCTCCATAAAAGTAAACTTGAGGCAGTGCCATAAACTAACCAAAATCGGAGGTACAATAAAAACGCAAAATACATAAAACATCTTCAAACACTTGGACCTCCATGGATGGTGAACAAATTTTATTGCATTCTTCTATCATTTCTATGGAAATGAGAATAGCCATTTTCATGTATAGTACATTATTATGTAACATGCTCATCCTATTATGTGCTTTTCTCTTCTGCCTGCTCTATTTTTATGCATTTTCCCCAAAGTAAAGCTTCTCTGTAGCTACGATAATTTTCAAAAGTTTGCCAAGTCATATATTTTCCTTTCGTAATTACTTGTGTAATTACAGCACCCTGGCACATATTAGTAACTAGGGAAACAGGGTTATTCAATTATATCCTAATGAACAGTTGCAATTATACAATTTTTAAAATCCATAGGAAATTAAGAAAATGCTTTCCATCAGCCCCTGAATTGCTTGAATTCTAGTTTCAAGAATGCTATCAATTAAATTCATCTACATAAGCATTTTCATTGTCATAGAAACTATAATATTAGCCCTCGGAATATAGAATTGGTGACTCTTGGATTTGGAAGCAATTTTGGATGTCTTCAAGTTAATTTTTTTTAGGGTTTACCAACAGATGTTTTATTAAACATTTTCTAATTTGCAGTACACACTCGTTAATGAGACACTGCTTAAATACCTCCAGGGATGTAATGTTTACAATCAGAAAAGGCTGCATTCCAGTGCTGAGCAGTGCTAATGACTAGCAGATAAACTCTTGAGCACCTAAGATGTGCAAGACACTCTTCCAGGTATTATATAGAATATAACATTTGAGTCAGACTTTACTTGTATACATTCAGTGCCAACATTCAAGAATATAACAAATATTCTTGAAATAATGGCATGATGGGACTGTAATATACAAACTGTGCCCACTTGTCAATTTAGCATTCAGGTGCTCACACGTCCACTCAATGCTTAGGGCAATTGCCTACTCGTCAGGTCAGAGACGATTCCACCCCATGCATCATGGCCTCCTCTTTGACCTTTGTGTCTCGGAGGTACTCCTAGCTGCATCTCTTTGAGTTTGTATCTGAATTTTCCTTGTCTGCTCAGCCACTTTTGACTGACAGCACAATCAAAAGCCTGGTAATTTGATTTGGTATTTCCCAGAGGCTCTTGCACTTGAGTACACTTTCAGTTTTTTTTGTTTTACAATTCATGGACGTGTAGCCTCCACCCTCACATTCAATATAAGATTCCAGAGCAGCCTGTCTGGTGTCAGTGTCTCAGCTCTGCTGCAGGAGCCAGGGGAGCCAGGGACCTAGGTCATGGAAATTAGTTGGTGGGTGGCTGATATTTGAAAATATCAAAGAGCTGGAAAACCCTTCTCACGAAGGCAGGAACCTTTTCAAATGTGGAGATCACTTTTAGCGTCCAGTATCTCATGGCCTGTCATCTAATAGCAGTTACATTGTTAGTCTCAATTGATAAATAACAATAAAAATTAGCTATATTCAAAAGTTTATATCATTTTCTATTTTATTAATTCCCTTAATACTAATCTTTTTTAAAACAGTTATGGGAATTATGCATATCAGACACATTTGTTATTCCAGCTATGAGGAGGGCTTGGTATATTTGTAGCTTTATTACAGGGGTTCCCAGAGATATAAGTTTTATGGAATTTGAAGCATATGATGATTAAAAATATAGTCATATACATGTAACATCAAAAGCAGATTACACACATGCACATTATCTCTTTCAGTCCTCAAAACCACTCTATGGGATTTCTAGTGCACTATCACATTCTTATTTTATATATGTAGAAATGGGCCTCAGGGGAATAAGTGACTTGCTCTGGACATAGAGCTAGAGGTGGCAAAACTGGGGATTTGGCTCCAAGCCTTTGTCATAATGACCCCTACTCTATGACCGCAGTATCCTTTCTTGGGTACCAGAAAGCTGTTTGCAAATAAAGATAGGAAAAGTCTGAGGAGGCTGAGCACAAGAATTGCATTCATAATGACCACCACCCTGAGTCCAGCCACCTTTGTTGTGCTAGTTGATGTCTTAGCCATTCTCCTAAGCTATCAGGAACTGGAAGTGAAGGTAACAGCAGAAACAGGATTTTAGTTTCCTATCAAAGTTGGAGAGTTAACATTAAATTTCGACTTTCAGTTGATTCACTAACATCATTTTGTTTTCTTAGTGCTTTAAAGATATACATCTACACTGTGATGACTGCCTAGGTTAGCTGAACACATTCCTTGGCTTTACCTCCTAATCAAAGCAAGATAATCATACAATTGTAAAGTCTAAGGGAAAATAAGGATAGTCAGAAGTTTCAATTCTAATGAAATATAGGAAGTGTCAAGGATAATAAAAAAGTGAAAAGACTATAGGAGTAAAGAGGAAGAAGGGGTTATTTTTTAATTAGGTCAGAGGAGGCTTTATATAAAAAACAAGCTGTCATGTTTCCTGTATGTTGAGGAACAGTTGAGTTCGGAAATTCAGAGTTGGTAAGGGGATGCGCCTCTAGATAGCGGGACAATTCTTTTATCATTTAAACCAAGACATATTGGAGAGTAAAGGGGGATGCTTTCAATAATTATACTAATATAACAGACGATGCTGGGATTTTCTTGGGCAAAGCAGTGCATGTGGTCATGTAAACTATAGTAGAAGGGTAGACTAGCTGATTTGGATTAAAGCAAGGGAGGGGAAGAGTAAAAAATAAAGTAAAAAAATGCATTGGGACTGTATTGTGCAAGAAAAGCATCAGGCAGTATTTTGTAAGGTCTACTCGCTGAAAGTTTGAGGATAGGTAGATGCATGGTATAAACAGAACTGTCTTCTAGAGAGATGAATTTGACAGTAGAAAGTAAGATGAATGGCAGAGGTCATACACTAGAAATATTTACTTGATATGCCCATGATTGTTTTTCTGTCTACAAGCCTTTCTTAGAGAATTTGCCTTGTCCCCAGCTTAAATAAGGAAAGCTTTATGCTCCATGTATTTATCCATCCTGATCAAATCTGATAGAACCAGATGGAAGACATATGACTTCCTGGTACAGTGAGATTATTTCTCCTAGAAGTTTAGAATTTGGACCAGAGACCAAGTTGTTAGACTGTGGGAATTCAGCCTTTTGGGATATTTGAAATAGACTCTGAGCAAAGGATGAGTTTGTAGAGAGAGACCAATGTTGCAAATGTGCAAACTGAAGCATGCATAAGACTCGTGTGTGTGTGTGTGTGTGTGTGTGTGTGTGTGTGTGTGTGTAGGAAAGACTAGAAGGGAAAGAAAGGAAGCTGTTTCCTGATGGCTTTGAGGCTCTGTGACTTATTGTACACCCCCTTCTATGACATTCCTCTATGTTGTCATAATTAACTCCTTTGTCTTAACCTAATTTGATTAGGTTTATTTTTCTTGAAAATAAATGTATTCTGAGATAGAGTAGGAAATGTTCCCCAGTAAGACCCATCCGTTGATTCTAGAACTACATTTTAAACAACACAAAACAAATCTCCTTTTCATTATAGCCCTTCAAATATTTCAAGACCGACATTGTTTTCTACAATTTCTTTTTTTTCTTCCAGCTAAATATCTCCCTCTTTAGCAACACCTGTTCTGTCATCTGGTTTTTGTTAAGGATGTTACTCAAAACTGAGCACCTTATTTCAGACTGTTCTGACAAGTACAAAAAAAAAAAAAAAAAAAAAAACACCAAACCAGTCAGGGAATTCCATCACAACACTCTTTCTGCTTTGCATCTCTTGACAACTGGGGCAAGAAAATTGAAGTGTATAGCCCCCAACTCTCCTCCAGCCGTAGGGATGAGAGTGGGGAGAACTAGTAGCATATTCCTAGCTAATGATACGCATGCACCAGCTTCTAGTTATATTTCTTCCTAAATAAAAAGACAAAAATTCACTAGGGGGAGAATCCTTTAATCTCCTCTTTCCCAGGATGGGGGGAAGATGCTTGGCTGTGTAGTACTTTTAATGCAAATTATGAGAATGTTAACACAAGAAGAAGAAGAGTGGGTTTCCTGGGTTCTATTATCAATCTGACCTCCTTTTATAGACTGCCATCACCACCCTGCTTGCTGCACAAAAGAGGAAAAGCCGCTATAAACATTGAGGTAGTTGTGTCACTGTAATAGCTGGGTCATAGGGTGGTTCCATTCCCATTTTCCAAAGAAATCTCCATACTGCTTTCCATAACAGTTGTACCATTTTGCAGTCCCACCAGCAATGTATGAGTGTGCCTTTTTCCCCACATCCTCTCCAACATTTATTGTTGTTTGTGTTCTTAATAGCTAGGTTGTGGAACCAACCTAGATGTCCCTCGGTAGATGAATGGATAAAGAAAATGTAGTATATATACACAGTGGAATTTTACTCAGCAATAAAAGAGAACAAAATAATGATATTTGCAGGTAAATGGATGAAGTTGGAGAATATAATGCTAAGTGAAATCAGTCGATCTCAAAAATTCAAATACCGAATGTTTCCTCTGATATAAGGAAGCGAGTTCACAGTATTGTTGGGTTGGGGTACATAGGAGGATTAGAGGAACACTATAATGGTCAAAGGGAAGGGAGGGGAAGGGAGGGAGCAAGGGGGAAAGGGGGAAAAAAGTGGTTGAATAAGACGGATATCATTATTCTAAATGCATGATTGAAGACTTGAATGCTGCGAATATACTTTGTATACAAACTGTTTTGTGTAAGAAGATGCTATATATGTATAGTATGAACTGTAATATATACTACTATAAATAAAAATTTTAAAAAAATGAAAAAAAGAGGAAGAGCCTTGTATTTAAAGCAATGTAGTATGTATTTCCGAGTCTTGCATATACATCTTAACAATTAATTTTTAAGGCCTAGACATGACATTTTTGCAAATATGATTTAAAATTATTCAGTTTTTAAATAATTTGTATCATATAACAGTACAATTCACTTATTCCTAATGAAATTTCTCCTAATTTCAAATTTGCCTTCAATGATATTTGTAATTTCTGCCTATGAAAGTCAAAAACAACTTAACTCCATTTCCTAATCACTGGCTATTCTGTATAGTTGCTTTTCTTTTCTTTTCTATGAGAGATAGAAAGAAGGAGGGAGAGAGGGAGGGAGGAGAGAGAGAGGAACCAACATGTAACAAATTGATATAGAAATTATAGCATATTTGCACATTTTTAAGCCTACATTTTAGAATAGGATAAACAGAAGCATAAACCACAATTTGAACATAGGTTTCTTCTAGTAGGGCAATAAAATGTATTCTCAAAGAGAGGTAAAATAAAAAACAGGATAGGTGAAACCATGTTCTGAAAGAATAATCAGTGTAATTTTAATATCAGTAAATGTTTGCCGCTCTTATCCTACAAAAATATAGAGTGATTCCTGCTGAGTAGAAATGATGATGATGATGATGATGATGTAGGTATGAACAGTTTATAAGGGTTTAAGATGAGCCCCTGCCCAAACCTGGTTCCCGGTAGCCTATGAGTGAATGACTTGGAGATGTGCAGAAATTCTGTGCCCAGAAAGGGAAGTCAAGCAGACCTAAGGTCAATGCAAGGAAATGGGAACCTTTAGTCAGTGGCTACTGTGGGTATTATGGTCACAGCAAGTGTATCCAGGGAAGCACCAACAGATGCAGATGAGGAGGGAAATGACCCTCACCTAATGATCATGTGAAGTGACACAGCTCAGTGAGGAGCCCAAGACTGCACATGGGTCATGGACCACCCATCTCTGAATTCTTGATGTTTTCTAATAATCCCTCCTTGCTCTGAAGCTACCTGGAGAGAAAGGAGAAAGTAAAGGGATGAGGGAATAAGCAAAAAGTGTACCCCCAAACTGACCAATTTAATCTGTAAAAAATCAGGCTATAAACAAAAGTAGACTATGTTATCTAGTATGAATATTTTTTTCCATTGCTATTTGGAGAGATAGGAGCTTGTGATTAAATTGCATTTCTTAATATAATTACATCTGACTAATAATGTGAAAGTTTTACAGCTACTTTAAGTAAAGGATACTTAATCTAAGAAAATGGAATGTACAAAGTCACATGAAAGTTAAAAGTAGGGAGATCGCTCTTAAAATTGGGAGAAGACAAAGTAACACTTGAACAAAACAATAAAGGATGTGCATAGTGTTTAATGGGAGAGCAGGAGAAAAGTGAAGAAGGGTAGTTTCTCTAAAAATGGAGGTTGGACCAGCATGGGAAAAGCCAGTAATCTGTTAGCTGGAGCATATATGTATTGACTGAGCATAAAGTTTTAAAATTGGAATGAACTTCATAAATACATATTTTTCTAATCTGGTCTTCTCATTTTACAAGTGAAGCAACTGAAGTAGTAGAAGGTTAGTAAATGGCTCTCACACCAGTGTTGGGCTCAGTCTTGAACCCAACCTCACTGGCACAGGTGAGTGATCTTCCTCTACAGAAGCGTGGCAGGATCACAGAGGGCCATGATATAATAGGCTGTTATTTCATTGGCTGTAGAAGCTCACTGAATATTTTTGAGAAGACAATTTTAAGACAATTAATCTGGCTATAGATTAATAGGATAGATGGAAGCAGAAAAAAAAAAAAAAACCTGTATGGATAACTACAATTATTTAGGGAAGAAGTAAAAGAATCAGGGTGTAATTCTTGTAATAAGTATGATTTTTGGAATATAATTATCATTCCTCACTAGTTTATGGTGTCCTAATGTCTAGAATAGTGCTCAGGGACTCTTGAGTAAACCACTTAATGAATGAGTAAATCAATGAAAATTAGTGACCACAGAAATGTGGAAGGAGGTTTCAGTGAAAAATATTTTTGAATCTCATGACATAAATCAATAGGCAAACTTGGAAGGAGAAATGTTGAGTTAATGTGGACCTACTGAATTTAATGTACAGAAATAATATCCCTATGGATTTCTCAATCAGGCAATTAGAAAGTAGGCTTGAACTCTTAGAAAGGATAGGGCTGCAGATTTATAGATTTGGGGGGAAAATCAAAAATATAGTACCAGTTATTTCAAAGCTATACACTGGGATCTCTACTTAACTAGCAAAATGGAAGACAGTATCACTCTCTTCTTACCAAAGTGGACTGTGCACTCCAGTAAAATATAGCACATTCCCTTCTTATATGCTAACCTCTCTCTCTCTTCTTCTTCTTCTTCTTTGTTTTGTTTTGTTTTGTTTTGTTTTGTTTGTAATACTGAGGATTGAACCCAGGGGTTCTCTACTACTGAGCTATTTCCCAGCATTTTTTTTTTTTTCAGACAAGATCTCACTAAATTGCTCAAGCTGGCCTTGAACTTGTGATCCACTTGCTTCAGCTTCCAAAGCTGTTAGGATTACAGGTATGCACCACCACACCCAGCTTGTTTTTACCTTTTTTTTTTTTTTTTTTTTTTAAGTGTATTTCTGCAAGTTCACATGTGAAAGTATACTGGTCTTGAGTTCAGCAGTTGTAGTCAGTTAAATTTTGAAATTGAATAATGCATGGGTGTGGTGCTATTTACTGGAAAAAGTGATTTGTTTTATGGCCTAAATTTTAAACCCTTTAATATGTTTCCTAAGAAGTCATCTGATTTGGAAAATCATTTCAAAAATAAAAATGTACGACAAGAACTGAACCCTGTCAGCCAGTTAAAGGGAATTATTAAGTGACTATTTTTCTTGAATACTTTTTCCAATAGAAAAATCAGTGCCTACCAATCTAAACTAAATAAGTGTTAAAGAAGAGTTTAAATCATTAGTTTGAAGATATGCCAGTATTGCAGCCTACATGTCTCAATCCTGTTCTTGATGGGGGTGGGTGGGGGAGAATGAAATGAAACAGTAGCCCCAGAGGAAAGGTTCAGGGAAAGGACTGTTTTTATACAGTTTTTAAAAGCAAAAGCCCTTACACCAGCAACAACATTCCAGCTATTGTCACAGCCTAGACATTCATTGTATGGAAGTAATGGTAAGGGTGCTGGGAAGGGGTTTCTGCAGGGGAGCTGACCTCAACTTCATCGCCCCCAGCCCATGGATAAGCTGAGATCCTTCACAGATCATCCTTTGAGAACCGCCAGTCTGATGGCATCAACGCTGACCTTGATGTCAAGGGACTCACATTCTTGTTATGGCTCTGTCTGTGGCTAACCATATGTCCCCGGGAAAGTCATTTAGCGTCTGCTTTGGTTTCCTGTCTGAATACCTGACCCTTCCTGATTTATGGGGATGTTGCAAAATGAAATTGAGCGAAGGTATGAGAGAATGCTTTGTATTCTCATAAGAAAGGTTCTCTGTGATTCTAAAGGATTATTATTAATTCATCCAGAATAAAGACTATAAACTAAGATGAACAATAAATAGACCTGATGAAAGTGCACAGTTTCCTCTGCTCTGCATAGCACAAATCTCTGTCTCGGCTGCTATAAGCATCAAATGATCCCAGCTACTGGTTCCAAAAGTTTAATCAGCAATTTTATCTGATCACACATTTGGTAATTTTTTTTTTTAAATGTGCATAAAGATAAAAGTGATGTTATCTGGGGACAAGTTGATCCAAGCACAAGATTTTTGCAATTAAAAGCAGGACTTTACATATCACCACCACTAGCAACCAAATAACTGATTAAACAATGGGATAGCAACCAATTGCTACCTGATGTTGGATTATTGAGTTTAGAGATAAGTTCCATCATAAACAATTAGCAACAAAATGTCAGCCTGCAAAGGACTGCAGTGTCTTGTAGCAAATCATTAATTTGTGTCTAATGACAAAGTCTATCTCATGTAATTTCTAAGTCAGGAAATCAGAGAAAATAAACATATGAGAAGTTGAAGACCTGAAAAGAAAAGCCATGCAACTTAAGCTCTCAGCAGTAAAATTTATATTTAACAGTGATTAAGTACTAGGATCATATAGGGGGCTGTAATTTCATCAGGATGAATGAAAATGGCTGTGTTCATTTTTTTTTTTTAACTAAACAAAGCAGATTTACTATTTTCCTAAGGAAGGAAGAAGAGATGGAGCTGTTAACAAGCCACACATAATTCTAGTTGACTTACGGTGGACTAAATAGAATCTAATTTTTGAGGGAGTTAATAAAAATATTTTTTATTGGATCGTTTTGGCAATATCCCTGAATCTATAAGTTTGTGATTTATAGATTGGCTATCCAGAGAATATAAACAGGAAGGTGTTCTCCCTAGATCTACTTCATTAAGGAGTGGAAGTGAAAATAACCATCTGACTCCTGTCTTTTGATTTAGTCTCCACTCCTGCGGCTGCTCCAGGAAGTCCAGCCACCAAGCTCCATGTGATAAGTCCCAGAAGCTGGTGTTTCTTTGCAGGGTCACTGCTTCTCTTGGGGGTTCTTCTGTCTTCCTAGCTGGTTAACTGCTGCCTGTTCTTAGAGAATCAAGTCGTCATTGTGCCTTTTCTGAAGCCCTTTGCAAACGCACTCAGCCATCTTGGCTGCACCACAGATGAGGGCTTGTCTTCATCGTCTTTATTCTTGGAGCCTGTGCCTTTGCATTTATTTTCCCCTGTGTTGACTGTGAAACTAACTTGACCTCCCTTCCTTGAGATATGAGAAACCAACAAGCTAGATTTTCATTTTGGAGTAGCTTTCATCTCTTTGTCACGGTCACACAGAACTCCCTTCTTCGGTCCCCTCCTCATTCTATTTTTATCAGGTATTGCAAACTTTGAGCTTCTTCCTTCATTTTGGGGTCCACTTAGACTTTGGTTCACTTGAAGCATTTTGACTCAACTTCACTCTGACATAGATTTTTCTGCTTCAATTCATCTCCTTTGTGACTTCCTAGTCTGTCCTCTACCACCCAAATTTCACCTGGGTCTACTGGACCAGAATTCCAGTAAAATAGTGGTGGAGAGGCAAAAGGCAGCTAAGGCACTTGTTATATTGCTTATTAGAGCCACTTTGCTTATCTTTTCCAATTGACTCAATTGACTTTTATTATACTCACTTTGGCATCTAAAGGATTTGACACGGTTCCTAGTACATAGTAGATGCTTAAAACATGTCTATAGAATAAATAAGAGATACGGACATGACAAAATTAGAACACTTTGATATTTTAGTCGTGGCATAAAGCAATTTTATTCTTTATCCTAGACAAAGTATGTTTATTTACAAAGTGCCTAGATGAAAGCATATAGAAATAGTCATATGTCCCTTATCAATGGGGATACTGGGCTGGAGTTGTGGCTCAGTGGTAGAGCGTTCACCAAGCATGTGTGAGGGTCTGGGTTTGATCCTCAGCACCACATAAGGATAAATAAATAAAGGCATTGTGTCCCTCTACAACTAAAATATATTAAAAAAAAAACTATGGGGATATCTTCTGAGAAATGAATCATTAGGAAATTTTATTATTGAACCAACATTTTAGATTTTAATTATATAGCCTAAGATGGCTACAATGTCACCAGGCAATATAATCTGTGGAACCACTGTCCTATATGCAGTCTAAAGCTGATGGAAAACCTCATTATGTGGTATGTGACTTCGTATTGTTCAGAACAAAGACTTTCTCCTCCTTCTCCTCTCTGTCTCCACCGGTGCAGGAGTATTGACCCCTCTGTGAAACCTACTTTGAAAATCTACTAGAGTAGATAGACATCTAGCAGACCCACTTTTTTTTTTTTTTTTTTTTTACTTATTTGTCCTCTCTTACCATCTAGAATGGTGAATTCTGATCTGCAAGTTGGGCTTTTGGTTCTCATCATACAGATCCTTTGCTGGCTCACCATTGCTGTGAATCAGGTTCCCAGGTGACACCATCCATCCACCTTTGGATCTCTCATACCCCAACACCAAGGACAATGTCTAGAACACAGTATAGGCCTATTATGTATTTGTCAAGTGAGTGAATGATGACCCCCCGCCCCCAGGTTCTTGTCTCCCAGGCATCTCCTGCCCTCTGTCATAGGCTATGCCCACCCACTAGCAAACAATATTCAATGGGATAGATGTGCCATCCTGCCCTCACATACATCCTATTTCTGGACTTTGTACTATATCTAGTGCATCTTGCTAAGGTTCCTCCTCAGCCCATTTCAATCGTCAGTGATCTCAGTTTTGGTCCCTCTACAATTCTAGGTTTCAAGTCAAAGTCTGGCTCTTTTTTCCTCCCGTTTCCCCCCAGATCTCAAAGTTTCTTATCTTTGATACTTTTGGGATGGCCCACAAATGTTGGTTGAATTGAATTAAGTCTGAATTTCCATGGTTGGGCTCTCCTTCCCCCTCATTCTCATGGACTGCACCGTGGGCCTCTGATGAGATGAGAAAACTGGCAAGGGCTGGGGTCCAAGCTCCTGCATGCTGCTCTGACATTTTACAGATCCTTCATGATCTTTCAATGGACTATGTAAATAGATATCCATGTCCTTAATAGGAATTTGTGAATTTTAACTGAGGTTAAGATTAAATTAGTAACAAATTCAAGCAAGCTCTGCTTCCTAATTATCATTCTAGGTTGAAGTGAGTTTTTAGGAGTGAGGCAAAGTCATCTCAGGGATTTCATACACACTATGGACGACCAGAATTTCCAGAGACTCCATTTCTTTCCCTCCCACTTCCCTTCCAAGTCACTCCCTGCTGAAATAAGTCATGGCAGGATATGGTGTGTTGTCTATTTTGATATAATTTTTAGATCTTTTCTTTCTAAGTTCATTAAAGCTTCCACCCATCCACCCCCGTAAGTGTACGTTGTTAGCCTTGGGGTTCTGGCCAAATTCCAATTTGAGCAATTAATTACATTTCAGTGCTCAGCCCTGCCTGCAATTTCAGACAGGGAAGGTGAGTTCTTTGTCTTCCTCAGCAAGTAACTGCTGACGGGGAGGCAGCTGATGCTGCCACCCCAAAGGAGAGGAGGCTCCGAATGTGAGAAAGCTTCCTGCCTCTTTGAGGGAGCTGCTTGCAAAGTGATCTGGGACAAAAGGGCAGCCCTGGGAACGTGAGGTGTTTTTTACTACAGCTGCCTCCAAGTCATCCATCACTTCTCTTTTGAACCACTGGCTTAGCCCAGAACAAAATGGGAAGTGATTGTGTTTTCTTGAAGAGCAGTTCCTGAATGTGATGGCTTCCTTTGAAGCCCCAGTCAAAGGGATGCTTTTATTTTGTTTTTGTTTTACTGAAATCCCTTCAGTTTGTCTCACTTCCAACAAGATCTCACACCACAGCCTGACATCAGGCCTGATACCTAAGTGGCTGCCTTCACAGCTAACAAAAGACAAAGAACACACAGATGCAGATTATTCTAATGCAATAAGTTAAAGGAATGAAAGGGGCTTTCTTTTTAACTTCAAACAGAAAAGGCAACTAATATTCTGTGGAAAGTACAGGTGATAACACAGCACCCAAATTCACTTGTTCAGCTTCCCCGTGACATGATCTAACAAGTCAGAAATTCAGTAAGTGCAGTTCTATCCTGCAAGGTAGTTTGAAAAGGTATGGAGAACAATCCTTTCTAGATGCATACCCTGTTTTACTTGGCCTAGACAACAGTGCTTGATGGAATGATAATTGGATGTTGATGAAAAGCATCAGTCATCACTGTATTGTGACTTGAGTTATATTTGTTTAATGTTCAACTTTAAGTTGTGAAATAAACCATCCAGGTTGGAAAATGGTGATTGTGTTTCTAAAACTTCATTCTTTCACTTATTAAGCAAGAGTGAGTCAGTCCTTATATCAATTGAGCTTATTGAAAATTCCAGGATTACTCACACTGGTTTAAAGCATTTGTCATGAAAAGAAAAAAAAAAAAAAAAAATCCTTTCCTTTTTTTTTTCAGGATGTTGTCTTTACACTGTCTCATGGTTCTTGGTGCAGCCCTCATGCTAACATTCTTGTGCAAACTCTGTTGACATGTGCATTTACCAAAGCAGATTGCCTGTGTGGTTCTGCGCTCAACCACCTTTATATGCATTTCTCAAAAGCAAAACACCACTCTCACCAACACATATCTCTACATGCAAACAGCTATTTGCAAGCAGCCCCTTCCCTTGTTTAGCCACCAGGTAGGAGAAACTGTATCTCTTTTCTGTTTTGGTTTTTCCCCCTCCTAGGTCATTCCCTAAGGAAACACATACAAATCCTCTCGCTCTTCTTTTCACCAGTCACAGCTCAGTTAATATTTCCTCCCAAAGATCATTCTCACATATAAACACACTGTCTCTGTAAATTGGTTCCTGACTCCTTACCCTGTCCTTCCTCCTTTCCATCATCCAGGACCGTTCTTGTCTCTGTCACTCTCACTCATTACATCTTCCAGGCCTTATCTCAGTCTGAAATTATCAATTTGTCTTTGAATATCTCCCTCACTAGACTGTAAGCAGCAAGAGGATAGTGGGGCTCACTTATTTTCTTTCTTTTACTTGTTTTTATTTTTGTTTTTTGTTTTTGTTTTTGTGATGCCCAGAATAGTGCCTGATAATTTATGTTAGATAAACAAAATCAGTAGGAAATGCTCCATGTACTTTCAACCATCATGACTAAACATATCTTTTGACAAGTACCAATAATCAAGACACTTAGATTGCATGTAGGAGTACAACTTTAATACGTTATCTATTTATTTTCTTATTTCTTAGGCTGCATTAACCAGAAATGTGGTAACAATGTGATTTCTTCTTCTTTTTTTTTAAAAATTGAGATAGGCATAGTTCATAGTTACATAAGTAGCTATCTACTTTTTCCAGGAACTACTTGAAATGTAACAATGTTCTCCAAGGACATTTGGATGTTGAAAAGGAACTTATTGATTTAGGCATCATGCTAAATACTTTTGCAAATTTTTAATCTATTTAATTCTCATATCAGCTATGTAAGTTTGATGTTTTAGTAATCATTTTTTAAAATATTTATTTATTTAGTTGTACAAATTGAGGATCACAGAGGTCAAGTGGTATGTCAAGGTCATATAGCTAGTTAATAAAATTGTCAAGAAGATCTGTATAATTTTAAAATCCATGTTTTGCCTGTTTTATGAACTGACTTATAAATAAATATTTTAAGAACAAGCAAAGATGAATTTCTAATTAATTTCTATGTTCAATTAGTGGGATCAACCTTCTGACTAAACCAAAAATCAAAGATGGATAGATTAGTTAACAATTGAACTGAAACTTTTTGTTCACCAGATTGACCATCAGTTTTTAACCAAAAACATGCCCCTCTACTTTAAACGTATTTACCAATTAAGATTGAAAATTCAAACTTTGTGATGTGGAAGGTCAAAGGCTGGTGGGCTGATGTTTACCAGAGTGCTCAGATCCACCACGAGTAGAGCAGAACCCTGTTAATATTATCCATAATGTCGTTGAGTATTAGGAGCTGAGAAACTGTCAAAAAGTGTGGCACTCGCATGAAGGCAATTCAACACTCCAGTTAACTTGAATCATTGCTTCAGAGGGGCATTTTTGATGGAACACCAACCATATGACAGTTTTTCATCTAGTTTTAGTCAATTTTTTCAGTGCTGTGACCCAAAGACCTGATAAGAACAGTTACAGGAGAAAAAGGTTATTTAGGGGTTTATAGTTTCAGAGGTCTTAGTCCACAGATGGCCAACCCCACTGGTCTGGGCCTGAGGTGAGGCAGAACATCATGGTGGAAGGGTGTGGTGGAGGAATGCAGTTGGGGATGTGGCAGTCAAGAAGAAGAGAAAGAATTGGCTCACTAGGGACAAAATACAACCCAAAGGCACACCCATATTGACCCATTCGGCCAAATCCTGCCTGTGTACAGTTACCACCCAGTTAATCTCTAACAGTGGATTCATGTGCTGATTAGGTTATGGCTATCATAAGCCAATCATTTAACCTGCAAACTTTCTTACATTGTCTCACACATGAGCTTTGGGAGACACCTCCTATCTGAACACATCTACATGATATGTTAAAAGCACTGTCTGTCAGTTTTCACAAAGAACGTTATCCTTCTGTTTCTGCATGAAAATAATAATTCAAAAAGCAAGATGCCAAAACACAGGTGAAATCAACAAGAACAGTATTTTTGGTGGTGTTGTTTTGTTTGGTGAGACCAATCAAAATAAATGTTTCAATTTTTAATCAGTTATTTCAGCATTGCACACTCACAGTTATAGACAGAATGGATTTGATTAGAGAAAACAGTTCACAAAGATTCATTTTTTATTTAGGCCGTATGTATTCAGAAATATGTACCAAGACTTTATTTACATACTTACATAATTTTCTTTCATCTTGGGATTTCAAAGAGTTTCATAATGTTGCTTTTGAATTGATTAAGCCTTACCACTTTACTATAAACACTGTATTACAATACTGCAGAGGAAGGGGTAGATTTTAGGTTTTTTTTGTGTGTGTATTTTCTTAGATTTCAGAATTAGTTAACAGAGAAAGAGTGATACCATATGTAAAGGTCTCTTTTTATAAAAGGAAAAAATTTATTTTGGAATTATTTTAGATTTACAGAGGTTGCAAGGATGATACAGAGTTTGCATACCTTTTACTCAGTTTCTCCTGATGTGGACACCTCAAGGAACCACAGTGCATTTGCTTAAATTGAGAAATTAATGCAGGTCTACTACTATGAGCCAACCTACAGACTTTATTTAGACTTCACCACTTTTTCCATTAATGCCTTTCTGTGTTCCAGGAGTCAACCCAAGGTTCACACTGCATTTAGTCCCCACATCTTCTCAGCCTGCTTGGGTCTGTGACAGTTTCTCAGACTTTCCTAGTTTTCATGATCTTGACGGTTTTGAAGAGTACTGGTTGGGTATTTTTAAAAATATCCCCCAGTTTGTGTTTGTCTTACGTTTTCCTCATGGTAACGCTGCAGTTATGGGTTTTGTGAAGAACATCATAGACGTGAGGTGCTGTTCTCATCACATTGCCTTAGGGGGTACATGAGATCAACACCATGTATCTTTGGTGATGTTAACCTTGACTACTTGTTTAAGGTAGCAATGTCCAGGTTTCCTCATTGCTAAGTCACTATTTTTCCTCTTTCCCTACTGTAGTCTTTGTAAAAGAGCCAACTAAATCCTAAATTTAACTCACATTCAAGATGGGAGGGAAGATTAGTCCAGACTGGGAAACATCTACACTTATAGTTTGGAATTCTTTCATAGGTAGATTTGTTTCTTCTTTTATTTATTTATTCAATTTATTCAATCATCATTTATATCAGTACAGACCCATTTGTATTTACTTTAAACTTCAGTTTATAATCCTGTGTCACCATATTTATTTTATTGCTCAAATCATTGAATATTTGATGATTGGTAACTCTATTGGCTCTGATATAAAATCATGTTTTGAAATTATTTATTCTTTTACAAAGTCCACTTTTCAGTATGTTGTTTTATAATCATATTTCACCAATAGTGGAGGTTTTTACCATGCCCAAAGTGCTGTGCCAAGCAAATACCAACACACATTCATTGAACTCCTTCTATCACTAGGTGTTCATAGATATTATCCTACTTAATATTCAAAGTAGTACTCAAAGGCTACACACATGATACTACACACACACCCTTTAGGAGATGAGGAAGTGAATTTCAGAGACCCTAACAGGCTACCCAAATGAGTAAGTGACAGAGAATGGGAAAAGTGTTTTCTCTTTTATAGTCGAGAAGCAACATTTCTAATGGGAGGCAGTATTTCTCCAAAGATTTACAAATATGACATTTAAGAGAAAATGCAGTAGCTAAGTGTGTCTTGGCATCAGACAAACCTAGGTCTGTTCAGTTGCCAGAAATTTCCAATGTCTGTCCTTCTCTACCACCCAATGGTATACCTACTTTTCTAACTTCTGGTTTGTATTAATCACAAAAATAGGTTTTAGTTTACAGTTTAGTGCATTTTTAATAAACTTATATAAGAGCTTTGGTCATATGTCCCTATTTTTGTTTTATACCTTTATTCTTTAAAATATTTTAGCTTTTGGTTTTCAAATACAGTTTACTAGAGGGAACTTGGATTTGCCAGCCTACCCTTCTCTGTTTCTAACAAACAGTGATGCATAACTCATGAGTTTTTTGAGAGGAGCAAGTTCATCAAATTACTATTTCCATTTAACACAGCCAGTGATACTATACACATGAATTCCTACACACACACATGCACAGATTGTAACTAAAGCTACTTTTTGGCATAGTTAACAGCAGAGTAACGGAGAGAAGGTCAAACTCTAGAAATGAGAACTGATGGGGCCCACAGATGTAGCTTAGTAGCAGAGTACATGCTTAGCATGTAGGAGGCCCTAGGTTTGATCCTTAGCACCCAGGGGGAAAACAAAGAATCAATAGTCAAAAAGTTTTATGCACAACAGAGGAATATTAAATTAATATTTTCTTTGTTCAGGAGTATGCAAATGAAAAAAACATGGTTTCTGTTAAAGTAAGAGGGATTTAAGATGGATGTCAATAAAGAATCTCTTATAAAACAAGGAAAAAGGAACACAACGTTTTGATAGTAAGGCAATAAGTTAACCTTGTTGGGGTGTCACCAAGAACATGTGAATGAATAAATATATATGACAACCCATTACATACCAACCCTTTTCTGGAAATTTGGAAATAAGACCAAAAGTGATCTTAAGAAGCCATGGAAGTTTTTAGAGAACCATAAACCTACAGAAAATTAATGTATGGAATTTTAATCTGAATCTGAATATATGTCAATCAGCATGAGCTCCTGGAAATGTGCAGTAATTGTGAAGGAAACAAGTAAAGTGAGAAGAACACTTACACACATCAATTTCAAAGCACACTAGGGATTCAGGTGCCTATCAACATGGCATTACCCACAACTGGTCACTGATTGGAGGACATGTCCTTGTGTGGATGCTGGCCTTTTCCTGTGAGTTGGGGATGGAATGGCAGAGAACTGACAACCAGCAAACAATTCTCCTCTTTCCAGCTGTAAGTGAATGTCACCTTTGATAGAAAGTATGGCATCAGCAACTGGACCATGCATTTAAAAAATTAGTGGCTCACAGTCCTTCTCTGGTATGCTTGTGGGTTTGCCTAGGTTCTTGCCATTAGTATAGATCCCCTGTTACCTGAAAGGGAGAATTTACTAACTTGACTTTCAGGATCCTTTTCCGTTCTCATTTTTAGAATTTAAAATGTATTTTCTTCCAGCCCTGTTCTGTTTTAAAATTGTATAACACATTATGATTGTGAATTGAAGAAATAGAAAAGGTTAGTTAGAAAATGGGTTTCTGGCCTATAGGAGATTTGCAATAAACATGGAAGATAGACATATGCAATATTAAAATACAATGTATTGTGGAAGAAATAATTATTTTAAGAACAATTATGCATATTGCCAGTAGAGCACAGAAGAGAGACCCTAGAGGATGCCCTTACCAAAATAAATAAATAAATATTTGGGATTCTAACTTGTAGACAAAATTTTTGTGCTACCAGAGCTGTTGGTCTGATATCTCATATTTAGGTCACAGGCATAACCCATATGTAGTTCAATGATCTACTTGTATCTTGGAGTAGAGCATTTCTTCAGAAGAGACAATGGACTGAATTATCTGATTTAGTTTAGTCTTTTCTGTAATCGCCTGGATTTTTTCCAGAAATAAAGTTAGATGGCATGCTTGTAGACATGCTTGTTCTTGATGCCTTGTTTCCTATTTGCCTTTTCCAAGTTGAAAGTATGTTCAATTAAGCCATGTTACACCATCCAATCATTGGCAGTTATGTCTTGGATGGTGTGCAGTTTGTTTTAACAACCAGTGTTTGAGGCCAGACCATTACACCAGGCCAGCACAGACATGCTTTTCATTAGCCCATCTATTTTAAAGGGAAACACACTGTATGCTGAGCTAACTGAATTTCCACTCACTGAAGTTTGCAGCAAAACCAGCCTGAAAAGGCCTCAAGGGGACCTCACTTCAGATTTTATTAAAGTTCATCAACTACATATTATGCAGATACATAAAAATAGATTAACAACCATAAAAGAATGACTCATGTTTATTACCTTAAAGAGTAATTGCATAAAACTAAAAAAAAAAAAAGTGAAGCATTGCTGAACCTTAATAAATTTGAAGAAATGTACTTCCTCTGTCAAGCACAGCAAAAATAGAATGCCACATTATATCTACTAGCTGAGCTATTATCATACAAAAGTTTGTTTATAATTTTAAGGAAATAAGAGTCCAATTCAGAAAAATGATCTTACTTACAGAAACTTTTGTCCACCTGAAAACTAGGTGACATGTTAATTATCTTATAGAAAATGGCCAAGTGTTTATGGACAACAAAGTCCAATACAATAGAAAGAAACCAAAGTGCAAAAAATCTTCAAGTCTGTGTATAGGTGTCATGGGCTGAATTGTGTCCCTCCCCCACCACAAATTTCTATGTTAAGGTTCTAATCCTCATTACCTCAGAATGTTGACTGTTTGGAGACAGAGTCTTTATAGGGATAATTAAGTTACAATGAGGTCATTAGGGTGGGTCCTAAGCAAAATGCCTGGCCCTAATCCAATATGAGGAGGAAATTTGGATACAGACACACACTGAGGGAAGAATACAAGAAGACACAGGAAAGATGGCTATCTACAAGCCAAGAAGAGTGGCCTGAAACAAATTTTTCTTTCATAGCTCTCAGAAGAAACTAATCCTTCTGACATCTTGATCTAAGACTCTCAGCCTCCAGAACTGTGAGACAATACATTTTTATTTATTTATTTATTTATTTTTTGGTCTAAGCTACCCAGTGTGTGCTACTTCGTTAGGGCAGTCTTTGGACCTGAATAAATGAGAATACCTGGAAATTAGCTGCCAACTGCCAATCACTTGCTTCCAGCTTTTCAGCATAGGTTTAGGTCCTATCCATTGCTCATGTTTACAGGAGACAAGGAAAAGAAAAATGGAGGCTCACATATCACTTAAGAAAGAGAACCTTTTGCCCGGTATGGTATGGTGGCACACTCCTGTAATCCCAACAGCTTGGGAGGCCGAGGCAAGAGTATTGTGGTTCAAACCCAGCCTCAGTGAAAGCGAGGTGCTAATCAACTCAGCTAGATTCTGTTTCTAAATCAAATACAAAAAAGGGCTGGGGATGTGGCTCAGTGGTCAAGTACCCCTGAATTCAATCACGGGTACTCCCCCACCAAAAAAAAGAGAGAGAAACTTCTAATAGCAAATCATGCTATTATTTAGCATGAATGAGATAGGTTGTTGCATAGCAAAACACTGTTTTCTAGCAATTTAAGTATTTAGCAATTATGAATAAACCAAAATAACAAATTATTGAATACAAATGTGTTGTCCTTTTGTGTTGACATAGCTTTATAATGACAATGATTTAAAATATATATTCACTTGTGGTTTTTATATGATTGAAAATAGCCAATATATTTATTGTTGTGCAGATATTGGTATTCTAATGACAAGCTGGCAAAATCATCAGATCTTAGTCTTTTGAACTAAGAACACAAGTGTTTCTTGGGGTTTGATTTGTATCAGTCACAGAGCAGGAGCTCAGTCTCACAGGTTGAGCTGTGACGCTCACAATGCGTCAGATTTTGAGTTACCGCGGTGCTCATGCGTTCTTTAATACACAAACATTCTTCATGTGCCTGTCGTTTGCATGGCCCTGTTTTATGTTTGTCACCTTGGAGACCCTGTGAAGTGTGGGGAACAGGGTAAAGGCCAGTGTTTTAGTCAGCTTTTTTTTTTTTTTTTTTTTTTTTGCTGCTGTGACTAAAAGACCCAGAAAGAACAATTTTAGAGGAGGAAAAGTTTATTTGGGGGCTCAGAGTTCAGAGTCCCAAAAGGACTCTTTCTCAGTCCATAGATGACCAACTCCGTGGCCCTGGGACTGAAATAAGGAAGAACTTCATGGTGGAAGGGTATGGCAGATGAAAGTAGCTCAGGACAAGGAAGTAGAAAGCGAGGGCGGCGGGGTGGGGGTGGGGGTGGGGGGGGGGGTGAGTTGGAGGAAGAGAGAGAGAGAGAGCGAGCGAGCTAGAGCTCCCCGACAAAACATACATCCCAAATACATGCCCTCATCGACCTAACTCCTCCAGCCACAGTCTACCTGCCTACAGGTACCACTCAGTTAATTCCTATCAATTAATTAATGCACAGATTGGGTTAAGGCTCTCATAACACAATCATTTTACCTCCAAACTTTCTTGCATTGTCCCACACATGAGCTTTTGGGGAACACCTCATATCTAAACCATACCAGCCAGACTTACCTGCCCATGTCTGAGGATGTGTAATGGATCTATGAATGTCTCCCCAATGATCATGTTCACCCAGAACCTCAGGATTATTTGGAAATTAACCATCCTAGGTTAAGGTGGCTCTTAAATCCAATAACCATGTCCTTACAGGAAAGGACGCAGACATATGCACATGGGGAAGAAGGCCACTTGAAGAAAGGCAGAGAACAGACGGAGTTTGTCAAAACCCCAGAAACTTGTGGGGCCAGCAGAAGCCAGAAGAAGCAAGGAAGCTTTCCTCCCTAAAGCCTCTCAGGCGAACACAGTTGTTGACACCTTGGCTTAAGAACTCTAGCCTCTAGAACTGTGAGAAAATACTTTTCTATTGTTTTAAGGTATCTTGTTTGCTGGTACTGTTTCACAGTAGTCCTCCAAAAGTAACACACCATGGTTATGTTGGATTTCCTCTGACACGGACTCTTATCTTTCAGTGACCAGTAAAAATAATCCAAGGAATCTTTCTCTTTCCATGTTCTGTAGTAAGTGTCATATTGGCATAATGAAATACCACTCTACAGGTTAATTTGGTTTAATCAAAATTTAACTTTTCAAAAAAGATAAAAGAATTTTAAAACAGAGAGAAAGGACAAAACCGATAATTTCAACAGTGTTAGCAAATGATTTGTTTCTCTCTCAAGGAGCACATATTTCACTAAAAATGAACTTAGATATGAGATATGAATCTGTGATTATCTAGTCGCTTCAGTCCTCTCATAGTGTAAACATCTACCAATCATCTATCTATCTAATAGGGCATGGTTCCTACATATAAACAAATCAACACACCTATGATCAACCAAAGAGACAACAATCTATTCCAATACTAGGGAGTGGAGGAATCTTGCTGCACTGATTAATCACTACTGTGAAATCCAGGAACAGAATATCACTGCAATAGCCCTTATCTATAGGATAAGATCAAAACCCAGAATGGATGCCCGAAACCTCAGATAGTATCAAATCCTACATATACCATGTTTTTTTCCTTATATGCCCTGTAGCATTGCCACCTTGTACCAGAGTGAATCTGTTTTCCATGCTTTCTGCCCTAGTGCCTTCTTTGTATCATTACTCTTATGCTTTGGGATCATTATTAAGTAAAGTTACTTAATATTGTGTCACTGTGTTACTTGTACATAAACACTGTGATATGGGAAAATGTGATAACTGAGGTAGCTACTAAATGATTAATGGATGGGTAGTGTATACATTGTGAATACATTGGACAAAGGAATGATTCATGCCCCAGGAGAGACAGAATGGGATGGTGAGAGATTTTATAAGGCTACTCAGAAAGCACACAATTTTAAACTTATGAATTACATATTTCTGGAATGTTCTTTTTAATATTTTTGGATGACAATTGACTGTGGGTAACTGAGCTAAGGAAAACAAAACTGCCAATGAGTGGGGGTTATGTACTATGCAGCTTAGGAGCTGAGTATCATATTCTGTACCTACTCTGTGAGCATTAAATACTTATTTCCAAACTAACTGATATGGTATAATCCTAAGATTCAGGCCCTTATATACTCTACCACTGATGTTGGTCAAGTTGATTAATAGTTATTTCCATACTGTCACTGTATTATGAGAATAAGTGAAAAAAATATAGGTGTGTTTCTTAAAAGTTTCTTTCTTTAAACTACTTTAAGCTACAATGTTTATAGGGGAAAATGTGAGAAAAAATTCCTCATAAATGTGTGAAAAAATCTTATACCATATAAATTTTTATAAAACTGCCTTGTAAATATTTTTGGTTATGTTTTAATTTCCTTTTGTTTGGAAGTGGAGAGGGAGAGGCACTATGCTTTGAAGAATCTGTATGTTGGACTGGTAAAGGTGGCTGGCCTAATTACAGCTCTTGAGCTAGTGGTCCCTTTCATCTTCGGAGAGGAAGTATGGACATACACATGAGAATCTCAAGATGGAGAAGAGGCAAAATCATCAGTATCTTCCACAGGTCCTTTAAGAATACTGAATATGCAAATAGTATATCATTTTCTTAATGTGAATAATATTGGACATTAAGATTATATTATTTGAAATCCAAATATCCTAAGCTGGAATATGTTCTACAGCTTAGAGGGCATTGTGAGAAGTATTTAATATCCTGAGGTCTCAAAATAGCAATTGTTCATGGAATTCTTATAAGAATGAGTAAGCTAGCTTCTATAAAGTGACTAGTACAGTGCCTGATATATAATAGAACCTGATAAAGTGGAAAATACTATTCTTCACCATATTTTCCCCAAAATATATATATGTATATTTATTATTTTAACCATTTTAAAAAATAATAATAATTTTAAAAATGATCACAGTTCATCAATAACAGATATATTTCAAATGCTCCTTTGTCTGGAATGATTTTGGTTGATGGTGGTAACCTCTGCTTTCAATTTTGATACATTTAAAAATTTGGGGAGCACACAAAAATCTCTGCCAGAGTTTTTCACTTCCTGTCACCAGTACTCTCCTTCCTCTCTTCTTAATGCCAGAGTATCTGAAATGCAAATCTATGAAAAACATCACCAGAGAGGAGAAGGCAACACAGCTACATGCCCTTTTGCTCTTCTCCTGTAAAGCTTTAGATGTGAACTTGTCTGCAATGGAGAGCTTACTAATGCTGTCTTACAGTGGCAAAGTACAGTGAACGTGCATGGCTAACACTGTATGTTCTAATCTATTCTTTCTTAATTTCTTGTTAGAAATTAAAGGTGTCCCTACCATTCTGGCCAGTGAGGACTAATTTTGCTGGCTGTGTGCAGGGTGCAGCCCGTCTCCTGAGTGTTCTTTTTCCTGCAAGAAAAAGGCACTGGAGGCAACTGAAGTGTTCAAGAAGGCTTACAACAAATTATTTTCCACTTAGTAGTCCTCATATTTAGGGTTCAGAAAACCAATTAATAGAGTTTACTGGTAAAGAAAGGGAATTAGGTTGGATTAGGACACAAATTCAGTGTAATTTTCTCTCTTGGGCTGGTGATGAGAAAGACAAAAATAGAAGCTTAACATGTGGCCACTGATGTTTCCACAACCTGCCCACATACTATAGGAATTTTTTCTGTCTTTCTGAAGTCTTAATTCTTTAAAAGATCTGCTGAATATTGTGACTGGTAATAGTCTGTTGTTTTAATTTAGAACCCAAATTAAGATCTATTAATATATTTTAGGATTTTTTTTCCTGTCTACTTCTTGTAGACAGAAAATTCTATTGTTCTTAGAATGTTTCTGAGCACTAATCTTTTTTTTTTTATTGGCTCTTTTTAGTTGTACATGACAATAGAATCCACTTTGATATTATTATACAAGCACGGAGTATATCTTACTCTAATTTAGGACCTTAGTATATCTCTTTCCCCTCCCTCTGCTCCCTACCCTGTATTGACATTTTTGCCATTTACCCATAGTTTTTTTTTTTTTTTAATTAATTGCTTGTGGATGTACATGATGGTGAGATTCACTGTGTTATATTCATATATGTACATAGGGAAGTTGTGTCAGATTCATTCTACTTTTTTTTGTTTTTCCCAATCCCTTCATTCCCCTTTATCTAATGCATTGAACTTCCATTCTTCCGCCAGACTTACTGTGGGCTATCTTCTCAAATATCAGCAAAAACATTCAATCTTTGATTTTGGGGAATTGGCTTATTTCACTTAACAGGATAGTCTCTAGATCCATCTATTACTGGCAAATGTCATAAAGTCATTTTGTTTTATGGCTGAATAATACTCCATTGTGTGTGTGTGTGTGTGTGTGTGTGTGTGTGTGTGTGAATACATATATATATAATATATCTTATATATAATAAGATATATTCCATGCTTGTATAATATGTATATGTATACACACACACACACACACACACATATATATATATATATATATATGTATATATATCACATTTTTTTTAGCCATTCATCTGTTGAAGGGCACCTAGGTTGGCTCCATAGCTTAGCTATTGTGAATTTGAGCACTACATATTTTAAATTACTTTAAATGACTCCTTACCTTGATCTTTCCTTTATATTACTAAGACTGTATTTCATAGAAAGTAGGAATTATGAAGAATATAAAAATCTCATATCATTTTATCTTAATTGCTTTCAGAATCAAATGACTCAGGAAAAAAAGCATACTATTTCACGACATAATTTGAGGGCCATGAAGTAGTCTGGGCCCCAGTTTGTACATGGTGGACCTGAAACTCCAGCACATTCACTCCTGCCTTCTGCTGCCTCTGAAAATACCTGTCCCAATATAATCATAGAGGCAAATCAGAGAATAGCATTAAGATGACAGACTTATCCCTTGTCTAATTAATGCTATAATCAGTTTCCTAGGTGCTCTTTTTTAAAGAAAAAAATAATATTTGTTCCTTTAATAACATGACTTAGCACTTACATAGCACAAACTGTAATAAAATATCAAATTTTAATTTTACTTCCCTTAAATGGTTTACTTGTTTGATGCACCCATAACAAAGAAACCACTGCAGAGCGACAGGATGCTTAAAAGAACCTGAGGGGGCCCAGGGTGGTGGTGCACACCTGTAATCCCACCAACTTGGGAAGCTGAGGCAAGAGGATCAAAAGTTCAAAGCCAGCCTCAACAATATAGCAAGGCTCTAAGCAACTTGGTTAAGACCCTGTTTCAAAATAAAAACTATAAAAGGATGGGGATTTGGCTCAGTGGTTGAGCAAGCCTGGGTTAAATCCCTGCTACCAACAAAACAAAACAAAACAAAACAAAATTCCCCCCAAAACTGGAGGGAAATACTTCCATTAGAAGGTCATTATATATCATATATTCATTATTTATTTATTTTTTCTTCCTGGTCTTGGAGTAAAGTAAGCACCTACAACCCACAGTAATGCTCTTTATGGGGTTCTTGTACATTCTGGGTAGTTTTTGCCAGAGCACCATGGAGTTGGGTCTGTGACCTCCTTTATACACTTTATATGTAACATATTCTTTAGTTAATATAAAAATAAAATAGAGCTGCAAAAACCTGTTATCTTCATAATCTCTCCCACATCCAAATATCCATTTTGAAATAATATCCCTATATTCTCCTACCCCCCACAAATCACACACTCCCACTTGTTTTATTTTTCATGGGTACCAGATTGAACCTGCACATACTACATATTTTCTCAATGCATCACAGTTACTGAAAGACCCAGGCTATATAACTTTTTCAGCTTTTCCTTGTGATAAAAAATGCAATGTGCTAACAACCCTTAAAATTTCTCATTTCCTTCACAAAATATAATGGTTTTGTGATTTTACACAGGAGTCTGCAATGGAAAGAAAGAAAGACCATTCTGAATGGACCGTAAAATAATATTCAATGGTAAATAAAAATCCATATGTTTCTTTTCTTTGTTACATTGAGATTTCTCCCTCTGCATTTGAGTACTTAGAAAAAGAGACTGAGTGTAAGAAATTTTTTTTCCTCTGAGTGCCAACCAGAACTAAAGAATTATTTTCAAAAAACAAATGTGAAGGAATTATGGAGTCATATGTTGAGTGCTAGGGCATGAGCCACTGTTACAAGCTGGGGTGCTTGGGTTTCCCTTTGTGCTTTCGTTTTCTTTTCCAAAGTATGTACATCTACTTATCTATTTTATTACTAGTCAGGAAATGTCATTAAGCATATGTTTGGCAAAGGTGAGTACATGCCCGTCCCAGTGTACTTTGGCTCTAAACAAGATTCTTATTAGAGTCCCAATGCACTGGACCATGGTGGAGATTGCTGAAATGAAGTGGAGGCAGTGGCCAATGGTCTTAAGAAGTAGTCAGGATTTTTTTTGCCCCAGTTGCTGATGTCAAAGCCCTACTCAAATTAGCATGAGCAAATAAGAGTGGTTTATTGGTCCTTATACCCTAATGCAGGTAGCATAGATAGAGAAAAGGCCTATGATTGACAGACCTTGGCCATCACCTTGTAATTTTTGTCTTTCTGGGGCCAGGGGGGTTGATTTTTTTTTTTTTTAATTTTTTTATTGATTAATCGTGTATCTTCTTCTGAGAAGTGTCTTTTCAATTCCTTAGCCCATTTATTGATTGGGTTTTATTTGCTTTTTTGGTGTTAAGTTTTTTTTAGTTCTATATACATTCTAGAAATTAGTGCTCTATCTGATGTGCATGTATTAAATATTTGTTTCCCAATTAGTTGGCTCTCTATTCACCTCACTGATTGTTTCTTTTGCTGAGAAGAAGCTTTTCAGTTTAAATCTATCCCATTCATTAATTCTTGGTAATAGTTCTTGTGCTACAGGATTCTTATTAAGGAACTTGGGGCCTAATCCAACATGTTGGAAATTGGAGCTTACTTTTTCTTCTATTAGGTGTATTGTCTCTGGTCTAATTCCTAGGTCCTTGATCCACTTTGAAATTGAATTTTGTGCATGGTGAGAGACAAGGGTTTTAATTTCATTTTGTTGCATATGGATTTCCAGTTTTTCCTTTCCCAGCACCATTTATTGAAGAGGCTATCCTTTCTCCACTGTACATTTTTGGCACCTTGGTCCTTATACCCTAATGCAGGTAGCATAGATAGAGAAAAGGCCTATGATTGACAGACCTTGGCCATCACCTTGTAATTTTTGTCTTTCTGGGGCCAGGGGGGTTGATTTTTTTTTTTTTTTTTTTACCTCTAGCTGATGTAGATAGGTGAATTTTCTCTAGGTGTAGTAAAAAGTCCGGACTCATTTGCCTCCAGTTTCTTAATTTGAGAAGAAGGTAGTTCTTTCCCAGTTCTAGTTCCTGAGTCATTTACTCACACCTCCTAACTTCCTGGATTCCAACTGAAAGAGAATAAACAGTAACAACTGTTAGGACAACTGAGACCAGGGCATAAAGTCAACCACTCCAAAATGATGGACTGAATATAAACAGGTTTGCTCTTTCCTCAAATTTAAGTCTTACAACCACTTGTTCTACAGAATAAGCCCAGTCCACCTATTTACCCAGTTTCACAGAGAACAAAGGCAATCTGTTGATTGTAAGACATAAGAGAAAGAGGGAGACAGTTTGGTCAGGCTTGTCTTTTGAAAGTACATCTTATGGCATGAAGAAGGAGAAAGAGACCTTTGTGCTGCCTAGATTTCTATAAGCAGGAGACATGAACAGGTAAGGAACTCCATTACTTGTTTTTAGGAGTAGTGATCCTACCATGTGGTTCAATGAGTATCAGGCTCTAATGAATTAAAGTAACCATTCCTGTGCTGGGTATGGTCATGCGAATCTGTAATCTCAGTTACTTGGGAGGCTTAGGCAGGAAGATGGCAAGTTTAAGGCCAGTCTGGGCAACTTAGCAGGACCCTCTCTCAAAATCAAAAATAAAATAAAATAAATAAAAAAGGGTTGGGGACATAGCTCAGTGGTACATCACCTCTGGGTTCAATCCCCAGGAATAATAATAATAATAATAATAATAATAATAATAATAATAATAAATTATACTTTTTTTTCTGTGTTATGGAGGCATGTAACTGTGTTCTTTCCAACACTGTCTTCTCATGGGGGAGAAAAGTTTCCTTCTCCTTTATAATTCTGAGAAGAGGGAGAAATATTCCTTTTTTCTCTTCAACAGGGAAGAGCCCTGATTCAGGTCAGGTCACACACTTACTCCTGTCTCTCATTGTGACCAGAGGAACCAGGTACTGTGCTGCACCCTATCTGGATTAGATGCATACACTAGTGACTGAATGGGTGCCACAGGAATTTTTCCAGAAATAGAGTAGAGGGAGGTTATAGTTCAAACAGGACCTCCGATAACCGTTCGCAGCCCTATAACCTCTGTGATGTGGAAATAAGGGTAGGGTAGACTGCTGATTCAGATATTTTGACAAATAAGCCAAGACATCATAAATATCAGATACCAGAGAGAGTGACAGGCAGACCATACACAAAGTCACCAATGAAAACCTTCAAGAACTAGTTCTACAACTTTCAATCCGTTCAGTGCTTTAACAATATAATCTAGAAAAAGTAGCAAACAGATGATTTGTAAGGCAATTTCTTTGGAGAGAGCTTGTGCCTTGTTGAGAATCTTCACTGCCCATTGCCTCCCACCTCCCCAATAAGAACCTTAACATGTGACTCCAGAAGTTGTGGGGATATTTGTGTCAACAGCTGCTGGGTGAGCAGTCCTACTATAAGAACAGGCTTATAGTTTGGGGAATTAGTAGTAGTCCTGTATGATGGCAGGTCGTGGGTGTATGAAATCCACATTACAGATTCAGTACACCCCATTTATCTGCAAAGATCCCCAGGATGCCTGCAATTGTGAAATAGTATGAAAATCTATTTAAACTATTTTTTAAATATACATACATAGCTCTGATATAGTTTAATTTACAAAGTACTCACAGTAAGGGTTAACAATAATACAATAATACAATACAATACAAGAATTATAACCACATACTATATTAAATGTCATGTGAGTGTGGTCTTTCTCTCAAAATATGAACTTTCCACTTAATATTTTCAGAACCAGGGGCTGGGGTTGTGGCTCAGCGGTAGAGCGCTCGCCTAGCACGTGCACGGCCCGTGTTCGATCCTCAGCACCACGTACAAATAAACGCATCGTGTACAACTAAAGCAAATAAATAAATATTTAAAAATATATATATTTTCAGAACCACAGTTGACTACAAGTAACTGAAACTGAGAAAACAGAGCCATGAACCGTGGGGAGTACTGCATCGCATCTGTGATAGGGACTTTGGCCTGGTGTTTCTTCCAGAGGGTGAAAGGCCACAACAGTGAGAGTTTGTGTGGGAAAGGGATTGAGAAACCAGGAGTGTAGGTAGGATCGGATGCCTGGCTGAAGATGCCATGGGTATTGAGGGCAGACAGGTGGTTGGCCTGTGCCACTTCTTGCAAGAGGATGATGAACTCAGTGTGGCCAATGGGAGGTGATCATAGGGCTCTTTTATGTGTAGACATGTGAGAGCGTCACATGCTCCCTGGGTTCTCTTTCTCTGCCACTGATCTAAGAAGCATGCTTTGTTGTGTAGAGCCCCCGTGAGCCTGTCTCTGAATGACTACAATAAGCAGAGCCTGCTTGATCACCCTTGAGAAACAATGTTAAGTGAACAGAAGATATACTTTATTGTTTTGGGCCACTGATTTTTTAGGGGCTATTTGTTATTGCAGTATAATCAACCCTGTCCTAACTCTACAAGGAACCTAGAGTGGATGTCTCCAGAGAACGTTGGGAAGCACCTCTGAGACCCAGATCTAAATGTTTGCTGGATGCAGAGTTGGGTCAGGAAGCAGCCAAGTAAGAATTTTCCTCTCCTATTTCTCACCACCCCATCTCTGTCTCCATTCTAGAAAGAGGGAGAGAATTGACATCTACTGGAAAGTTTTCAGTTGTTTAGTCAACTCAAAATAAAAACAAGCCACACGTATTTGTAATAATACTGGTATAATTTCAAAGAGCTTATGTTTTTATTGCTTCAATTGAATCAAACAATTGTAGGTTAGGAATAAACCTTAGCCGACATTTATTTTAGTTCCATTTTACTCCTTTTTCCAAGTTTGTGAGCTGAGGTCACAAGAGACTTCATAACATTTGTAGTTATCATTCATTTGATACTCTAATACACTTTCTGGCATTGGTAAGAAATTTCATTTATCATCATTTTCTAAATAATTAATCTGGTTCAAAATATTTTGGAGGTTTTAGACAACAATCTCAGTTTTGGATTAAGAAACAGATAGTGAAATGAATTGGCTCCAATGTAGGATTATGGATGGAATTGGCAGGGGAAACCCAGGTTTTCTGATTCTTAATTCTGGAGTTCTTTCCAGTCTACTTAGGTGCAATTAATCCTTCCTGTCACATTAGCCTCCCAAATTGAGGACTAAACTGCATACCCTGCAGTTTAGGCTTACATCACATATCTCATGGCCAGTGGAGTTTGACAGGAAAAATAAATGACAGGCTTTGTCTAGGTTGGCAAAAAAAAAAAAAAAAAAAAAGAGGCCTCAGCTGTTGGGAAAGGACTTACCAGAGAGAGAGATTTGGAGAGTAGTCATTTAACCTGAAGAGCACTGGGCTTCTTGAAGTTTCTGAGTTCATATGCTTTGAATCCGTATCTAACATCTGAAGGGAAGGAGCTAAGAGAAGCCAACTTCAGCAACCACAATAATAAGTAGGTCCCAGTTTCTTGGTGAATACAGGAGGACAGTTGTGTGGAGTTCCAATTCAGCATGTAGAATGTGCTTCTTTCTGCTCTCTGAGGTACAGAGAGTGCTGGAATGAAAATTTGCTTGACCACAGTGGAAGTAGGTTACTCAGATGTTGATAGTGACCAGTAGCATATTCTACAAGATACTAGGTACCAAGAATGGTATCAGACACAATACATCACAGATGGGATCCATAGCAACTAAGAAGTAAGGTGGTCATATGGAGAAATTGGGAATGGAGTCTTGTGAACTTGTTACATACCGCCTCTTGTTGTTACTTACACTTTGCCACAAAGGAAGAAATTTGGAAAGATTGTGTCCTAATGATTTAGTTAATAGAAGAGACCCACAGAACCACAACTTCTCCTCAATATTTGCACAGTGTGAGTACAGGGATGCTGATGTGGATGGTGTGCTGATGTGGATAATGGTGACAAAATGTTTCTTTTCATACATCAGAAGAAATTTCACTTGACCTAAAAATCATCTTTTAAAAAATCTAACCATTTTTTCATGTTTTGTAGCATAATGAGAGACTGAGATGAACACTCAGGAAATTAAAATGGTTTAATGTTCTAGGCAGTCTCCACCAACCCCCGCACCAGCCTCCACCAGCCTCATTCCTTGCTGATCTTCCCTTCAGTTACTTTTTGGTTCCCAGCCCAACCATCAGCTCTTCCAGGGGGCCTGTGGAGATGGATGATATATTACTGTGCATGGAAGACTAGAGTGAGTAAGGAATGAAAAAGACCATGGAACAAAAAAAGGAGGTATAGTGAATATAAGGATGAACTGGTGAGTGATATAGCACAATGGGTCAACCTTAGGAAAGCAAATGCTATAACGTCACTGATATTATTTGTTCGGGGTATTTCCAAATTATTGAATATTTGTTTGTTTTTCACAAATGAGAGTAGGGATCAAAATGTTCCCTGGAGGTTACATATGTGCTTCCTTACTATTATGTTCCAATTCTGGCTGTCTCTTTAATCCATCCTTCCATCTTCCCAAACAAGTTTAAGGTCATAAATAGGCATCATTAGGGTAATTAATATTAAGAATAAATATTATTTCATTAAGAGCAGTATTAATTGTAACACTACTCCTTTATGCACCACTGTGTACTATGGACTTTATTAAGTGATCAATTAGTTATCAATTGTTTTTAAATAAAATGTAATTGTATTTGTATATCATATAAATACATTTTCAAATATGCATATTTGCATTTTTATTTAGAAACTTGTAATCTAACTCCAGATATTTGCAAACAGTTTTCAAAATCTTTATTTTTGTGTGCAAAGCCATGCTGCTGAAACAAACATATTCTCAAGGGTTCTATAACCTGTTAAAGCCCTACAGAACCATCAAAAACCAAATGTGCTGCAGTCCGCCTAGAGGCATCATAAGATTTTTGTTTAAATTAAACTTGTTGCTTAGTACCTGGGGGAGGAGGGAATAGCACAAATCTAAGTCAGATGGGTCATTGTGCATTTTAATGAAAAGTCTTTTTAATATGAAAATAAATCTAGCAAAATATCCTGAATAGCATATGATTAACAATACACATGGATCCTCAAAGGATCTAGTGTTCGATGTTATTCTCATTGGTCAACTAACAAGGATCTAATGCACTACAGACTTTATGGCTTATATCATGAGATATAGTTTGAACTCATATTTTAGCTGAATCCAAGCAATGACATAATACTTTAAAATTACATGTTTCTTGGTTGCAAAGAATTTGTCCTCACCTGGATTCAAATGATTCCAGATTTGACCCAATCCAGTTTCTAAAGATCAACTTGTGAGGCTCAAAGATGTCTAGAATGCCTGCTACAATACCTGAAATTTCAATCATGACACTCATTGCTTTTAGAATAGGCTCATGGTTCATTTTTAAATGTCTGGAAAGGGTAACACATTAATATATAAGACTCATTATCAGCATGAGAGTATACTGTATAATGGGCAGCACCCTTTCATTCCCCCCATTTAAGTCACTGCTTCTGGTCTTGCTCTTTCGCTTATTGGAGTGATGATTTCTACTCAGAATGCAGGTGATGTGAAAACAAAGGGGAGAGGCAGCATCTTGTACCCAGTTCCTTTCTAGAATGATAAGGCCCTATAAATAAAGCATGGCAAGTAGGGAGAAATGATGAAACCTGACTATTGACAAGAGGAAGGAAAGGACATACTGGCAAATTTTAGACCATGGGTCTCTGCTTAGGCAGAGCAAGTTCAAGTTAGATATGATACAGAGAGATACCACACAGCTATGTGGACAGTGTGAGAATGCCAAGTGCCTTAAAATGAAGCCCTCAGTGGGTTGGGTCCAGGAGAGTGAGATGCCCAAAGACAGACTGAACTTACTTCACAGATTTGAACTTTCTTTTAGTAGGTACTGAAGATACAGCTGAACCAGGTGAAAGAAGGAGGTCAGAGATCTAAAATATTTATGAGTGAGATAAGACTTGCAGGGTTTAAAGCAAGAGGGAGAGTTAAGTGAGGGGAGATTGGAGGGAGCCTCTGAGCAAGGGAGGGAGTCTGACAGCATTTTTGAAGAGGCAGTGAAGTCAGTGGTGCAGGTGTGGATTCAACTTAGACACCCTGTTCTGGTGGGTAAATGCAGATTTTCTTTTTACATGGCTGGGTTAAATTACTTCCCCTAGGTCATTCAATGAATCACTTGGAGAGTAAGGAATAGAATCCAGCTCTCCAGGCTCTCATTTCATGTCTGGAGCAGACAAACTTTTCTGAAACACCCTCTTCATTAATTTTTTTTTTTTCAAATCAATGATGTTTTGCATCTTTTTCCACAAAATTTGCAAATTCCTTTTACTTTTGTGTGATTTAAAATGAAGGTAGTGTTAGTACCTAGAAATATTATAAATTGCTTTCTGGTTTATCTTTCATTCAAAAATTTAAAATATTGTCAAAATTACTTAGAGTTTATTCCCCCCAGATTTCAAGCTATTATTCTGGGAAACTGAAAAAAAAAAAAAAAAAAAAAAAAAACTGAGTTACAGATCTGAGAAAGCAATGTGTGCAGAGCTTAACTGCTGCATGACTGATTGTGTGATATATTGCTCTTTTCACTAATAACCACAGAGCAGGTAGAGGCATGGCAGACTAATTTGGTTTATATGTCCAGCTGTAAGGCTAGACACTGCATCATTCTTTTCAGAAACCAGTGACTTTAGGCATGTGGAACTTGTAGTCATGACAACAATAAACCAGCCTTGAGTCTGAGTTTCAGCTCAGAAACTGCCTTGTCTCCATTACTTCCTGCTCATGACCTGACTTTTCTTACTCTCTGGGGCTGGGGGCTGGGGATTTATGAAAGATCTATTGAACAGAGCTCCAGTATATGTTTAATGCTTAAAATGTCTGGGTTGAAAGTTTTGCTTGCACAGATGGCTAAAGGCTGGAAGGAGGATAGATCAATCATTATTATTGCTAATGACATGGTTATAAGGGCATACACAAAGGTGAGCTGATTTGGAAAATGGGAAAAGGCAATGTGAAAAGAGTGACTTGGAAGCATTTCTTTGAATAACATAAAAGTAGCGATGGCAAATAAATTTTTTTAAACACAAGGGAATTATCCCATAATTCTGAAAGAATCTACCCAAAGGATGCCATGAAGAATAGTCAGACAAGAATTAGTATGCAGAGTGTGTGTGTGTGTGTGTGGTTTTGTGTGTGTGTGTGTGTGTGGTTTTAAATTCTAAGAAGCAACAGATGCTCATGCAAAATCTACGAGTGGTCATTTTTGTGTCCTATGCATTCAAAGAATTAAAGTGACTACTCTCTGAGATGGCATAGCTCTGTAATAGGAGAATGAAATATTGGGTCTGTTGACTTCCATTAAATAGCAATAATGTTTACAAGATGTCTAACCATACAAAATCTCTTGATATTTAGATGTAAGGAGAAATTATATGATTTACATAAAATTACATGACTCAACTGTTGTTGAGTCACCAGATAATGGAGAGAAAAGCTTAGCTCAGTGCCTAGGATAGCACACTCAATAATAACAGGTATGTATCAGTGTTAAACCTATTGGTGTAGTTGCTAGTAAGATTTGGCATAAATTGAAATCTGTCCTTCGTGTGATTATAATGGTTGGACTCTTTCTTGTTACAGAGACATAATCAAAAAGTCTGGAAGGCTTTCATTTTTCCTTTCTGTAGAGCTGTTTTCTGGCTTTACAATTTTCCCTGTATTAACTGGATGGTAAAGAAGGTAGAGATTTAAAGGCTGGAGAAGACAAGAAGGGAAGATATGAACTGCCAATATTAAAGGGTGGTGTGTCTGTGTACCATTTTACTACCTTAGGTTTTTTTTTTTTTTTTTTTCCTTTTTTTCTCCTATAGGAAGTGAGAAACTCCAGCACTATTTTTGTTCCTATTCCTTAACAAATTGGCCTAGTTCTATATGACTATCTTTTTGTTTTGTTTTGTTTTTTTGTTATTGTTGTTGTTTTTGGTACTGGAGATTGAACTTAGAGATACTGTATAACCGAGCGACATCCCCAGCCCTTTTCATTTTTCATTTTAAGAAGGGTCCTCACTAAATTACTCAGGTTTGCCTCACACTTGTGATCCTCCTGCCTCAGCCTCCTGAGTCTCTAAGATCACAGGTGTGTGCACTGTGCCCAGTTTATGACTATTTTTTTTTTTTTTTTTTTTTTGGTACCAGGAATTAAACCCAGGGGACACTTAAGCACTTATCTGCATTCCTAGCCCTTTTTATTTTTTATTTTGAGACAGGTCTTGTTAAATTGTTTAGAGCCTTGCTAAATTGCAGGGGCTGGCTTTGAACTTTTGATCCTCCTGCCTCATTCTTTAGATCTGCGGGGATTACAGGCATGTGCTGTCATGCCCTGCTATGACTACTTTTTTTTTGGGGGGGGGGCGGTGGGTACTGGGGATTGAAATCAGGGGCACTTGACAACTGGGTCACATCTCCAGCCCTTTTTTGTATTTTATTTAGAGACAGGGTCTCACTGAGTTGCTAAGTGTCTAGCCATTGCTGAGGCTAGCTTTGAACTCGCAATCCTCCTAGCTCAGCCTCCCAAGTGCTGGGATTACAGGTGTGCGCCACCATGCCCAGCTACTACCTGTTTTAAGGTTCTTATTTTCCAGCAAGTTACCTCCACAAGTGAACAAGCAGGGAAGGAAAACATGTATCAAACTCTAGATGGGAGTCAAATGTTTCTTTTCTTTTCTATGTATGGAGAAATTGAATGATTTACCTTCCCAGAGATCAACTTCATGATTTCATGGCCATGTGACTTAACTGCTTAGTAGTAACTGAGATGCTGCCCTGAGGCCAATTTCCCTCCATGAGGAAACATGATATGGATCAACATGTGGAACTATGATAGAGCACATTCCGTTATTATGTTACCATTTGAGGAATCATGAACCATACATTGACATGTATAATTTCTTACATTGTTTAGTGGTGTCACTATTGTTACAATGGCAGTTACAATTTACAGCAATGTAAGCTTCTTTTCTGAGCTACATAATTAGATCCCATTTTTCTCAGTGTATCAGAGAAACAATTTTTATGTTCCTTATTAACATGAAAGAGTTAATATACCCTGATAAAAAGAGGAATATAGTAATATTCAATAGTAATACTAACTTTATGCTTATTGAAATTTGATTATTATGATGGAATAATTAATAAGAGAGAAATGTAATCACTAGCACAATAGACATTTGAACATATAAAATAAATATGCATTATATAATTGCTGGATTGCAGAAAAGATATAATTGTGTGACCAACTTCTCTAGATATCACAAGTATTATATTAAAATATAATGCTTATAAAGGACCATTACAATAGTATTACTATAAAAAAATATTATCTTCTCACACAAAATGGGCTTAACTTGAAAGTTTTTCACCATATTTTAATTAAATTCAGATAAAAAGATGGCCAAAGTCTGGAAGATTTTCTGTTCTTTCATGAGATCTTATAATTTCACGAATATTGGTTCTAATGTCTCCAGGCTTTGAAGGGGATTTTTAAAAGCCCAGGCCATTTCCCCCTAAGATAGAATGTTTAGTCTATGCAAAAGATAAACCTTTTGAAGATTCAAAGTCTTTAGACATACCCAGGGGAAACAATTGTCTTTCTAGGAGTTCCTTCCTGGAATATTTCTGTCTCTTCAATATTGGTGTATTTTTGTTTTTGCTCACAATGTTGCTGATAAAGGAATTTCAAATAAGGGAATTGAAACAATGGGAAAATAAATCTGTTTCTTAATGTGTAACAGAAGGCTGATTCATCAAATGGGGCTTAATGTTTATGATGTGCTTAACAGCAGAGAGATTCCAGTTTCTCCTGGTGGACACAGGAGTATTCCTAACAAAAAGTCAGATTCTTCCCCTTCAGATTCTCTGTGGATCTCACAAGCACCAGGGTAGAAGTGGTATACAAGAGAACAAATACAGACATAGTCAAAGTAAACTTCTACTTCAGGGCTTACGTACACATTTTAGTTTGTTTTTCTTTCTTTTCTTTTTAAAGATGTGAGAGTTTTACTAAATAGGTACAAGACAATTAATTTGTAATTGCTTAACATCCAAGTTCTTCCTTTGAGTAGCCAATTTTTCTAATTTGTTCTAGAACTAAAAACATCTATTTATATAGGCAAAAACTTGTTATCAAAGACCCATTATTTATGTATTATTATGATGATGATCTAAAATTTTTTCAATGTTTTCCATTTATTTTTTATTATTTACCTGTCCAGTGCTATCACTGTTGAAAATGAAATAGGATGGGTATTTTTTTTTTTTTTGCCTTTTCTTCTCTCTGACCTATCTTTTACATATTCTGATTATTCTTGAGCTAGTAAGCTTAAAGATAGATGCAAAAGTGATGAGAATTTGATTCAGCTATGGCTTTTATTATCGGATACCCACAAGGAAATAAAGCTTTGATCTACTTCCTTGGAAAGTTAATCCCAGTGATTATGTGGAGATGTGTGCAGTGGTAGCTACAGGGATATACATCTTTAATCTCTTGGTGTTGAATACTTAATCCAGTTCAGATTCTTGGCAAGGAGATTTAAAGAAAGAACAAAATAATTACACTCTTCATGGGCTTTGTTTTTTTGGAATGAATATTTGGTAGCTCAGCTTACTCTTTTACAGTTTAAGGAGGATGCTTAGGAAAATAGATTTGGATTTACTTATGTAAAATTGATGATTTTTGTGGTCCTTGGTAGGTAAATTTAAAGTATGTTTATTAGCAATAAGGCAATTTGGATAGCATTATTACTATTCAACTTACTTGTCTAGGAAGAATAAAGGCTAAATAGAAAATATGTGATTTTCAATAAAATAATGTAATAATTATTCTCAAATTGAAACTTCTCATTGCAAGAGTTCATCTTTATTTTTTTTTTTCTATGAATAAAAACTTCATATGCTGGTATAGGCCACAAAATACCCACCAAAGTTAATATAACCCATATTTTTCCTAAAAGCCAACACATTTATTTTTTTTAAAAAGTTTATTTTATTGGGAAAATATGAATTAGTTTAATGTATTTAAGCCAATTTTATTAGGTAGCACATTTGTTTAAAAAAAGTATACTATCTTTCAATTTACATGATATGTTATAGCTTATAACTACATGTCCCAAAAGGAAAATAGAACATTTTCAAAATTTTATCAACCTCATATAAACATTTAACATTCATAATGTTTTAATATAGTTAATACAAGTTACTATTTTTTCCACTTAACATTATTTATGGAGTTCTTCTTCATGTTTCCTTTTTGTTCATAAATATAATCTAATGCCTGTATAATATACCAGCAAATGTATTACCCTAGTGTGCTCAACTACTTTATTTATTATGAATAAAGCTGAAACTTATTTGTGTTGAAAATATGAATTGCTAGCAAAATGAAAAACATCATTTTATTACTTGTGCTAAAAGAAGTGGTAAATAAAGCTGTTAGAAATTAATCCTGATATCAGAACAAGGATGAGTAAAATTTTACATAGGTCTCATTCATTTTTAATTTAATAATTCATAGTTTTAAATAAATTCATATGTGAAATAAATATTTTTATGGTTTTTTTGTTTTGTTTTTTGTGTTTTTTTTTTTTTTTTTTTTTTTTTTTTTTTTGCTTAGAAGTAATTTTTGGCAATTGATTCACAGTAGTTTGACAGTTATTCAAATTCAGTCCTCTATATTAATTCATCACATGCAGAGATGGCCTTTCCTCTTCTTCTCTTCCTTATGTAATGTTGCTCTTCTTTCTTCTATGACTAGGACTGCTGACTTTTGTGATCTTTTAAATTATCTTGTAAAAGTGCATGCTCAATAATCTTTGGAAATTTGTCTTGGTAATGAACAGAATGGCAACTGGACAATGGTTGGATAAGTTTCTGTGCTGGTTAGATAAATTTTCTGTATCAGTTGGGAAAAGACATATTTGATTTTATATCTTTTCAAAATTTACTTTTGGTGAGGAGCCTGGGGGTACTGGGGATTGAACCCAAGGATGTGTAAGCATTGAACCACATCCCCAGTTCTTTTGATTTTTTATTTTAAGACAGGATCTCGCTAGGTTGCTTACAGTTTCACTAAGTTGCTGAGGCTGGCTTTGAACTTGTGATCCTCCTGCTTCAACCCTCTGAGCAGCTGGGATTACAGATGTGTGTCACCAAGTTCAGTTAAAATTTTTTTTTTTTTTTTTTTTTTTTTTTTGAGGAACTCCTGAAACACTTCCTGGAAAATACAGCATGGTTTAAACATATCCAAGCAAAGTTTTAATAGAATTTCAAAAGATTTTTCGGCATGGGCACCTATAAGTTAGGAATAAACTTGAGGCTGTGTTTTTACCCAACTCTCCCAAGCAAGAATGCAACCAGGTATTTAAGTTGCACTATTTTTGTTTTGTTTTTAAAACTGAATTGAAATGTTCTGGCATTAAGAAGATAAAGTGTAAGCTGCCTGTCGTGGCTAGCCACAACGCCGCGGGAGGAAAACTCTCGGAGGCAGAGTAAAGATACTACTACTTTTACTTCTACTTTCTTAGAGAGAGCTTAGAGAGAGAAAGAAAGATTTTTCTTCTTCTTAGAAAGAGCTTAGAGAGAAAGATTAGAGATAGCTTTTTCTTCTTCTTCTTAGAGCTTAGAGAGAAAGATAGAGCTTTTTCTTCTTCATCTTCTTAGAGCTTAGAGAGAAAGAGAGATAGCTTGAAAGAGAGAGATTTCTTCTTTAGAGAGAGAGATAACTTAGCTTTTAGAGCTTCTTTCTTCTTTGTTCTTTCTTCTTTCTTCCTCGGGAGCCTCGGCCTGACTCTGACCAGGAATTACTTCTTCTATCTGGTTTCTCTTCTGTAACCGCTCTGCCTACGTTCTGGCCGCTCTGATTCTTTTCTTCTTCTCCGACCCGAACTCTTCTTCCGACCGAGCAACTGCATGACTGACTGAATGAATTCATTCTTCTTTCTCCTAACTCCGACCGCTTTCACCCGGTTATATACCTTTAGCTTTGCGGGTGCCTCATGTGCATTTACAGGTGCGTCACATACATACTTATTATCAGGTGGAACTTATGGCTTCCAGCTGACCGCAATAGCCATCTCCCTAATTGGGGCTCCTTCAATAAAGAATGAATTCTGTTGGTAATCCACTATAAATATTTTTTATTTTACATATTTTTGCCTCCTGTGCATTGGTACTTTGCTCAATGGCAGTTTATAGAGTTGAGTAGCCTTGGTTCTTCTACATTTATCATTCAGGAACTTTCCTAAGAATAGAGAGAACAAAGTTTTCCAATAGAACCTCCATTTAACATAAAATCCTGTCTCCTGCTTTCTTTATGAAGTTAACTTTAAGATTAGGATGCCTGGCTGAGGCAAATCATTCTGTCTTGATTCATGCCCATGGCTGTGAGTAGACCTATGTAAAGTGTGTGGTGGTGGCATCTGGAGTGAAGGGGATACTTGTAGAGTATGCTGTCTTTCTGTAGCATCAGGAGAGAGATGGTGCCAGGCGAAGGGAGAGCCACCTCATTCCTACAATATGGGTGTTTCCTCAAATCAGAAGGAAAAAATCACCTCATTAATGAGATGGTTGTCAATCCTTGTCCCTGAGCCTTCTGAAATCACAATTTGTAGCGGTTATTTGGGTATTTTTCTCTTTGTAGTCTAAACACTGCAAAGTCCTTGGTGTGTCCAGATTTTCAGGTCAACTCCACAAGAATTTAGATCAGTGTCACTCAAATGGGGTCCAAGGAATCATGTTCCAGAACTATTTGTTATTGATTCATGATGGAATAAGGTGTTGGGGCCAGAACATCAATCAACCATGTTGCTAAGGGCACTGGATAGTTCACCTGCTGTTTTTACAAAGCAAGATATTCTTGGCTATTCCCTGAAGTTCTGGTAACAAACAGTTCAAAGAGAGGCTACTTTGAATAGCAATTATTTAGATCTTTTAGACTTTACGATAATGTCAGATACGTGGAAACATGTAACTACTTTATATGAAAAAATGAATATTTGCTGATAAAATTGGACAACAGCCAAGGTAGGGTGCTATCAGGGAACATGGGTCTTGATTTAGACTTTAGCACTAACTGGCCACATGACCTTAAGAAAATCATATAATCTCTTGAGTTTCCTCATCTGCAAAGTATACTGGAATTATTCTGGATTAAATATTTTGATGAACTGTACCACACTTAAAGGAAGTGAGCGCATTGAAGCATCACATTCTTACAAGTAGACCCATATTGTTAGCATATTACAATTGACTATTAAGTGGGAAAACAAGTGCTAAAATGCTAATTTTTAAACATAATTGGGACACTCCTATAGTTCTCATCCTTTGAGTATCATCCCCATTTTAAACACATGCTTTGGTATAAAAAAGCTTTTGTGCCATAGTATGTTTTCATTATTTATAATAGTGTTCTTGGATTCAAAATTTAACCAAAACCTTATTTATTTCCTTGTCACCTTTATTAGGAACCATGGCAAGTTCTTTTCTTTCTTTCTTTCTATTTATGTATTTGTACAAAGCCAGAATAATAAGCAACCTTTAATCTGTAGGAAAACACAGTAAAAATTGGCTGCTTCTGCATGACTATGCATGGTAAAACCTTATTTACTCATGACCAAAACAACACAAATAGGAATTGCAGATATTTCGGTGATACTTTTCCACAAGGTGACCAACACCAAATGCAAAGTATGAAAAAATTAAAGAAAGGTATTTTCCTCATAATAGAAATGACATTTCTAGTGGATTGTTTTGGGAAAAGCTTGAAACATTATCAAAAGTTTGAAGGAGCCTATAATCAAGGAGATAGCTAAAGATTGCGGTTAGCTGAGAGCCATAAAAGATGTTCTAGTTTCCACCTGATAGTAATACATTATCCAAAGAATCTTTGTATGCCCGTGAACACTGCATGACGCACCTGTAAGCTCGAGCTGTAAGCACGTGTCCTTGTTAAAGCGATATGTATATAACTGGGTGAGTTTTAGTGAGTGTGTGCGGGAAGAAGAAGAAGGTGGTGGTTGGAGTTAGAGCGTTTGGAGTGATTGCTGGAGCCGGAGAGAGAAGAAGAATAAAAGACCTTTTTTCATTTTCATCCTGCCTCCGAATTTTCCTGCGGCATTTGTTGCTCCAAGGCAGTTTCCGCTTCAGGCAGCAACAAGTGGTGGCCTGTACGGGGAATTCGGCGGCAAGGTAAGAAAAAAGAAAATTTAAAAATATGGGAGCGAATATAACAAAAAGTTGGTTTATAAAAGCCACGAATGAAATTTTTGATAGCGAGAACTCAGAGGATAGTGAGAAAAGTGAACAAGAAAGCATATCCTGTGACTCAGTTGAGACCAGCAAGGAGAGCAGTAATTTAAATTCAAAAGTAAGAACTGCAAAAGCCATCAGAAGCTTAATAAAATTAGCTGAGGAGTATGTACTCTCCTTAGAAGCTGAAACTCAGGATACTAGTGAAAGTGATAATAGTAACAAGGAGCCAAACCATGAGAGTAAGGTCTCCTCCACTGAGCCAGTTAGGAATTATGAAGCTAGTAGTGAGGAGGAATCAAAAAGCGATTCAGGGAGCACAGTCTCCAATAAAAAGAACAAAAAGAAATTAAAAAAGAGAAAAGACCGTCAAATAGAGGGACCACTAGTGCCCTCTGCTCCTTCATGGATAGAATACCTAACAGAAACAATAAGGAGTATTGATCAGAATGTACGTGCCCTTGAGGTACAAATTGGCAGCCTTTCTGAGCGCTTATACGCTCTCGAACAACATAGACCGCAGGAGCACCTAGAACTGCCAGTATTTCAAAATGAACAGGGACAAAGATATCACGAGTCCCTAGACTTTAAAACAATAAAGAATTTTAAAGAGGCGGTAATGACCTATGGGCCTCAAGCTCCGTTCACATTAAGTATGATAGAGTCACTTAACACCCTAACCTTAGCCCCCTCAGATTGGAAAAGTCTATGCAGAGCGGTACTAAGTGGGGGACAATACCTAATCTGGAAAACTCAATTCTAGGAACTTTGTTCAGAAATAGCAAAGAGAAATGCTGCAGCAGGTTTCCCTCAACGCAATATAGATATGCTCACAGGGGAGGGTCAGTTCGCCGAACTACAAAATCAGCTACAATACGATCCAGGTGTGTATGCCCAGATACACACTGCAGCTGTGAAAGCCTGGAAGACAATATCAGGCACAGGGGATCTGCAAGGCAGCCTATCAAAAGTTATACAAGGGCCTAACGAACCTTACGCTGATTTTGTAGATAGACTCTTAAAAACAACATCTAGAGTTTTTGGCGAAGTCGAGCAAGCTATGCCTCTAGTTATCCAATTAGCGTACGAGAATGCTAATAAATATTGCCAGGATGCAATAAGGCCGTGGAGAAGTAAAAAAGACTTATCAATTTATATCAGACTGTGCAAAGACATTAACGAGGCTGTTATCACAGGCAACGTAATTGCTGCAGTGATGAAAAATTCCTCCCCTCAAAATTCCCAAAGGTTTCAACCTAAAACAGGATATTCCAGACAAAAGTATCAACCAAGATATGCTAAGCAATATCCCCCAAGGGTAATAAGATCAAATTCATACCGTGCTCCAGGCCGATGCCCCAGGTGCAAAAAGGGTATACATTGGGCCAATCAATGCCATTCCAGATATGATATATATGGAAATGATTTATCAAGGATTTCAAAAAACGGGGCACGGGGCCCAATGTCCCGGGGCCCACAAATGTACGAGGCACTAGAGGAGGAATGCGCACTAGAGGAGGAATGCCCTCAGATCCAAATGATTCCTCGTCACAATCCCTCCTACCCATTAACTCCCTTATCAGAGGGACAAGAGGAAGTGCAGGATTAGATCTCTGTTCTACTGCCCGGATGGTCCTGACACCTGAAATGGGGGTTCAGCTGATTCCTATGGGAATCAGGGGACCTCTCCCTTCAGGAACTGTGGGACTAATCCTTGGGCGTAGTTCCAAGAGTTTATTAGGCTTTAATGTTATACCAGGGGTTATTGATTCAGATTATAATGGAGAGATTAAAATAATGCTAAGTACACACAGGGGCATCATCTCCGTAAATCAAGGAGACAGAATCGCACAGCTGCTCCTCATTCCCAGTCTCCATAGTTCTTTTAAAAGCATGCCACAAAATAGAAATAGCAGAGCATTCGGTTCCACTGGTTCAGGACCTATGGCTTTCTGGGTTCAGGATTGTTCACGGAGGCCGATGTGCAAATTAAAAATTCAAGGTATAGAGATGGAGGGGCTGATTGATACAGGAGCTGACTCTTCCATCATAAATCTACAACAATGGCCTAAGCACTGGCCTCTGCAGAAAGCCTCAACCAGTTTAAGAGGCTTGGGATATAGTAATACCCCAGCACAAAGTGCTGTAATCTTAAATTGGCAAGACAATGAAGGCCATACAGGAACATTCCAACCTTATGTTTTAAACAGCTTGCCAGTTACCCTGTGGGGAAGAGATATCTTACATCAAATGGGGCTACACCTAGCAACCAAGCCTGCAGGTGTTAAGAATAAAAATCCTAATCATAATAAAAAAGGCAAAGGACATTTTTTCTAGGGGCCACTGAGAAAACAATTTTAAAAATACCATGGCTCTCTAATAAGCCAGTTTGGGTCCCTCAGTGGCCCCTATCCAAAGAAAAATTGCAAGCGGCCCATCAATTAATTAAAGAACAATTAGAAGCAGGACACATAGAGCCTTCCACCTCTCCCTGGAATTCTCCCATATTTGTAATTAAGAAAAAATCGGGGAAATGGAGACTATTACAAGACCTAAGACAAATTAATAAAACAATGCAAATTATGGGACCTACCCAACCTGGACTTCCTAATCCTGTAGCTATTCCAAAAAACTATTACCTTATAACTCTTGATATAAAGGACTGTTTCTTTTCCATTCCCCTACATCCTCTGGATGCCCCCAGATTTGCTTTTTCAATTCCTTCTATCAATAATAATGGCCCTGATAAAAGATATCAATGGAAAGTATTGCCACAGGGAATGGCAAATAGCCCTACAATGTGCCAACTATATGTGGACAGAGCTATACAGCCCATTAAAAACAAATATCAAGACCTCATGTGTCTACACTACATGGACGATGTTTTATTAGCTCACCCTAATCAAAAAATCTTATTTAATATATTTAGTGAAATAACAAAAAATTTAAAAAAATATGGATTATATATAGCAGAAGAAAAAGTTCAAAGCAGATCACCTATACTATATTTAGGCTTTAAAATCATGGATACTTTTGTTAAACCCCCAAAAATTCTAATAAGTAAAGAACATTTGACCACCCTCAATGATTTCCAAAAATTATTGGGAGACATTAATTGGCTTCGCCCTACACTAAGCCTCACTACTGGACAATTAAAACCTTTATTTAACATCCTTCGCGGGAACCCTGATCCATCCTCACCGCGAACATTAACTCCTGAGGCCAGGAGAGCTCTAAAATTAGTAGAACAGGCCATTGAAAGATCCCATTGCGATAGATTTGATTTTGCACAACCACTAATATTGATTATTATTCCTTCACAATATACACCAACAGGAGTATTTTGGCAACAGGGACCTATATTATGGATACATTTGCCTGTCTCTCCTAAAAGTACAATTGAGTCTTATACCTCCATGGTGGCTAAACTTATTCTTCAAGGACTTAAAACCTCTACTAAAATATTTGGAATTCATCCTGCTACTATTATTACTCCTTATTCATCGTCACAGGTTGAATATTTGTGCTTCAATGATAATGATTGGGCTATAGCTAGATGCTCTACTTCTGCAAATTTTGACAATCATATTCCTAAATCTCCTATACTGTCCTTTTGTATCAATCATCCTATCATATTCCCACAGGTAATAAAAACTCAACCCATTCCTAAAGCATTTAATGTATTTACAGATGGATCCTCTAATGGTACTGCTGCTGCAGTAGTCACTCAAAATGAAAAAATGATTCATATCACTAATCAAAAATCAGCTCAATTAGTGAAACTCGAAGCTATAATAATAGCTCTGGAAAATTTTAAAGAACAGCCTATGAATATTTTTTCAGACAGCCACTATATTGTACATGCTGTCCCTAAATTGGAGCTAGCAGGTCCAATAGCACCACATACTCCAGCTTTTAAATTGTTTTCTCAAATCCAAAATCTCCTATGGCAACGAAAAGAACCTTTATTTATAGGTCACATAAGAGCTCACACTAATCTGCCTGGTCCTCTCCATGAAGGTAATCAAAAAGCTGATGCCCTCACTAAAACAATATTTATATTTACTACAGTACAACAAGCTACTTTATTTCATTCCCAGTTCCACGTTAACAGCACTACCTTAAGACAAAAATTTAAAATCACAAAAGAAGAACAAGCTCGTAGAATTGTAAAAGAATGTCCATCTTGTGTAACACTTTTGCCCAATCCACATTATGGGGTTAACCCACGAGGTTTGATGCCCAATCATTTGTGGCAGATGGATGTCACACATGAGCCAAGTTTTGGAAAATTACGATTTATTCATGTCACCATAGATACATGCTCAGGCATGATTTTTGCTTCTTTACATTCCGGAGAAAAAGTTAAAGATACTATATCTCATTGTCTGCAAGCTTTTGCTGCATTGGGCATCCCCAAAATGCTTAAAACAGATAATGGCCCTGCATATACATCCACATCCTTCAAACAATTTTGTACAAAGTTCAATATTATCCACAAAACAGGTATCGCTTATAATCCTCAGGGACAAGGAATAATTGAAAGAGCAAATCGGACACTTAAAAATATGTTACTAAAGCAAAAAGATGGAAACTGGAAAAATCCTAAGGACAGATTGGCAATTGCCCTGTTTACCCTAAATTTCTTAACTTTAGATTCTAGTGGACATTCGGCTGGAGATAGACACTGGAACCCACACCAACAACATAAACCTTTGGTTTACTGGAAGGATGTTCTCTCAGGTACATGGAAGGGTCCAGACCCAGTATTAATTTGGGGGAGAGGATCTGTTTGTGTTTTTCCAAAGCACGAATCCTCTCCAATATGGATACCATCTAGATTGATAAAGCAGGTACAAAGTCAAAAGGATTAAGACGAAGTTATTGAGGAGTCTAGATTGAATAAACAAGTACAAAATCAAGAGGACCAAAATGAAGGTATGGAGTGATTCCCTTAAGAGTCCTCCATTAAATTTACAACTTAAATTTCATCTTCCCAGCCGGGACAAGAAGATCTCTCTTCAGTGTATACACAATTGTATTTTTTTCTTTTATATATGTCTTTATGTCTGTGCATTTGTCTAAATTTCATGTTAATGTGATGTCACAAATATATGTTTATATGTGCGTCTGTCTAGTGTGACATCACAAATAATTAAGCGCTTAAAAAAAAATAGGTAGATAGATATAGATCCAAATAATGTTAATTCATTTAAGCTTAGAATATTCTAATTAGATAATCAATAGATAGATAGATAGATAGATAAATAGATATTCATATAAGTTCAGAATATTTTAATTAGATAATAAATTATAATGATAATCAATTTTGATTTATAGTTGTCTCCGGGACTTCTCTTCAGCTGTGAATATGTTTAATGTTGTATAACCTGATATTTTGGTGTTCCGACAGAGGATCGTTTATTTGTTATTAACTTCATTTGTTTAATAGCTGATTAATTTGAATTATTTCAACAGGTATAGGATTGCTGTGTATATAGAGACTTGAGGATTCCAGCTAACAAATTATTTTTCCAAAGTGCCTTTAGCTTCAGTAAACACCCTCAGTTTCTCTTTGATTATTTCTGAATGTGATATTTTGCCAGCTTATGTTTGTGGGAGCTTAAGCAGCAATGTGTGTGAGCAGAGATCAACTTTTATTTTCTACTCTAATAATTCTTTTTTTTAGTTTGACAGCTCACCTTTTGATCTCAGTGCTGGAATAGCACTGCCTTTCCCTTAATAATGGATGCTTGAGTTTTTAGGTAGCGGGCCCTGAAGATTTGCCGGTGGAAATGTCTAGACATAAAAAAGACGGCTGATGCTACAACTGCAGGGACCGCGGTCGCTGCAAGCATCCCTGCTGCTCAAGCATCAAACAACCTAACCAGCAGTGTGGCCTCTGCTCTGCATGCATGGGGTCTCCTGAATCTATGTGTTATAACTTATGGACATTTTGATTTTCCATTATTTTGGGACATTACGGGACAATGCCTTGCGGGTATTTGTCTAAGAGAACTCAGTGCGTTACTTCATGAAACTAAGGGCAGCTGATTGGCTTAAAGAACTTGATACGCTATGGAAACTTGGCTCCTCAGCAGTAGGCTTGCCGCCTTAAAGCCGCAGCATCTCCTAAAAATTGGATGGCTGTTAGTCAACACACAGTCGATCCTGAAGGGCTCTATTGGATGGCTGGTTAGCCTATGACGGGTAAGATCCCCAGAAGGGGACAACCTAAGACACGGCACAGTTGCACGGGACAGTCTAATGTGGCTGGCATGTCAACCTAAGCCAGGAGTCAGGACAGCCTAGACTCCCATGACGGGTAAGAATGTCGGTTGCACATGGACGTCCTAGAACATCCCCTCTTTTAAAACTAAAAGGGGGAAATGAAGGAGCCTATAATCAAGGAGATAGCTAAAGATTGCGGTTAGCTGAGAGCCATAAAAGATGTTCTAGTTTCCACCTGATAGTAATACATTATCCAAAGAATCTTTGTATGCCCGTGAACACTGCATGACGCACCTGTAAGCTCGAGCTGTAAGCACGTGTCCTTGTTAAAGCGATATGTATATAACTGGGTGAGTTTTAGTTAGTGTGTGCGGGAAGAAGAAGAAGGTGGTGGTTGGAGTTAGAGCGTTTGGAGTGATTGCTGGAGCCGGAGAGAGAAGAAGAATAAAAGACCTTTTTTCATTTTCATCCTGCCTCCGAATTTTCCTGCGGCGTTTGTTGCTCCAAGGCGGTTTCCGCTTCAGGCAGCAACAAAAGTTAACATGTGTGTTTGTTCCTTCTTAATATGCAGACATTATCATTCAATATGCTAATGACTAATGTCATTCCAATTCGGGAGGAGGAGAGTATTCTAGGATGTGTGTGTGTGTGTGTGTGTGTGTGTGTGTGTGTGTGTGTGTGTGTGTGTGTGCGCGAGCACGTGCACACACACATACACATTGGCATTATCATCCTCCCCCTCCCCCTTTAAGTTACGTGTTACTATCCTCTGGGGTTAGTGCATTGGAGCTCTCTATAACATCCCAGATGTACCTCTACAATGCAGTGGTATCTGGTACATTTCCAACTTTTTTCCCCTAATTTTCTGCAAATCACGTCCTATAAGTCCAAATGGACCATAATCCCATATCTCTCTTCTTGCACTACACCCCTATCCTTTTGTTCTTATCTTTCCATCAAGAACTTTGTTTGCTGAAATTGCCCAAATACTCTTTTATAATTGAAATTTGAGGTTAACAAGCTGTTATAGGTTTTGTTCACTGCTGTGTTTCAATAGGGTTGGTGTTCAGGCAAATATTTGTTAAAGTGAACTATGAAAATACAATCTACTAGGAGACAGACCAGTGCTTCTTCCTCTTTGTCTCTTAACACTTCAGTTAGATGGGATTGCTATCTTCCTGAAACTCATATAGCACTTTCTTTGAACTTGTCTTGTGACATTTATCACTTCATATAATATTAAAATGCTATCATACAGATGGAAGTTCAAATCCTGATGTTAAACTGGGCGCGGCGGCACACGCCTGTAATCCCAGCACTTGGGAGGCTGAGGCAGGAGGATTGTGAGTTCAAAGCCAGCCTCAACAATGGCGAGGCACTTAGCAACTCAGTGAGACCCTGTCTCTAATAAAATACAAAAAAGGGCTGGGATGTGGCCCAGTGGTCACGTGACCCTGAGTTCGATCCCCAGTACCAAGCAACAACAACAACAACAACAAATCCTGATGTTTACCTCATCATGTAATATTGAGGAAGTTGTTTAGTTTCTCAAAGGCCCAGTTTTTTTTTTTTTTTTTCTCCTGTCATGTGAGGAAGATCTGGTATACTTTGTTATGCTGATGACATGGCATAATATATGTTCAAAATGCTTTTCAGCATCTAATAATACTAACAAAAACTTGTTTAATTCTTACATGCCAGGCACTGTTTTATATTCCTCACATGTATCATTTGTTCTTCACAATGACACAGTGAAGTAGGCACTATTCTCCCTGTTCTATATACAATGAAACCAAGGCACAGAGGGCTAATTACTTTCCAAGGACATAGACTTGCTAAGATGTAAGAGTCGGGGTTAAAATCAAGGTATCTGACTTCTGCATTTAACCCCTTTGCTATACAGTCTATCAATATGTGTATATTGTTCTTCCTGGCAAGAAGAATGTAATATAGTAGAAAGGATTGTTATGGTTTGGATATGAGGTATTCCCCCAAAAGCTGCTGTGCTAATGCAGGGATGTTCAGAGGGGAGATGACTGGTTTATGAGAACTGTAACCTAATCAGCCATCCTTGTCTGAATGGGGTGAGTGGTAACTGTAGTCAGGTGGGGCATGACTGGAGGAGGTGGGTCACAGGGGGCATTCCCTGGAAGGGTTCATCCTTTCTGCAGTTCCTTTCCTATTCTCTCTCTGCTTCCTGGATGCCATGAATGGAGCAACTTTTCTTTGCCGTGACCTTCCACCATGATGTGCTTCCTCATCTTTGGCCCAGAGCAATGGACTTGGCCAACCATGGACAACCTCTAGAACAGTGAGTCAAAATCAATGTCTATGCAAAAGCTGATTAACACAAGAATCATAGAACTGGAATTGTATTCCTGGATTATCAGTAGCTGATTATTTCTTGGGTGAATCGTTCAGTCTCTTTAGTCCTTAAATTTTTATTCTTATCTATAAAACAAAGGAGTTAGGTGGCTAACAACCTTTTTGTGTGTGTGTGTGCGTGTTTGTGTCTTTCTGATACAATTTTCTTCAGTGAATTGTCCCTTTCCCAAACTATTTAAGAAAGGTTGTTGGTTACATGGCCACTAGCTCCTCACTATAGGGCTTCTAGAATTTTCCATATCTCTAAACACAGTGAGTGGTCCAGGACTGAGTATATAAACAACACAGGATTATAACATTTCATATGTATAAGTGGACCCAGGGAAAAGTAAGCCCATTTTTATTTTCAAAATAGATAAAACAAAAGGATTATGAAGGCATGAGGCTGCTAAGGACCATCTCTGCCACCAGACAGGGGGAGTCTATCTGATAACTGCATTTAACACAAAGCAAGCAGAGATGTCAAATTGGAGCTTGTGGGGAGAGAGAAGAAAGAAGTGAAAAGAGAGAAGAAGAGAGAAGAGGGAAGAGAGGATATGTCAGGAGAGACTTTTACAATGATTATTTTCGTACCCGGAGTCAACTATATCTGAAGTCAGTTTATGTTTAAAAATTTTGTGATCCCATAAAATATTCCCCATCTTAAACTAGTATGGACTGTCTTTGTTTCATTTACTAAAGCAAAGACTCTCATTCATATAGATTTAAATAGATAATACCCCTTCTAGTTATAATGTTCTGTAACCGTAAGTTTCATTATATTTTCAGTCCTAAATGAATATACACTTTTTGACAAAGCAGATGCTAAATAAATATTTCTTTTTCAATAAATGGAATTGTTCAGCTAGAAATCCAGGATAAAAATAGATATACCTTGGAGTAAAGTATTTATTTCAAATGACTTTTATAGGTTCCTGGTGATTGATTACTTTGTTAGTAATCTGAAATATTTAAAGCCAGTGTTTCCTTGGCTTTGAGATTGTTCCTGAGCCACTTGACTTCTTCTAGACTTTGTTTTGAAAGCCAGCTGTAACTGGAGGACTGATACAAATTGAAGAGTGGTTTGCTGGGCACAAGGACAAATCTGTTTCTGAAATCAGTAAGCTAAACAAAGATGGAATCAGTAGGATGTAAAAAGAATTTCCAACCATAACCCATATATCTTAATATAGGGTCATACAATTTAAAGAGACTACAGGAAAGAAAGAAGTGGATGACTCTAACTCAGGATTATATCCATCCTGTGTTGATCTACCTATATAATCTTCCATACCCACACTACAATTGCATATTTACAAAGCTGAAAAGATATTCAGAATTAGTGTGCGAGTAACATGAAGATATTTAAAAACTGCTTATAATTTGATAAATATGTACACGTGATTCTTATTTCTTCTTATATCCAAATATATTCATATATTCAGAACCACATGAAATGATCCCTCTGCAATCATCCACAAATTGAATCCTCCATAAAGAAATTAAGCTCTCTTAAATCCTTCCCATGTGCCAGAAGTCTGTTAAATGCCTTATGCATTATCTCATAATACTCTCAGTAGATATGAGACAAATAATATCATCACTCCCATTTTATAGGTGGAGAAATTGAGATTTTAGAGTTTAAATAATCTGCTCAAAGTCTCATATCTAGTAGGTTGTGCAAGTTTTTCTGGCTTTAAATATTCCTCTTTAATCACTATGGTATGCTGCTCTTCCCAGATCTAATTAGTTTTAGTGATAAAAATTTAAATATTGCCACCCAACCAAAGAGGGAATAAGGAGATGAACAGAGATATGTAAGACTGTGGGAATGAGAGAGGGAGAAGAATCAAGTTAAACACCTGTAGGAAGCAATATTTTTAAAAAAATAAGACCAAGACATATATTCCCTTCCCCAAAGTGATAAATCCTTTCCATTCACTGTTCTCAGTTCATTTCATGTAAATTCTATGTATAACATGAACTCATAGTTTCGAAGTTCAGAACTGCTTGGCTGCTAGCATCCTCCTTAGGGCTCTGCCAGCCTCAGAAAGTAAGTAATACTGCCAGGAATAGCAAGTAGTGCATGCTGCAGCCTGCCAGAGGTAGCTGCTGCAATCTAGCAGTAGATTTAGTATTTCCTGTAGAGGCTCTCTGAAAACAAAAGTTCCCAGCTTGTTTGGATATGACTCGCTTATGTTTCCATGATGTCTTGAACCATGGCTTTTTAGGGGTCATTTCATTTCATAAACATTGTTCTGCCTCTATAGGGACACTACACTCACACAGACAAGCTTATGGAAACAGTGACGTTTGGTTTTTAAGCGGAAAATAGATTGTTTATTATTAGCTTCCAGAATGAACTTTTCCAAGTCATGTAAAAGATGATAGGAATGTTTGGTACAATATTCATCCATTTATTGAGGTGATAGATATAAGGGAATGCTCCCTGATGAGATAAAACTTTAAAAGCCTTGGAAATGTGGGAGGTCTGTGTGAGAGTGAGCAAGGAACTCCATTTAGCCCAACACACATGGTATTAGCTGCTTGCATCTGTCTGCGGCTCAAAAGAAATAGTGATCTTAGAGCTAGGGATTGGTTCCCAAAGAGTTACATAAGTTTGGGGGAAGAGCTTCAGTGTGGTTTCACATATGGCTACTTTTCATGATGTCAATTGAAGAGTTGATCCAACATTATTGAACCTTGGATTTTTGGCTCAATCATTTCTTTAAAAATGCAAAAAAGCTTAGGAGGCTAAGGCAGCAAGATTGCAAGTTCAGAACCACCCTCAACAACTTAATGAGGCCCCAATTAACTTAGTGAGATTCTGTCTCTAAATTTAAAAATATTTTAAGAAGCTCTAGGGATGTGACTCAGTGGTTAAAGTGCCTTTGGTTTCAACCCCTAGTACAAATTTTTTTTTTTCAGAAAATGCAATATTTCCTTATATTACCTTCATCTATCTGTTATTTAAGCTTCTATGATGAATTGGGTTATATGACAAAAATACTTGATCTTTTCACCCAGCAAGTGTATTGATATATTGAGATGTGGCACATAATTTTTTTTATCAATAACATTGACTAAAAGCTTTCTATATATTAGATGTGGAATATATTATACTCTCTATTTAACACCCACTATATTTTATCTCTTTGCTATGTTTCTGGCTGTCTCCCTTTACTAGGATGTAAGCATCACACAGGGCAGATAAAACAGTTTTATCTGTTTTAGTCACTGCTAAATCTTGAACACCTACAATCATGCCTGGCTCAGTTAGGTTTTCAATAAATAGGTTTCACTTGAAGGAACAGGGATTACACTAAGAGTTTTATAGGCATATCCTTTTGAATCATTATATTAACCCATATAAGCATGTTATGTTTCCATTCCCATTTTCCTGATAAGAAAATGAGACTTTGAGAATTTAAATAAATTTCTCAAGGCTATATAGCAGACAAATCACAAAGCAAGGATTCAGTTACAGGACTCTATCTCCAAATTCCATGTTCTTAACCTCTGGATTATGCTCTTCTTCTGAATAATTCTACATGATTGAAATATCTGACCTCCTTCTGGATACAGGAAGTTTCAATGGGGAAGATGGGGCCAGCACGGTTCCTAGAATTCCATTAGTGTCCATTGTTATACAACTTCACACTTTGATGGAATTTCTGGGATGCATCACTTTTTCCTACCTCTTCTGACTGTCAGAGGCGTCATTTGTGCAGGGGTGGGGGTTCTCCTTCTCATACCTGACAGGGAAGCACCTGTGTAGAAGAAAGAACCAGGTATTCTGGGATGAAGCATTGGGAAATCATTTATAGCTCCATCCACCGCTCAATTTCTCTGCCTGGGTGTGTCTTGTATTCTTGAAAATGCACAGGTTTGAACAGGGTGTGTTTGTGGTCTGGCTTTAAAGGGAAAGAAGAGAAAAGAAAACGACTAAAGATAAAACAAGGTAAATAAAGACTGAATGCCTACACCACTGAGGAAGAATAAAGTTATAAAAGCACATGCAAATTGAGGATCCCTTATCTGAATGCTTGGGACCAGAACTATTTTGGATTTTGGATTTTTTTGAGGTTTTGGAATATTTGTACATATATATAATGAGCTACCTTAGGGAGGGAACCCAAGTCTAAACATGAAATTCATTCATGTTTCATATACACCATAAACAGAGCCTGAAGGCAATTTTATACAATATTTTTAGTGTGCCTGCATTTTGACTGTGATCTGTTACATGAGGTCAGGTATGGAATTTTCCATTTGTGGTATTACCTCAGCATTCAAACAGTTTCAGATTTTAGATTTTTGATTTTCGGATTAAAGATGCTCAATCTGTATGTTTCCACAAAATGTTATTGCCCTAGAACAGGAGAAAGGGTTCCTATAACGCTGGCAGAAAGGGCAGTCAAGTCTTCCTAGAGCCTAGTGGTCCAGGGCTTTCCACTGGCCACTTTCAGCTACTGCTGTGAACTGCCAATTAGTCTTATGCTCTGGCCATTCTTTTCTACCTGTCATTCTTCTCCACCTTTTGACCGTTAGTTCATGGTTTTGTATCTCTTCTAGGGTAAATCTGAGAGATGATTCAGATACATGAGTAGACATTTTTATGGGTTAAGATTAAATACATGATACGTAGCTACTGACTGTCATGCTTTTCCTATTCCAAAAAGAATTTGCCTAGGATTCTGTATTGAAAAATACTGAATTAAGATTCACCAATGAAGAACTGATGCCCAGCACTTTGGAAGCCAAGACTTAGCTTTAATATTATCTGTAACCTTTTAGTTTATTAAACCTAAACTAAATAGTTAAAACTGTTTTGTTGAGAACAATGAAAACTTTTGGCTGAAATGGGATGTGTGGTTGTGTGAAGGGTATGGGAAATGAAAAGAGTTGACAAAAGAAGGTCCTTTCTTTTCCTTTGTATTATATTCTCAGACACCCATAACACTTCACAGTAGGATGGTACAGTACTAAGTGTCAACACTGGCTGCCCATTACCTGGAGAGCTTTTAAAAACTACTTATGCTTGGGCCCATCCCAGACAGACCAAACCAATATCTCTTGGAGTGAGGTATGGGCATTGATATTTTGTAAAAATCTCCCTAGATGATTCAAATATGCAGCTAGGGTGGACAGCTAAAGTAGAATAAAGACATCAGACTTTAGAGTCTGACAGATTGTGTTTGAATTCTGGATACACTACTTTCATGCTAACTGACATTGGGTAAATCCTGAAGCTTCCTGAACTCATGTTCTTACCTTGAAAAATGGAGGCAGTGTGTCTTCACCAGAGGATCATTTTAAATAGAAAATGAGAACACATGTGGTATAGCTAGCATGATGTCTTCCATATAATTGCCATCTAATAAATTAGGGTTATTATCACTATAATCATCATTATTAGGCTAGGGAAAGATCATCATTTCTATATGTAAACACCGTATAGCAATAAAGAAGGGCAGACACTCACTAGAGACCACTCCACCATCTGCTCTTTGTCAGATGGAAAATTGTACTAGTATATTTTCATTGCTTATCCACTCTTGAGTTTTTTTTTTTTCTTTCTTATTTATTTATTTATTTATTTATTTATCTATTTATTTATTTATTTTGGTACTGGGGATTGAACCCATGGGCACTCAACCATTGAGTCACATCCCATCCCTTTTTACTTTTTATTTTGAGATAAGGTCCTGCTAAATTGCTGAGACTGCCTTTGAACTTGAGATCCTCCTGCCTTAGCCTTCAGAGCCACTGGAATTAGAGATGTGTCATACCTGGCTTCTATCCTATATTTGAACCGGTTTTGCAAAGATTGAAATGATCACAATAGGTTTCTTCTCATGAATGAAGAGTTCTCAAAGTTAAGACTCTTCTTTAAACATTTAGATTTAGCTTATTCATTTTAATCCTGATTCTATTGTTTTAATTGTGTCTTTCCAAAGTGCTGAAAAGTTTACAGCATTTTTATTATTCTATTTCTCTTTATCTTCCATTGACAAGAACAAAAATAATTTTTCCTCAGTATTTTCTTCAAAATCGATAAGAAACCATACCATGTTTTTGGTCTTTTAATCACAACTCCTCTTAAATCGACTGCCACAGATTCTACTCTCTTTTATGCAAGCCAGTCATTTCATTAGCTATGGAGTAGAGTTGCCAATTAGATTAAAAACTATCAACAAAACTGGTAAACTCAAAGTACTGTTCACTATGGATGAGATGCACTTGAATTACATCTTGCACAGAATAAATGCTCTTATAACCGTTTAATTAGAGGCACTGCTCTGCTATTAAACAGAAACAAAGAGACTTTACCAACAATGATTTATTTCCTTAAAAATTCTTTAGACGTTGTATGCTGCCTGTTGTGGCCAGCCACGGTGCCGCGGGAAAATTCTCGGAGGCAGAGTTAAGCTTTTACTACTTTTACTTCTACTTTCTTAGAGAGGGAAAGAAAGATTTTAGCTTAGAGAAAGATTTCTTCTTGTCTTCTTAGCTTAGAGTCTTAGAAAGAAAGATAAAGAAAGATAGAGCTTCTTAGAGAAAGATTTCTTAAAGAAAGATAGAGCTTAGCTTTTCTTCTTAGCTTAGAGTAGAGTAAAGAAAGATAGCTTAGAGTAGCTTAAAGAAAGATAGAGCTTAGCTTAGAGAAAGACTAGAGCTTCTTTCTTCTCTCTTCTTTCTTCCTTCTTCTGTCTTCTGTCTTCCTCGGGAGCCTCGGCCTTACTCTGACCAGTCCTCTGGAGCCTCGGCCTAACTCTGGCCAGTCATTACTTCTTCTATCTGGTTTCTCTTCTGTAACCGCTCTGCCTACGTTCTGGCCGCTCTGATTCTTCTGACCGACCGAGTGACTGCCCGGCTGACTGAATTCTCCGTTCTCCTAACTCGGACCGCTTTCACCCGGTTATATACCTTCAGGTTTGCGGGTGCCTACAGGTGCGTCACATACATATCAGGTGGAACCCATGGCTTCCAGCTAGCTACAACAGCCCTTCCTAATTAGGGCTCCTTCAAGACGTGTCAACAGAAAATTAAGTATGTGTTTTACATATTTAGAAGGCAGATACACTATGACATTCATAGATGACACCAATGTTCTCACAGGCTCTAATTTTTGGAATCACATGACTTGTGCCCAATAAAATCAATGACTCAGCTATGTGTACCTCTTAACCTTAGGGTCTACTTCTGATATTACTCTCCAAGATTGTACTTTGCTAAGTTATTAGCTTGGTTCTAATCCACATTACCCTTTGTTTCTTTATCTTTTGTCCCTGTACCTGCCAATATATCTCCTGCAATTCATCCAGACACCTGTCTTAATATTTTCCTTCCTCTGTTCACAAACCTTTAATAAATCCTGACATTTCTTATAAAGTGTGAGTCACTTGGGACAAATTGAAAGGGTTCAATTTGCTTAAATTTGGTGGCACATGAGTTTGAGTCTGGGTCTTGGCTCTGTGGCTTTTAGCTTTGGACTATTACTTTTCTTCCCTAAGCCTGTTTCGTCACCTGCAAAATAGTGAAAAAAATAATTATCTTAGGGTTCAAATATGCATTAAATGATATAACTGCTGCAAATAACCTAGTACAGCACCCAGATCCCAGTGAAAGCCCAGTTAACTCCAGCCACCTTCTAGGCCAGCTCTTACCACGACATCCTTTTGTTCCTCACACATTTCACTCCCCTTCTGTGTCTCCTGTCTCTGTATACATGTCTTCTACTCTCCTTCTTCTATAGCTTTATTCATCTATATATTCATGTGGTTCACTTGGCTATAAATAAATGTCTTTTTCTTGTTTCTAACCAGCTCTGTCTTATGTTGTTCTTTTTTTTGGTACCGGGGATTTAACTCAGGGGCACTTGACCACTGGGCCACATCCCCAGCCCTTCTGTGTATTTTATTAGAGACAGGGTCTCACTGAGTTGCTAAGTGCCTCGCCATTGCTGAGGCTGGCTTTGAATTTGCGATCCCCCTGCCTCAGCCTCCCAAGTGCTGGGATTACAGGTGCACGCCACCGCGCCCGGCTCTGTCTTATGTTGACAGACAGTTCCAATCAATGTTAACCTCCAACTCTTCCTTTGAGAACTTCACTGTGCTCTTCCATCCTACCTTGAGTTCTGTTCCAGGTCAAAATTTGTACCCAACCCCTCCACCTGATCATGAGCCTCTAATGGCAAGGCAAAGGGCTTGACCTTTCTTATCTTGGCCTGCACCTGTCTTCTCTTCCACACCTTTCTGAGTGCCTTACAGGATTTCTTAAAAAGAAACAACTCAAAAAAATTTAGCACATATTTAACAAATTTATCATATTGTTGAAACTATAAAACACAGATATGTACGATGCTAATATTATCACTGATTTTATTATTAGGAAAATTAATCAAGTACATCAGGCTTAGGCAACTTACCAGAGTAATATTATGAATAAAAATTCTCATGTCTTGAAAGTTGTAATAGAAGCCCTTAACAGGCCCTGGGGACTTGAGGTACACCTAACAAGCTGGCAGTAACAATAGTCAAGTACAATAAAACTAAGGCAACTGAAGAGAAAACAACAGGCAAAACACTTAATGCAAGCTGAAGTGCTTATGACCCAGGAGTATGAAGAAGTCAGTCACACTTATTCTGGCTCACAGGAGCCTGGAGGACAATCTCTTCTTCATTCACACTATTCTCATTGGCAAGCAAAGAAATAGAATAAACAAAGGAGAAAGACTCAGTTCTAAGCTTAACACAAACCAATAATCCATCTGCCTCTATAGTTTGCATTATCATGCTTTTTTCCCTCTTATTTATACATTTCATATGTAATAAATACATCTTTATAAATATTGTATTTTGGGTATGTATCATGTTTCTCTGCCATATTTCGAGTTCTTTGATGATGGCCTTTGGTTTCTCCACTTAAAAATAAAATTGTTTAAAACGTTATAATTATTTGATGTTTCTATGATCACAAGTTTGTTCTAAATATTTCATTTACACTTAGCTGATATGGTGACCAGCAGCCTGATCTGCCAGAAAGTGAGGAGTTTCCTGGGATATGGGACTTTCAGGGTGAAAATGGGACCATCTCTGGGAAACCTGAAAACTTAGCACCATGATGAAAGAGATTTCCCAACTTTTCAGAGACAAAGATTGGATTCTGTTTTTTTTCTACAAGGTGCTTGCAATTGAGCAAATAGGATGAATGAAAACAAGTACAGAACAATTCAAGAGAGAAAGAAATCTGCTATCAATGTGTGTGCAAAACATTCAGATCCCAATGATTTAGAACTGGGAGTTGGAAGAGGAAGAGGAGGAGGGGAGAGATACTTTGCAAACAGGAACCTAGGTTGGAACTGCTCAGATAAGACATAAGCTTACACATTGAAGTTGAGAGGGATGAGGGGTGAGAAGAGAAGTAATGCAAGTAAGAAACAATGAGAAATGCAGCAGCCTGTCCTGGGCTGGAGAGGGTAAGTTGGGCTGCTATAGAAAAGCATATTGTGGACACAATGCAATAAAGTCCAACAAGCATGCAGTTTGGGGTAACTTTAGTTTTCCAGCATTTGCTAAGATAATTAAGCAATGACTGCAATAAGATTCACATTTGATTGTTCAATCCTCAAAAAGGGAAGTTATGCTTCTTTCTATGCACACTAGTATGTGTTACACATGCTCATACAGGCTTAAATGGAGTGACCATTATGCAGTGAGTTTGAGGAAGAGACAGCATCTACCCTGAAATGTTTTCTGTGGTAAAATACTCCACAGCAAACCCAAAGTGATAGACTAAAGAAGTTTCAGCAAAGAAAATAAATAACTGCTCTTTTCAAACAGAGATTGCCCTTTATCTGATATTGGCAGCCCCAAATGTTTGGCTTATAGGAAGCACCCTTGCCATTTGTTTTATTGCTTCTCTGCAAGTTATTTGCCTCCAATTTTAGCAGCTGCATTATTTTTCTAATCCTTCTCAATTAACATACCTTCGGCATCATGGAGGAACTGAAATGGAAGAGGAAGTTACATGGGAATGACATTCCATCCTTCCAGAAGAACAATTTCCCTGTCAAAAATTCAAGAGGAAGAATGTGAGTTATTATTTTTTTCTTCATTTGTTACCAGTCTCTACTTAAAATTCGGAGGAACTGCCTTTTCTGCGACTGCTTTTGCTTTAATATGAACTCTGTAAAATATTCCATTTTCTTGGTAACACTTCTCTCTCCTCAAAAAGCTAGCTCTTATACAAAGAGGGAAAGAGAACTCTGCTTCCCTGAGTAAACAGGCCCTGCTGAGCTGAGCCCCTCGCCCATGGAAAGCCCACCCCCTTCAGAGGAAATCAGATCCTGAGCAAAATAGGTGAAGAAAAAAGAGCAGCTGTTAAAACATTTAGTCTGTTTTTCTCCTCAACCCCTGCGGGTCCCCTTGCTTCCCAGCCCCCTCCTCCAGGCGATCCTTTATCCCTGGGCTTATGTGCTGGAGACCCTCAGCTTGGAGCAAACGTAGGAAGGAGGAGGGCATTCCCCGGTCTCCGCATCCCCACCGCCATCTTCCGCCTCTCCACTCTGCTGGCCACATTCCTGGGGGATAGTTGAAAGATTGATTGGATGGGTTTTTGGCAGCTATTTGCAGAGCCTGCAGCCACAGCTTGGTTTAATTAGGGAATCAGAGCATTTCTTTTATGTAGGTCACATCAGGTTTTGATTCCAGATCTCATATAGCTCTAACCTTTCTAAAAAGTCAGAAATACATGTAAGATTGGAAATAAAAGAAAAAGCAACTCCCCCCCCCCCCCACCATATTGCCCGGGAGACGTGTATGTTAATGAAGCCATTGTCTCTTTTTATTGTCTAATTATGGGAATAAGAGTGGTATTCTACTTTTCTTCCACCAAGCTTCTGTGGTCTGAGGCATATATGCAGAACACATATTATAAAATTATTAGCGGGGCTCTGGGGGAGGGCTGATGGTCATTTGCTTTCTTTTTTTGTGCTTTTTCACCCGAAAGATTTAGTGAGTTTCCTTCCTATGGAATTTAATACTGACGAATCTATTTGAAAGAATGTGAAAACAATTACCCAGTTAATGTTTGAGACGTAATTAGAAATAAATACAAGGTAGTAAGAGAGATAGCAGACAGAGCATTATAATGACACTTCATGAACTGAAACCCCAAATTAAATATTTTCAGGCCATAGGGACCCATAGGAGACCTTGTCTAAAGAATTTATAAGGCACAAAGAATACTCTTTGGCAGAAAGCCAAGTAACAACCACTGATGATTATAGAAGCCTGAATGGTGGACATGGATTCTGGTAAAACCTGAGCTAATATGCCACTGGCCTTTCAGAAATTTGTTAAAATTAAGGCATAATTCTGATTTAAATTGTTCTTCAGGTACCATGTTTTGTGTTTACTTTTTCTGGTAGGAAATTTGAAATTTTAGCAGCCCAGTGAAATATAAACATGAAATATTCAGATATCGAGACAGCCACTTTAACCGCCACCTCCAGAAAGCCATATTTTCAGAATATATGTCAATTCAGGAAATGCATACTTAAGGGACTAATGTGACTTCATGTAATCTGCCACCCATGGATAATTAATTAGGCTACTCAGTGAGTGTCATGCAAACAAGCGAACATTACAGGCTCTCAGAGTGTGAAGCAGTGTCCTGTTTACATTTCCTGGATGGTTAAATGAAATGAAATACGATGAGGCACTTCAAGTCGCGCACCTCTCAAAATGTTAAGAGGGGCTATTAGCCCTCGAAGGCTGAAGGTCCAATCAATTTCAAATTATTAAAAGCAGCTGGAAGGGATGTCTGTCAATGGAGGAGGTGTCTGGTCTGTTGGAGAAGCTCCCAGACTTTTGGGCTCATTATTTTCAGAATGAAAGAAGAACCACAGCTGTCCATTCTGATACATTTGATTAAACTGCTAAACTGAGGGTCAGAAAGAGATTGGGGAGCCTTCAGCTGAGTTTCAGAGCCAATAGCTTCTGTGCATATATTGACTTTCTAAACTTCATATTGGTTGGGCAGGAAGTATCACAATAATAGGACTTGCCATGAGATCTCTGGCATGTTCATTGTTGGAACCACATCATTGAAACTGTCTGTCTTGGGATATTTTATTCTTGTTCTTCTTGCCTGCAATGGTCCCTGCTGTGAATAATATCCAAGAAGAATAAAATGAGTTCATTATGGTTTCAAATTGCCTGAGGCAGAACTTTGCTTTCACCTTTCAGAGGAGGTTACCTTTCAGGGAAGATGCACTGGTACCAAAAACATAGAAAGGGAGGAGTTTATCTACCTCCAAATCAAATTTAAGTGGCCATAGTCTCTCCTGTGATCTTAAGTCCTTTAAGAAAAAGTGAGGACAATAACTTTGGAATCACTCTGCTTTCTCTAAATTCATTCTGTAGTATATAGAGGTTCGTACTTTTGTTATGGCTAGAGTTAAACCACAGACACTCTCAAATTTGCAGTTGGTTAGAGCTTAGTACATCAAAGTGGAAAAAAAAAAAAAATCTACAGTGTATTCTATAGAGCTGCAATGCCCCCTCCTGTCTGCTCTACATGGGGTACAGAAACTCATTTGGGTTTATAGGAGTTAACTGTGGCTGGTGAAAACGATGTTTACACTGCTCTGTCACCACTCTCCTATACACTCAAAAGACTGTGAGTGTCAGAGTTGGGAGAAGAGATATCAACCATGCAAATTCTATTTTATTTCCTCCTTTGGCCTCCTATAATCTATAGGAAATAAAATATGACACTTAAGATTGCTGTCATTAAATTGCCCAGTTAAACCCAATTACCTTTGTGGCTGAGAAGTGACATCCTCCTTCCAGTCATATATAGGTAATGAACATATTGTACCCCTAGAAACAACAGATACTGTTCAACCACTAGAATCTTGATGGTCATAATCAGTTGGAGTTATCAGTTTATCTGTTTGTGTAAACTTCATTGATTACTTCTCTTACAAAGACCATACAATAATTTATAAAATATAAACAGTCTAGATTATATCTTAACTTCCAGTAATTTCTCATAAAGACATTTAATGAGACCCTTAGCCAAAACTAATTAAAGGAAAAATATCCCTGACTTGGTAGGTATGTATTCTTTTTTTTTTTTTTTTTTTTTTAAACCATAGGTTTGGCATGACTTCCTCTGATTTTTTACATCCCTATCATTCATGCTTCACGCGGTCTGCATGTAGCAGGTGTTTCCCTGGGCAAGGCTTTTAATAAAATATTTCAGAAGATTCCCAGGACCTCTCACTGTATTTCATTCAAAGTCAGATTTTCCATGGAGTCTTCATCAATCATATTTTTAAAGGAGGTTTACTTGTTTCTAATGTATTCCGAAAATTGGCTTGAGTTCTTATTGCACAAGTGGAATATGATAAGTCTTCTCTTAAGAATCGCAGGTGTGTCCTCATGTGAGTGTGTTTGTGTTTGGGTGTGATATGTCTCTGTGCGATCGTGAATTGTGCTTCAGTGATGGAAAGAGTTTGCAAATGCTGCTTCGTATTGGGAGGCAAGAAATATAATCTGAAAAAATTCTCCCCTACTACATCAAAATAATAGATGCTGAAATTTTCTACATACCAATAACAAGTTCTTGTGTTTTAGATTTTTGTATGCACTTAATTATGTTGCTGACAAAACTGTTAGAGTGAACCACATTTAACTTACAAAATGAGTCAATATGTTCTTATACAGGTTCTTTTCACATGGAGTTTGGCTTTAAAAGTCTCTACATCATTGTTTCAGCTGAGGGAAAAGCACCTCAAAACACTTTGAGTGCAGAAAAATGTGCTGTGTGAAGGTTAGACCAGAGGAGATTAGACAGGCTTCGTGGTTTCTGTCCTGATCACACATTTTGAGGCCTCTGTAGTATTAATAAATCTTTGTGTTTGTTTGTTGGCAGGTAGAAAAGGGTCAAATTGAAACTATAGCAAATAGAAAGTGATAACTTATTGATGCCATATTTTGAAAGTTTCTTTCTTTATTTGATAATGCCTGAAATGATCCTAACCCAGACATGAAGCAGGGAATATTCCCCTTTGGCCTACTCTACATCCATAAGAAGTCTTTGTGGAGTAGGGCCTGGGGAGGAGGCCTTTCGTTCTGAAGAGTCTGTGTTCTGATCCCACTGATGAGTCAGCTCTACGTCCAGCTGGCTGTGGGAGCCTTGGAAAAGACATTAATTCCTGTCAAATTTTCCCTCTGGGTCTTCCAACTAGTACTCGATCACAATGACCTATTTTCTTTAGCATCTGGTGGTAGACTTTTAAAAGACGCCTTTGTAACTGAATCTTACCCCAGAAAGTTATGACTTTTTATGACTTATGATGAGCCTGAACCCAAAGTTGAATTTGTGAGAGAGCTTGATAAATATTTAAACACCTTATCTGACTCCCTGAGAATGTTGCTTTTAGAAGAAAGAAAACCTTTAACTTGTTCTATTTTTAGAGTAATGGCAAAAGTCAAACAAGTATATTTACCCACACTTTGGGGTTAGCTCTCAGGTGATCAAATGTGGAATACTTTAGGTAAAAGGAAAGTGGGAGAAAAGCAACACTTTGACATGAATAGAATGTGCCAGGGAATGTACCTGTTGTCTTATACTCAGAAATCTCAATCACCAACGGGAAAGTTCTGAACAAGAAGAAAACCAATTAGGTAATAAAGAGTTTGAACACAAATTATGCCAGCTGTACTGACAATCAAAGTAAGCTGTTTGCACAGGGAAAACAAAACAAAAAATCCATGCTTTTGAGATGCTTATCATTCTTTAAAATATATTTTCATTGTTTTTCAAAAACTGCACATTTTGGGACATTTTAATTGTTTGTAATAAAAAGTAAAAAAAAAAAATAATAACCTACAAAATTGATGAAAACAATGTTTTGCAGCAGCTGCTGAGCGTGGGGGGCAGTGTGTGAGGGGTATGCATAATCATCCTCCGAGATCTCCCCGGAGGTAGGTGCTACCCTTTGTTAGAGATCAGATACTAAGGCTCAAAGTTGGGAACCTGGGATCTGAACATGTGTGTCTGATGGCAAAGCCCGAAGTCCTTACTCATAGCCTTTGCTGCCCTAGAAATCATTTGGTGAGATGAAGCACATGATTCAAACAAAAAGTGGCCATGTCTGACTTTTATGAGGTCATCTTTGGGAATACTAGAAAGAAAGCATCATAGGTCATTATTTATCCTAATATTCTTTGCCGAATCAACCATTCACCATTCAGTTATTGCATATAGAGTAATTCATCTGATCAACAACACTTATTAGTATCAACTTTTTCCTTTCTTATTTCCATACTTTGCTCCCATAATTTTGGTGAAGGAAATTGAGAACTTTGGTGATTGTAATTGTCAGAAACATAATAAACTCAAGTTGTCTGCCTCTTTGGGCAACTCACACAAGTGGAACCAAACTCACACCTTAAATGTGAACTGGGCATGGTGGCTTCCTTCCAAAGAGGGCAGGATAGAACTTAAATAATCCTGACAGGCACTGCCTCAGCCAGGTGATCAAAGTTAACACAAATAGTGATAAACCATGCTAAACATAAATGCCCTTCACGTGATGTGATGGACATGGTGCTTTACTTCTATGATGTTTCTCTCAAAAACACACTGTCCTCTGAAAAATACAAAGGCCTTCCCAGGGAGACTTCCCTGATTATTTTACCCAGAGAAACCCCTCACCCTGCTCTACCTGTTCATTTCCAACTTAGCTCTTAAAAAACAACAAAAAAAAATCTATTTCTTAGTATTTACTCTGTACTAAGTATGGTAAACATTTAGCAAATATAGGATGGCAGAAATGATAGTCATTTAATTTGTTTAATTACAGAGGTGTGTACAGGTATTCTAAAAAATACCTGACTAGGAAACTTTAAAACAGTCAAGGTCATCAAAACCAAAAGAGTGAGAAACTGTCATGACCAAGAGGAGAGTTAAAGAAGTATGATGACTAATGTAATGTGTTGTCCTGGATGGAGTTCTGGAACAGAAAAGGCACATAAGGGAAGAGCAAAATAAATCTGAGTAAGCATGGAGTTTAATTCATAAGAATGTCCCAATATTAGGCTGGGGTTGTGGCTCAGTGGTAGAGGACTTGCCTAGCATGTGTGAGGTGCTTGGTTCAATCCCCAGCAACACATAAAAAGACGTTAATAAAATCAAGGTATTATGTCCATCTACAACTAAAATAATATTTTAAAAAGAATGTCCCAGGCTGGGGTTGTGGCTCAGCGGTAGAGCGCTCGCCTAGCACGTGCGCGGCCCAGGTTCAATCCTCAGCACCACATAAACATAAATGCATCGCATTGTATACAACTAAAGCAAATAAATAAATATTTAAAAAAAAGAATGCCCCAATATTGATTAATGATTTTTTTTGCTTTATCAAGCACTTTTTAATTTTTAAAATAAAAAATTTGATACATAATGATTATACATATTTATGGGGTAGTACGATAATTAAATACAATGTTTATTAATCAAATCAGGGTAATCAGCATTTATTGGTTCATTAATTGTGAGACAAATGTACCATAATAATGTAAGAAGTTAATAATTGGGGAAGCTGAGTGTGGGACATTTGGGAACTCTACTACCTGTACAGTATTTTTTTGTAAATGACTGAAATTTCTCCAAAATGTTTGCTTTTTAAAGAAAGAATACTGGAAAAATCAGTAATACACTGATTTAAAACATCGATTGATGTTAGTTCCTCTGTAGTTACATACTTCTTTGCTTTCTTTCCCAATGTGATAGCTTTATTAAAGTTTGAAGATAAATTTTACTTATTTTTTTCATTGCTTTAACAAGCAAATATTCAATCATCATCTAATAACAAGTGACATTTACTGTTTGTTATTTTGCCAGACAATGTGTTCAAAACTTGGCTTACATCATCTCATATAGTTCTTACAACAATGTTATGAACCATATATTATTATTGCCCTTAATTTATGGATGAAGAAACTGTAGCTTTAAAGGGACTAAATATCTTGCCAATTATTTTTGGCTAATAAGTTGTAAGTCCAAGAGTGACTGTGAGCAGCCCATCCATCTTTGCTAAATCTTTATTTGCTTTTATTTTTTGTGCTAGGGATTGAATTCAGGGCCTTACTATGGTAAGCACACACTCTACTACTGAGCTACACCCCCAACTCCATGCTTTTGGATACTTTATCAGGTAAGAATGCATTGAGCTGCATCTACCCAACTGTGATTGTTTCACTGAGAGAGTTTTATTTTTGGCATGTGAAAAATGACTGGGCTTTTATGGTTGATCCAGGAAACAATCAAAGACTCAGACTGGTTAGGTCTCTCGTTATTCTTGATTACATGGATTTTTCCTTTATAATTTGGTCCTGCACATGTATATATTCTAGGATAAAAGAAGGAAGTCCCAAAGAGGAAGAAGTGCCTGGTAGATCAGGAAAACAGAGTATTTTCTTCATATTCTCAGCAGCCTTATGTAAGTATATTATTGTCAGAATGTTATTATTTAGGTATAAGAGTGACTGAGAGATTTATGTCAGTATTTTTGTTAATTTAAAATAAAAATTTCAAATTCATAAATCACTGCTCAAAACAAATTCAAAGGGAGATTGCATAGCACATAGCTGAATAACTAATAGTTGAATGAATTAAAGCATGGTTATTGGGTAGTAACTGGAATGTCTGCCACATCCATTGAACTCTGCTAGGCTCCCAGGGTAGAAATCCACTCAAGGCACAGTTCTGCTCTTAAATTACTCATATTTCCTTGGAGGAGATAGGCTGTACAGAATTGCAGAGGGAGTTACAGGAAGGGCACTGAAGCAGCCTGAGAGAATTGGAGAATCTTCCTAGAAGAAAGGGTACCTAGGCTTAAAATAAAAGGGTAAATTAAAGGTAGGCAAAAGGAGAGGAGGAACATTTACATCAGGCTCTGAGGTGAAAAAATCATGGTACATATCATAAACTAAAAGCAATTTGATGTTGAGGGAGCTCTGTACTAGTCTCCAAACAGCACCGATCATTTACTGTTTTAGGTCAGCTTTTCATCATTGTGACCAAAATACCTGACAAGAACAATGTGTGTATGTGTGTGGTGGTGGTGGTGGTGGTGGTTATTTGGGGCTCATGGTTTCAGAAGTCTCAGTACATAGGCAGGGAACTCCACTGCGATGGATCTAAGGTGAGGTAGTACATCGAGGCAGATGGGTATGGCTCAGGACGTGACAATCAGGAAGCAGAGAAAATCTAAGCTTGGATCACAAGGGACAAAATACATACTCTAAATGCACACCCCCAGTGACCTAGTTCCTCCAGCCCTCTGGCCTAGTTATGGCCCAGTTAATCGATTCAAGAGCATTAATGCACTGATTAGGTTAAGGCTCTCACAACCAATCTCTAAACTTTCTTGCATAGTCTCACACAGAGCTTTTGGGACATCTTATATTTAAACCATAAATTTACTTTCTCTTTTCTCCCTTTCTCACAACTCCTTCCCCATCTACCAGGTCTCAGTGCAAAGGCCTTCCCAGAGAGATTTCCCTGACCACTTTATGCAGAGAAACCCCTCACCCTGCTCTACCTGTTTATCTCTAACTTAGCTCTTAAAAACAAAACAAAACAAAACAAAAAAGGTATTTCTTTTTTTAAAAAAAAAGTCTATTTCTTAATATTTACTCTGTACTGAGTATGGTAAGCATTCAGCAAATATTCATAGAATGACAGAAATGATAATCATCTGATTTGCTTAATTTTAGAGGTATAAATGTCAAATTACTTTCTTCTGGGTATAATTCTGTACATATCTATCAGCTATTTGATCTTTGTCCTTTAGCATTAATATTATATACGTTTTCTTTCTTTTCTTTCCTCTCCTGAGAAATTATTTTGCAGTCTGATAAATCAACAACTAGGGGTCTTGAAGTAGGGGCCATGTCTAATATGTTTCTGCATTCTTCAAAGTCTTTTCATAGTAGCCCAAGGTAGATGAACTGTACTTATTGTCAATGAATGTAACACAATAAAAAACTAGGAGTCTTTGAATATGTAGTAAATGTAACCATTTCTGTTAGAAATTAGAATTAGAACGTTTGTTTCTACTTAAAACTATTCTGTTCATACCAGCAGATCAGTTGATGTTTCGGGAAGTCCAAACAAAATATTTCTACTGTTCATGGCTGTGACACAGTAGAATAGCATGCATGACATAACATTTTGTGATTTACATTTCTATGTGATTGCAGAGAGATGTTTATATACACAGTTCTTCTACCTGCTGAGGACCCAACAACTGCAAAGAAATATTGTAATGAAAAAAATAAATTCATTTTGTAGAAATTCTAAAAATGCTGAATGTGATCCATAGAAATTTATTCTCATTGGATACTCCTCATTTATACTGGTATAGCAAGTTTCCCAGTAGCTTTATTCTTTATTTATGATACACTTTCTGCTTTTGCTTCATGCTGTGTCACAGCTAGTAATCTTGTTTTGCAATGCAATATGACCAGGGGCCATGGGACCAGATTTCTAATGCAGTCCTTTCAAGAGTGGAGTCCAAGAACTCCTGTGGGGACCCCAGGACTTCACGCAAAATTGTCAAAGCTGAAAATATTTTCTGCGGAAAAAAAATTGAAAGAGAAACTTGGGGCAGAGTCCAGGAGGGATAGTGGTTGTGGGGAGAGGACAGAAAGGTTATAAACAATTAAAAAGGAAACATGCAGAGTTCCAAAGAAAGGCCTAGATGTAAATAAGTTTTAGCCATAAGAATAAGAAAAATGACTAACCATAAAAACAATGTAGCCTTATTCATTGAAACTTTGTATAAAATCACAAAAGTACAGAATTTATTTCTCCAAATCACAGTTGTTAGGCATTTTAGCAAGGAGAGCTGCAGACTGAGATTCTGCCCATGGAATACAGATTGGACCTGGTACCCTAGTTCAGGTGTGTTAAGTAGAACTGCTAGAAGTCATGTGGTCTGCTACACTTTCTGCTTCAAGCATCATTTTCCCCTTCTATCTCCAGTCTCTCTGCTTCCATTTCTTCTTTATACATTTGAGGAGAAATTATGATTGGCTTCCTTCACATAAAGAGGCAACACTATCAGCTTTGAATATGGAAACTCCTTTGGGGATCCAAAAGTTTTGTTGTTTGTTGCTGCCTGAAGCGCTTGGAGCAACGGAGCCGCGGGAAAAACTTCAGAAGCAAACTGGAGACAAACAGCTTTTTATTCTGATAACTTTTCTCTCTGGTTCTAATAACGACTAACACACGCCAAAAACACACCCTAAAAATGGCGCTGACCCGATCAGCAATTTCGGCCAAGTCACTCGAGATCCCGCAACAATCCCGTGAGACTACGGGTGGCGACAAAGGCCAAATCTCCACGGCTCATAGTCAAGCGCAATTCAAGTCAATCCCCAAACAGGGCTCCTGCATTTTTTCCTTTTTGTTTTAAAAGAGGTAATGCTCTAGGACGTCTATGTGCAACCAACATTCTTACCCGTCATCGGATAATCAAGGCTGTGCCCTTGACTCCTGTCTTAGGTTGATATGTCGGCCACATGAGACTGTCCCGTGCGACTGTGCCTGTCTTAGGTTGTCCCCCTCTGGGGATCTTACTCGTCATTGGCTAACCAGCCATCCAATGGAGCCCTTTAGGATCGACTATATATGATGACTAACAGCCGTCCAATTGTGAGGAGATGTTGTGGCTTTAAGGCGACAAGCCTTTTGGTGATGAGCCAAATTGCATAGTATATCAAATTGTTTAAACAAATCAGCTGTCCTAAGTTTTATCAAGTAACACACTGAATTTTCTAGACAAATACCCGCAAGGCATTGTTTCGTAAAGTCCCAAACAATGAAAGATCAAAATGTCCATTTGTTATAACATGTTGATGTAGGAGGCCCCATGTATGTAGAGCAGAGGCCACACTATTGGTGAGGTTGTTTGATGTTTGAGCAGCAGGGATGCTTGCGGCGGCCGCGATCTCTGCAGCTGTAGCAGCAGACGTCTTTTTTATGTTTAGACAATGCCACCGGCAAATCTTCAGGGCCCGCTACCTAGAAACTCAAGCATCAATTATTAAGGGAAAGGCAGTGCTATTGCAGCACTGAGTCAAGAGGCGAGTTGTCAAACTACAAAATAGAATAATTAGATTAGAAAATTAAAGTTGATTTTTGTTCACATACATCGCTGGTTGAGCTTCTACAAACATAAGTTGGAAAAATGTCATATTTAGAACAAAACAAAGAAAGACTGAGGGTAATTACTGCATTAAAGATAGATTAAAGAAAAGGTAAAGGCACTTTAGAGAAATAATTTGTTAGCTGGAACCCTTGAGTCTCTGTATACAGAGCAATCTTTTACCTGTTGAGATAATTGAAATTAATGAGCTATTAAACAAATGAAGTTAATAACAAATAAATAATCTTAAGTCAAAGCACCAAAATATCAGGTTATATAGCACTAGTCATATTGTTTGCTAAAGAGAAGTCCCAGGGACACCTATAAATCAAAATTGAAAGTACCTTTATTTATAAAATTATTTACCTAAATTGAATACTCTTAACCTAAAATGAATTAAAGTTATTTGGATCCATATATATATATATATATTTTTTTTTCTTTTTTATAAGCGCTTTGTTCTATGTGACGTCACACTGGACAGACAAACAAACATACAAACATATATTTGTGACGTCACATTAACATGAAATGTAGACAAATGTACAGACATAAAGACATGTATAAAAAGAAAAAAAAAAAATACAATTGTGTGCACACTAAAGAGAGATTTCCTTGTCCCGGCCGGGAGGAATGACACTTAAGTTGTGAAATATTTTGAAGGACTCTTTTGAGGGAATCATTTTATACCTTTATCTTGGTCCTCTTGATTTTGTACCTTTTTTATTAATCTTGATTCTTTAATAACTTCATCTTGATCATTTTGATGTGGTACCTGTTTTATTAATCTAGATGGTATCCATATTGGAGAGGATTCGTCTTTTGGAAAAACACAAACAGATCCTCTTCTCCAAATTAATACTGGATCTGGACCCTTCCATGTACCTGAAAGAACATCCTTCCAGTAAACCAAAGGTTTATGTTGTTGGTGTGGATTCCAATGTCTGTCTCTAGCAGAATAACCATTAGAGTCTAAAGTTAAAAAATTTAAGGTAAACAGGGCAACTGCCAATCTGTTCTTAGGACTTTTCCAGTTGTTGTTGTTGTTCCAGGGATTGAACCCAGGGGTGCTTAACCACTGAGCCACATCCCCAGCTCTATTTATATTTTATTTAGAGACAGGGTCTCGCTGAGTTGCTTAGGGGCTTGCTAAGTTACTGAGGCTGGCTTTGAACTCACAGTCCTCCTGCCTCAGCCTTCTGAGCCATTATAACAGGCATGCACCACTATGCCTGGCCCAAGTTTTTTTCATCCCAGGTCGTGGACATCTTTTGTTTATGATAATTCAGAAGGAATCAGCTGTCTTATCCTTAGTTTCCAAAGCATGTGAACTGTGTAGGGTCACCACAAAGTCTGAATACTCTTGAGTCATAATTTCAGAAAACAGGAGACAAAATGTTAATCATGGTTGAACATTAGGTTACCTGGCCTTTCATGAAAATGTTTATCAAGACTATGGCAAAAGTTGATATAATGGTTGAACTATGGTAACTTTTATGGGTGTTAGCCACTAACAGAATTTAGTCTTGTCTATGGAGGGGGAAAATTGAAAATTAAATTTATAGTTATAATATATAGAAGCATTTGAAGGGTAAGAGAGTTTTAGAGACCCTGCAACATAGGGATTGCACGTGTTGCTTCTGCAATATCTGGAGGAAAAGATATCCAAACCAAAATTTGAAAAATGGATGAGTTAACCAGATTACAGGCAAGATGGGAGCTTTGGGGTGAGGGAGGAACAATATTCCAGGAAGAAGCAAGAATGTGTTCACGGGTTCAGAAGTTTGTTGTAGTCGCCTGAAGCGATGGCCGCTTGGAGCAAAGAAGCCGCGGGAAGAAGTTTAGAGACGAACTGGAAACAAACAGCTCTTTATTCTGATAACTTTTCTCTCTAGCTCTAACTACACACCAACACGCCGTCCACGCTCCTCTAACCTCCAAAATGGCGCAGACCTCCTCCGCAATCTCGCTCAAGTCCCTCGAGATCTCCGGCCAAGTCTCGCAAGATCCCGGGCCAAGTACGGAAGGCGCCAATGCCCAAACATGTCCAAAGCCAAAGCCCGTAGTCCACCGCAATTTAAGCCATCTCCCCAAACAGGGCTCCTGCATTTCCCCCTTTTTGTTTTAAAAGAGGTAATGCTCTAGGACGTCTATGTGCAACCAACATTCTTACCCGTCATTGGATAATCAAGGCTGTGCCCTTGACTCCTGTCTTAGGTTGATATGTCGGTCACATGAGACTGTCCCGTGCGACTGTGCCTGTCTTAGGTTGTCCCCCTCTGGGGATCTTACCCGTCATTGGCTAACCAGCCATCCAATGGAGCCCTTTAGGATCGACTGTGTATGATGACTAACAGCCGTCCAATTGTGAGGAGATGTTGGGGCTTTAAGGCAACAAGCCTTTTGGTGACGAGCCAAATTGTATAGCATATCAAATTGTTTAAACAAATTAGTTGCCCTAAGTTTCATCAAGTAACACACTGAATTCTCTGAACAAATGTCCGCAAGGCATTGTCCCGTAAAGTCCCAAACAATGAAAGATCAAAATGTCCATTTGTTATAACACGTTGATGTAGGAGGTCCCATGTATGTAGAGCAGAGGCCACACAGTTGGTGAGGTTGTTTGATGCTTGAGCAGCAGGGATGCTTGTGGTGACCGCGTTCCCTGCAGCTGTAACAGCAGCCGTCTTTTTTATGTCTAGACAATGCCACTGGCAAATCTTCAGGGCCCGCTACCTAGAAACTCAAGCATCAATTATTAAAGGAAAGGCAGTGTTATTTCAGCACTGAGTGAAGAGTCGAGTTGTCAAACTAAAAAACAGAATTATTAGATTAGAAAATTAAAGTTGATTTCTGCTCATATTGTTGTTTGAGCTCACATAAACATAAGTTGGCAAAATATCATATTGAGAACAAAAGAAAGAAAGACTGAGGGTATTTACTGTATTAAAGATAGATTAAAGAAAAGCTAAAGGCACTTTGGAGAAATAATTTGTTAGCCGGAACCCTCAAGTCTCTGTATACACAGCAATTTTTTACCTGTTGAGATAATTGAAATTAATCAGCTATTAAACAAATGAAGTTAATAACAAATAAACAATCTTATGTCAAAACACCAAAATATTAGGTTATATAGCACTAGTCATATTGCTTGCTAAAGAGAAGTCCCAGGGATACCTATAATCAAAATTGAAAGTACCTTCATTTATAAAATTATTTACCTAAATTGAATACTCTTAACCTAAAATGAATTAAAGTTATTTGGATCCATATATATATATATTCTTTTTCATAAGTGCTTTGTTCTTTGTGACGTCACACTGGACAGACGAACAAACATACAAACATATATTTGTGACGTCACATTAACATGAAATGTAGACAAATGTACAGACATAAAGACATGTATAAAAAGAAAAAAAATACAATTGTGTGCACACTAAAGAGAGATCTCCTCGTCCCGGCCGGGAGGAATGACTCTTGAGTTGTGAAACATTTTGAAGGACACTTTTGAGGGAGTCATTCTATATCTTCATCTTGGTCTTCTTGATTTTGTACCTTTTTTATTAATCTTGATTCCTCAACAACTACATCTTGATCATTTTGATGTGGTACCTGCTTTATTAATCTAGATGGTATCCATATTGGAGAGGATTCGTGTTTTGGAAAAACACAAACAGATCCTCTCCCCCAAATTAATACTGGATCTGGACCCTTCCATGTACCAGAAAGAACATCCTTCCAGTAAACCAAGGGTTTATGTTGTTGGTGTGGATTCCAATGTCTGTCTCCAGCAGAATAACCATTAGAGTCTAAAGTTAAAAAATTTAAGGTAAACAGGGCAACTGCCAATCTGTCCTTAGGACTTTTCCAATTTCCTTCTTTTTGTTTTAATAACATGATTTTCAGTGTGCGGTTTGCTCTTTCAATAATGCCCTGACCCTGAGGATTGTATGGGATGCCTGTTTTATGGGATATGTTGAATTTTGCGCAAAACTGTTTGAAAGATGAGGACGTATATGCGGGGCCATTATCTGTTTTAAGCATTTTGGGGATGCCCAATGCAGCAAAAGCTTGTAAACAATGAGATGTGACATCTTTAACTTTTTCTCCGGAATGTAAGGAAGCAAAAATCATGCCTGAGCATGTATCTATGGTTACATGAATAAATCGCAATTTTCCAAAGCTTGGCTCATGAGTAACATCCATCTGCCACAAATGATTGGGCATTAATCCTCTAGGGTTAACTCCGAAATGAGGATTGGGCAAATGTGTCATACAAGATTTACAATCTTTTACAATTGTTCTGGCTTGCTCTTTTGTGATTTTAAACCTACGTTGCAAGGTGGTGCTGTTGACGTGAAACTGGGAATGAAATAAAGTAGCTTGTTGTAGCGCTGAAAGTATAAATATTGTTTTTGTAAGTTCATCAGCCTTTTGATTACCTTCATGGAGGGGGCCAGGCAAATTAGTATGTGCTCTAATATGGCCTACGAATAGAGGTTCTTTTCTTGCCCACAAAAGTTTTTGTATTTGATAAAACAATTTAAAAGCTGGAGTATGAGGTGCTATTGGTCCTGCTAACTCTAATTTTGGGACGGCTTGTACAATATAGTGGCTATCTGAAAAAATGTTTATGGGCTGGTCTCTAAAATTTTCCAGAGCTCTTACCACAGCTTCCAATTCCACTAGTTGAGCTGATTTGTGTGCAGTTATGTAAGTCATATTTTCTTTTGTAGTGACTATTGCAGCAGTACCATTTGAGGACCCATCTGTAAATACATTAAATGCCTTAGGAATAGGTTGATTTTTTATTACCTGTGGAAATATAATAGGATGATTAATACAAAAAGATAATATAGGAGACTTAGGAAGGTGATTATCAAAATTTGCAGAGGTAGAGCATCTAGCTATAGCCCAGTCATTATCGTTGAAGCATAAATATTCAATCTGTGACGATGAATAGGGAGTAATAATAGTAGCAGGGTGAATGCCAAATATTTTAGTAGAAGTTTTAAGTCCTTGAAGAATAAGTTTAGCCACCATGGAGGTATAAGACTCAATTATGCTTTTAGGAGAGACAGGCAAATGTATCCATAATAAAGGCCCTTGTTGCCAAAATACTCCTGTGGGTGTATATTGTGAAGAAAAAATAATCAATATCAGCGGTTGAGTTAAATCAAATCTGTCACAATGAGCTCCTTCAATGGCTTTTTCTACTAACTTTAAAGCTTTCCTAGCATCTGGAGTCAGTGTTCGTGGTGAAGATGGATCAGGGTCTCCGCGAAGGATGTCAAATAAAGGTTTTAGTTGGCCAGTAGTGAGATTTAGTGTAGGGCGAAGCCAATTAATGTCTCCCAGTAGTTTTTGGAAATCATTGAGGGTGGTCAAATGTTCTTTATTTATTAGAATTTTTGGGGGTCTAACAAAAGTATCCATGATTTTAAATCCTAAATATAATATGGGAGATCTGGTTTGAACTTTTTCTTCTGCTATATATAATCCATATTTTTTTAAATTTTCTACTACATCACTGAATATATTAAATAAGATTTTTTGATTAGGGTGGGCCAGTAAAATATCATCCAACACATGAGGTTTGGATATTTATTTTTAATGGGTTGGATAGCCTTGTCCACATATATTTGGCATATGGTGGGGCTATTAGCCATTCCCTGTGGCAAAACCTTCCATTGATACCTCTGATCAGGGCCATTATTGTTAATAGAAGGAACTGAAAAAGCAAACCTGGGGGCATCCAGAGGATGTAGGGGAATAGAAAAGAAGCAATCCTTTATATCAAGACTAATAACATGGAAACTTTTTGGAATAGCTACAGGATTCGGAAGTCCAGGTTGAGTAGGGCCCATGACTTGCATGGTTTTATTAATTTGTCTAAGATCATGTAATAATCGCCATTTTCCTGATTTTTTCTTGATCACAAATATGGGGGAATTCCAGGGAGAGGTGGAAGGTTCTATATGCCCTGCTTCTAATTTTTCCTGAACTAGTAGGTGGGCCGCTTGTAATTTCTCTTTAGATAGGGGCCACTGAGGGACCCACACTGGCTTATCAGAAAGCCATGGTATTTTCAAAATTATTTTCTCAGTGGCCCCGAAGAAAAATGTCTTTTTCCTATATGATAATGATTTCTTTTAGGGTTAAGCTTACCCTGTACTTTTTGATAATGATTTCTTTTAGGGTTAAGATTACCCTGTATATTTTCACATTTAACACCTGCAGGTTTGGTTGCAAGGTGTACTCCCATTTGTTGTAAAATATTTCTTCCCCATAAAGTAACTGGTAGGTTAGGTAAAACATAAGGCTGAAACGTTCCTTTATGTCCTTCATCATCCTCCCATTTTAAAATTACTGCACTTTTTTCTGGGAGGTTATTATATCCCAAGCCTCTTAAACTGGTTGAAGCTTTTTGCAGAGGCCAGTGTTTGGGCCATTGTCGTAAATTAATAATGGAGGAATCAGCTCCAGTATCTAGAAGTCCCTCCATTTCTATTCCTTGGATTCTTATTTTACACATAGGCCTCCTAGTACAGTCTCGAACCCAGCAAGCCATGGGTCTCGAATCAGTGGAACAAAATCTTCTATTGTTCCCTTTTTGAGGCATACTCATTTTAAATGAATTATGTAAATTTGGAAGGAGAAGCAGCTGAGCAATTTTATCTCCTTGATTAACAGAACTTATACTTTGGGGTGAGCTAAGCATTATTTTTATTTCCCCATTGTAGTCTGAGTTTATTACACCTGGGGTCACTTGCAAACCTACTAAGCTTTGAGGACTTCGCCCGATAATAAGTCCTACAGTCCCTGAGGGAAGAGGTCCCCTGACTCCTGTGGGAATCAGTTGAACCCCCATTTCAGGTGTTAACACTATTCGGGCGGTGGAACAGAGGTCTAATCCTGCATTTCTTCCTGTTCCTCTGGAGAGGGAGTGGATGGGTAATAGGGGTTGTGTCGGGGAAGCATCTGAATGGATGCTTGAGGATACTCCTCCTCCAGTGCCTCGTACATTTGTGGGCCCCGGGGCATTGGGCCCCGTGCCCCGTTTTTTGAATTCCTGAACAAAGGATTTCCATGGATGTCAAATTTTGAATAGCATTTATTGGCCCAATGATTTCCCTTTTTACACCTGGGGCAGCAACCTGGAGCACGGTATGAATTTGGTCTTATTTCTCTTTTGGGATTTTGCCTAGAATAGCCTGATTGATTATGATAATTTTTCCTGGAATATCCTGATTTATTATAGTGTCTAGGTTGAGTCCTTGTGAAATTCTGAGGGGCAGCATCTCTAACAGCTGCTGCAATCATATTCCCTGTGACAAAGGCATCATTTATATCTTTACATAGTTGTATATATATGGAAAGATCCTTTTTATTTCTCCCTGGCCTGATGGCTTCCTGGCAATATTTATTAGCGTTTTCATATGCTAATTGAACAACTAATGGCATAACTTGATCAACGTCTCCAAAAACTCTACCTGCAGTTCTCAGAAGTCGATCAGCAAATTCAGCATATGGTTCATTAGGTCCTTGAATTACTTTGGACAAGCTACCTTGTAGATCCCCAGGTCCTTGTACAGTTTTCCATGCCTTTAAGGCAGCTGCGTTTATCTGAGCATATACTCCTGGGGTATAATATTTTTGAGCCTGTAAGTCTGTGAATGGCCCTTCTCCTGTGAGCATTTCTATATTATGGTCTCCAAACCCTGCATCTGCATTTATTTTAGCTGTTTCTATACAAAGTTCTTGAAATTGTGATCGCCAAACTAAGTATTGTCCCCCACTTAATGTTGCTTTACATAGACGTTTCCAGTCTGAGGGGGTTAAGCTAAAGGTGTTAAGGGACTCCAGTATACTCAACGTGAAAGGAGCTTGGGGTCCATATGTCATTACTGCCTCTTTGAGAATTTTTATTGTTTTGAAATCTACTGACTGGTGGCCCCTCTCTCCATTTTCATATTCAAATACTGGCAGTTCCCATCGTATCTGTGAGTTACCCTCGAGAGCGCATAAGCGCTCAGAAAGACTTTTTATTTCTATTTCTAGGGTATGCAAACGCCTAGTGATACCCTTCATATTTTCTGTAATAGATTCCACCCATGGGGGAGTGGAAGACATAGGTTCCTCCACTTGATGGTCCCTTATCTTGGTCTTCCTTAATTTCCTTTTGTTCATTTTTTCAGAATCACTTTTACTTAATTCCTCCTCACTACTACTACTCTCATTGGTCCTAACTGACTCAGTAACATCCTGAGTCCCGGATTCAATTGAGAGCATGTATCCTTGAACTATCTCTAATAAATCTTGAATAGCTTTAGCAGCTCGGATCTTTGTCATTTTTGAGCCCGCACTGATACTATCCTTACTGGCCCTAACTGACTCAGCCGAGGCCAAGCTTTCATGATCACTTTCACTTTTTTCCAAATTCTCCTCACTAATAACTGACTCAGCTATATCAAAGAATCCATCAAGAGCCTTGTACACTTGGGTCTTAGTTATTTTCGAACCCATTTTAACTGCTCTGACTAGAGACTCCTGCGAGGTTCCTCAGTTCTTACCTGCCGTGTCGATTCCCCGTCCGGGCCACCACCTGTAGTCGCCTGAAGCGATGGCCGCTTGGAGCAAAGAAGCCGCGGGAAGAAGTTTAGAGACGAACTGGAAACAAACAGCTCTTTATTCTGATAACTTTTCTCTCTAGCTCTAACTACACACCAACACGCCGTCCACGCTCCTCTAACCTCCAAAATGGCGCAGACCTCCTCCGCAATCTCGCTCAAGTCCCTCGAGATCTCCGGCCAAGTCTCGCAAGATCCCGGGCCAAGTACGGAAGGCGCCAATGCCCAAACATGTCCAAAGCCAAAGCCCGTAGTCCACCGCAATTTAAGCCATCTCCCCAAACAGGGCTCCTGCAGTTTGTGGCATATTTGGTAGGATGGTAAGTTGTCAATATGGCTAGGTTATTGTATACAGTCAATGATGAGGATGGGGACATAGGCAGGGTGAGATGGTGAATGATCTATGGGAAGATTCAGTCTTGTGAAGAGAGCTAGAGCTCATTTTGAAAGCAATGAAGATCTCCTGAGAGCTATTAGCCAAGGAAGGATATGGAAGTGGAGATATGCATGGAAAGATTTGTTTGCACATTGAGAATGGAATGGTGGTTATCAGGGGCTGGGGAGAGGAGAGAGGAGAGAGAGAGATGGGGATAAGTACAGCAAAGGGTACTAAGTTACAGTTAGATAGGAGTAAGAAATTGTTGTGGTGCTGCATGGGAAAGTGAATATAGAGGACAATTGTATACTGTATAACAATTGTATACTGTATATAAAATTGTTATCTATAGATGGATGATTGGAGATTGTGTCTCTAAGCTAGAGGAAAGGATATGGAATGATTTTATCATAAAGAAATGATAAAGCCAACTGTGTGAGGAGCTAGATGTGTTTAACCTGATTCATTCTTTACATAATATATAAAAAAATGAAAACTCACATGGTACTCTGCCTCCCCCCCCACCCTAACCCCCCAAAAAAAAAATTCTTTTAGGCAAAGTACATGATGTGGAAACCAACCAAGACAAAGGGCAGGGAGAGTGGTGAAAAAGATATTAGAGAAGTCCAGGCAAAATGAATGGTGGGCTGAATTTATTCAGCATCTTGGTCATCTATTGTTTTATCACATCCCCCTTCTTATAAAAATAAAGTAGAAAAATCAAGTAGATAAAAAAGCAATATTTCTATTATGGTTATTGTGAATAAACAGCTTACAGGGGACATGTGGTCTGGTGGGGAGATGGATGGTCTCCACTGCGGTGGCTGAGTCCTCCGTTGGTTGGTTTGGACAGCAAGTGATGGCTGATGGCCAACTGGGACCTCTGCCTGGGACTCAAACTTTCTCCTCATGGTATCTGCTGGGGCAGAAGCCTAAATGGCTCCTTCCTTGCCTTCTTCACACTTATATGCCCAAGGAATATCCACTGTCACTTAAATCCTTTTATTATAGAACTCATTGTATTGATACCATTACATATATATCCAACCTGAGGCTGGAGGAGCCTAAGTTCAAGGTCAACCTCAGTAATTTTACACACACACACACACATATACACACATATGGAGAGAGACAGCAAGATAAATGCATGAAATTTTCCTTTTTATATTTTTCAATCTGGAACCCAATAAATGTTTTACTCAATTGAACTGGACAATATAAAAAAGATATGTTGTTTTTACTGAAGTATGTCTGTATTAAACAAATTGGCATCAGTGGCTAATTTTAAATAGGACATCAGTCTAATAAATTACACAGGTAAAAAGTCTTAATCTTTTCACATTTAAAAATTAACCTTTTTTTGATAACTGGTGATAAAAAGTGACTGTCAAACATCAATGTGCAACTGTAGGGTAGTCCAATTCTTTTGCCTTATCATCAAACCAGTAGAATTGGCTTTTGTTAATACTTGCTGCTGCTGCTTTTAATGGCCATGGTTTTACCTTTTTGTAAATATGCCTTAAGTCATAGTTCTTTTGGAAAGAGGTTTAAGAAGTAAATGTAGCTGACCATGGTGGCATGCACCTATAATACCAACTACTGGGGCTGAGGCTGGAGGATCCTAAGTTCAAGGTCAACCTCAGTAATTTAGCAAGACCTTTAGCAACTTATTGAGACCCTGTCTCAAAACAACAACAACAAAAAAAAAAAAAAAATAAAAAGTGTTGGAGATGTAACTCAATGTTAAGGCACCCCTGGATCCCATCCCCAGCCACCACACACACACAGGAAATTTATAAATAACAGATGAATGTTTGTATCATCATTTAGAGCAATATTTTATCTTTCAAAAAAAATGTTTTTTTTATTTGATTAGTTAATAGAATAGTACTTGTAGTTCCCTCCCACATATTTGCCTCTATTTAATAATCTATAAAAGAAAGACAGTGATACAGGAATGAGATTCTTAATGATATTAAATTTGGTGGCTTGGAAAGAGTCTATAGGAATAAAGCAATGACATGAATGGGCTTACAGAACTTTGAAATCTGAGCAAAAGAGAGAACCAGATTCAAATAGGAATTAAATGCAGATTAAGACATCTGGAAAGATGTATTAAACACAGACATTCAGGAGGCAGGTGAAATCATAAAGGCTGTGAGAAAGCAATGCTGAGGTAATAGCACATCAGCAATTTCATTATGTAGTGGCAGCATAATGACTAATTCGCTTTTGTGTCTCCAATTTCGAATCCCTCTACAGAAAAGTGATAGATTATGTATCTCTTGAAAGAACTTTAGTGTTCCAGAAGCTTCAGTGGAAGTGCCATATAATTACCAGAATGAGGAAACTGCCTACGATTATATTACAAGATATCCACCTGCTTCTCCCATTCATTTCACTCTGAGAAAGGAAGCAGCCCAAGGTTCCTATCAAGGGAGCCACTAATGTGATGAATGAGGAAAAGATATCTACACACAAGAGTTGCAGAGAACTTTAAGATCCTTCAATAACTTTGGGGTTCTCATTCCCTATTTATTTTAAAAGTGGTCTTAGGCAAACACGACATTGCAATACAAGTATTGGTACCCCCACAGTTGACTATAAAAAGAGACTGTCCCATATTCATTTTATAAAACTGTGGAAAATTTTAAACATGTATAAAAGCCTGAGAACTAGTTTGGAGATTCCCATGTGCCTAATACCCAACTTATCAACACCTGTCCAATCTTGTTTCTTTCTACATATTCATCCACTCTTGATGCCCTCACACCTGGGTTATGTTGAAGAAGGTCAGAATATCTTTTAATATACATATCTAACATACACACACATACTCCCCCTTACCACTATATCATTATCACTCCAAAATATTATCAATATTTCCTTAATAACATTTCATATCATCTATGCCCAGCCTGGCTTATCTGTATAAAAGAATGGGTGAAGACTTCCTTTCACTCATTCAATTTATTAATTCAGTAATTAACATAGCTACTTCTAAGCTGTTGCTTCTGTCTGTGAGTAAAAACCTATCCCAAGAGTTTCTCTTCTATGGAAACTTTTATAATATTTCTAAATAGAGTTTATTACTTGTACCTTCATTCCATAGCTGTGTATTCTTAACTTTTTAAAGCACTAAGAATATGTTAGGCATGGTACTAAATATTTTTTAGTGGCAAATACTGTGTCTATTTTAAAAGGAAAAGAAATTAATAATTTATAATGGAGTTAAATGATTTACTCTGTGGCACCTGCAAGAAAATGGAAAGGCATGGATTTGAACATGAAAAAATGTCTGATCCTATGGTTCATGCTTTTCACCAGATTTGTTTGTTTATTTATTTATTAATTTATTTTTCTGGTGCTGGGGATTGAACCCAGGGCCTTGCACATTGACAGACAAATGCTCTAACAGTGAGCTACATCCTTAGCCCTTTTTATAAAACAATTTTTGTTATGGTTTAGCTATGAAGTATCCTCCTAAAGCTCATGGTGGTAAAATGCAATAATTTTTAGAGGTGTAACCTAATTGGTGGATTAATCCATTGATGTGGATTGACTGGATAGTAACTAAAAGGCAGGTAGGGTATGGCTGAAGGAAGGTCATGGGTTGGGGTTTGACTTTAGGGTTTATACTTTGTCCCTGGTGAATGAAGCTCTCTCTGCTTTCTGGTTGCTATGTCCCTAGTGGTTTTCCTCTGTCATTCTCTTCCATCATGGTGTTCTGTCCAACCCTGGCCCAGTGCTATGGAGTCAGCTGAACATAGACCGAACCTCTAAAATTGTGAGACACAAATAAACTTTTCTTCCTCTAAATTGTTCTTGAAAGGTATTTTGGTGACAGTGACACGAAAGCTGACTAAAACAATTTTATTGTGAGACAGGGTGTTGCTAAATTGACCAGGTTGGCCTCAAACTGGAAGTCTTCCTGCCTCAGACTCCTGAGTAGCTGGGATTACAGGTGTGCACCTGGTAGCTCTATTTATCTTTATACTACCTTTAAAAACAAAGTGCCTGAAGCATGGTATAAACTAAAAAAAAAAAAAAAAAAAAGGCTTGAGGGAGGAAAGAATGAAAAAAGGTTGAGAGAAAGAGATGAAGAGGAAAAAGAAGAGATAGGACAGGAAGCAGAATAGGAATAAAAGAGGGAAGGACAAAAGACAGAAAGGTAAAAGAAGAAAGGAAGGAAATGTGGGTGAGTTATGGAGACCATTTGGGAATGAGAAAAGATTAGACAATAAACACTTATACATAGTTTCACAAATATGGTTTGATTCATTTTATTTTCTTTTCTCTATAGCCTGTAAGGTAGGTACAAAGTGCCTATTTTGAATATCAGGAAATGAGTTCTAGAGAGAAGGAGACACTTGTTGAAACTAGTAAAACTGGTTCGGGACCCTCAATCTTTTTTTTTTTTTTTTTTTTTTTTTGTACCAGGGATTGAACTCAGGGGTGTTCAACCACTGAGCCACAACCCCAGTCCTTTTTTATATTCTATTTAGAGACAGTGTTTCAATAAGTTACTTACAGCCTCCCTAAGTTGCTGAGGCTGGCTTTGAACTCACAATCCTTCTGTCAAAGCCTCCTGAGCCACTGGAACGTGTCTGGCTTTGGACCCTTGATCTTTTGACTTGCCATTTTATTCTTTTCAGAAACCAAGAAGTCAGTGAAGTCTGCCTTTTTTGTATGACTGGGATCCTTGTAGGAAGAGTTAAGTTCTCTTGTCCAGACTATGGTTTTCCTCAAGAGAGGTCTGCAGTAGTCTTTGAAGAGAAGCAGAATGGCCGAGCAATTGAAGCCTCATGATGGCCCAGACAGATGGTCTGGCACGGCAGTGAGAGGATGTTCACACTCAGGGAAGACCCTGTGTGTGGTGGAAGAGGGGGTAGACTGGGTGGTCTACAAAGCTGCTTCCATTCAGCCACATCTCTCTCCTTTGTATTCTGTGGGTTGCCTAAAGCCATGGCCCTAGCAAGCTATTCCTGACTTTTGTGTTAGGAATAATCACTACCCAAATCTGCCTTTTGCAAGGTGTTCTCAAGTGTAAGGCAGTTTCTTGGGGACTTTTATTATGTCTATAAACTACAAAGAATCAAAAGTAACCAACATCCCAGCTTCTCCTTATAACTTTCTTTCAGAGCTCTTTTTGATTCTTTTTGATTTTATCCTTCAATATTTAGATATTTTCCATTAATTGTCACCATTGTTAGATTATAAAGTCCAAAATGACAAAAATCATGTATGTATTGTTTATGGTCATATCACGTCACTTATTGTGTTAGCTAACTTTTTATTGCTGTGATCAAAACAATTTAAAGGAGAGAAAGTTTACTTTGGTTCTTGGTTCCAAAGGTTTAGTTCATAGTTTATCGTTCTGTGTCCAAGGAGAAGCAGAATCATGGTGGAAGGGTGTGGTGGGCTGTTTACTTCACAACAACCAGGAAGCAGAGAGAGGGAGAAGAAAGATGAAACTTTCCAAGGCACAACCCCAGTGACCCACGTCTCCAGTCATGCCCTACATGCTTATAATTACTACCCAATCCATTTAAACTAAGATGGACCAATTCAGTTATAGCTCTCGTAATCTAATCATTTCATCTCTGAATATTCCTATATGAACACAGGAGCTTTTGGGGGACACCTCAAAACATTTAGTAGTTCCTAACACATAATAGCCAATTACTCAATAAAAATAAGATGAACAAATGAACGAATGAATAAAACATGTCTAACTTTTTGTACTTGAAGAACACTGATACCATCTTCACACAAAGTGTGAAAATGTGACTGTACAAAAATGATGTGGTAATAATTGTCCAATTTTAGTTGAATGACTGTTTAGTTTAATAACTTTTGTGCAATATTACATATTTTATTTTTTGCAATTTAGGTGTAAGTTAATGTTAGAATCAAAATTTACGAAGAGAAAGAGAAATATGAAAGTCAACAGAATGATTTCTCATGAAATATGTTAGATATCTTTTCAGGAATAAAACTTAGAAAAAAAACTCAGACTCTGTTTAATCTAAGTCCCTTTTTCTCCACATTTTAGCGATCAAGCTAAAGGCTTTATGTAAGATCACAGTTGATTAATAGTGAGGCTAGACCAGATTGAAGGAGCTTCCTTTTCAATCTAGTAATTTCCCCTTAGTTTGTCCTAGCTCACAATGTCACAAGCAATTTGGTTTTAACATTTCTTGGTTTATGGTGGGTGAAATCTGAAAATTTGATGACATAGTTTCAAGTGTGAAATTTAACTTACCCTTACCTTTGTAAGTAAGCATTCATACAGGTTCCATCTGTGCAAAGGAGGTAAAATATGAGCATTTCTTGTAAGCATCATTTCAAGCCTCCATTTGAAGTCATGCACAATAAACCATTTATTCATGGCTACAACACTCCTGGTGTCCAATTTCTCACATATGTGATTCCATTTCAAAAACACAACTTGAACTATTTTCATGGTCATGTAACATTACAATACTACAAGTGGTTCATAAACAAAGGAAAAGTCCTACATTGAACCATTTGAGGATTCACACATGAATCTGGATTGCAGATTTAATTTCTGAAATGCTTCATTATTGTAACAGACATTGCAAATTAACAAGCATTTTTCTTTTGGGGAAAAATCAAAGCTATACCAGTTAGCACTAATGAGAAGTGAACTCAAAATGGCTCAACAATTAAATAATTCAAATGCTATGTAAAAGCCAAATCTATTTAAAAACTAATTTATCCCGATAATTTACTACTGTTTTTTTGCTTTATAAATCACTCTAGGGATGATTTTGTGGGGTTTCACGCCTATGCTTTAATATTTTGGAAGAAAACTTTGTGTTCAGGTAAGATGTAAGAAAGGAATATGCCAGTCAATCTAAGAACTTTAACGATTAAAGTGAATATGTTGTACTATATGTTTTTTTCTCTACAAGTCCATACTTTCTGTTGTAGTTAAATGATGTCCTCTAGGAGGACATATATTAACCATTTATGTTTTCTAGTACTCTAAGATATAAGATATGGTCAATTTTCACTTTCTCACCATCCCCACTAAAGCTGGTCCTTTTACTGCATCAAGGTTGGTTATAGCCCACAAAGATTGATAAGAAAATGGGAAAAAAAAAAAGAAAAAAAGAGAAGTTTTTCTATTAAACAGAATCCTCAGAAAGCCTCTTCTTCCATTATCTATTAGGTTTCATTTGTTAGGGAATTTATTTCTCTATATTTTCCCTAGATGAATCACAGTTCTGTCTTCTGGGACACAACAGAACTAGTATAGCCCCATTTTTTTTTTAAATTTTTATTTTTTTACCTCACAACCTGCCAAATATACAAGGACAACTAATGTAGCTCTGGAATCTCTTTACAGGCTACTAGGGCTGCTATTGTGGCAGAATAGCAAGGACAACAGGAGTTGCTCCTTGTTTGATTCTATTTCTGGGTTCTGGCTGCTCACAGGGTATAGAGACTGTGGGAGAAAAAGAGAGCTGGTGTTGCCAGGCAAGGGATGCTGGCATGTTGTCCTTGACTGTACACCTGCATCCTGTTCTCTCCTACTACATTCACAAGCAGCAAGTTTGGATCCAAATTCCTAAGAAATGGAGCAGCAAATGCTTTAAGAAGCTCAGAAATAGATCATGAAGGACTGGCAAAAGAGGCAAAAAAAAAAAAAAAAAAAAAAAAAAAATGAAAGAAAGTCAGAGAACTTAAGGGGGGAGAATCTCTTCTATTACAGAATTAAATGATTGCCTACTAAAATGTATAGACACTATTGGTTAAATAATTGGATGCTAGATTTACAGTGTTTAGAAAGTGATACCTTTGAAGACTGTTTCTAATACAGAGGAACATTTCTACAAAGCAATAAAGCAACTCCTTCAGTTTACTACACACTACCTTTTTTACTCATCTCACTATCACTGATTTCAGAAAGTTGATAATATCCTTAGAAGAAACTTTACCATTGCAGGTAAAGGCGAGGAATGTATATGTACAATACAGAGCACCTCTGCTTTTGAACTTCCACAATCTATTTTTAGCAGATACTATATAAAGATAAATTGCAATTTTCTGGTGCAACAACACTTCAGAGATGTGAAAAAAAGTACTGGTGTAGTCCAGGGTCCAGAGCAAAGAGTCCTTCTGAAGGTACTTGAGAAGTTGCCCCAAGGACCTAACATTTGAGTTGAATATTAAAAGATGACTTGTAGTTTATCAAATAATAATTTTTAAAAAAGACTATGAGGGAATGTTTTAGGAAGTAGGAGGAACTTCCACACAGGCAGCACTATAAAAGGATTTAGTGTGTCTAGTATTTGAGAAAAATTCATTGTGGCAAGAGAGGGACTAAGAAGATCTGAAAGGTGCATGGTGAGGAGTTTTGATTGCCAAATTGAAATCTTTATTCCATAACCAATAAGAAAAATAAAGTTTTATTTATTTATTTTTTTAATTTGGGGAATGAGGCAATCAACTTTATTTTCAAAAAAATTAAAGATTTCTTTACAGGCCAAGAAGGAAATGTAGATGGAAAAAAATCAAGAAATTATTTCAACATTTCTGGAGATAGATAATCTGGTTTGAACTGAAAAGCAGTTGTAGCAAAGATGGAAAAATATATTTTAAAGAGTTGTTTTTGTGATATAACTTAAATTTATGTCTAACTGGATATTGTTGAGGAGGAAGAAGACAGGTAAATGGGACTTCTAGATGGGGAGACTGGATGGAGGGTTGAGGTTCTATTATGATTTAGATTATAAAAAGCTGAAGGTTTGGAAGAAATTACATTTGAGGTGCCTGCATACATCCAGAGATTACCACAGACTGTGATGTTTTGGTCTACAGATTGGGAGAGACAAGCAGAGTCCAACCTACAGCTGTTTAGTTTGGGTGCAGCCCAAGAGGATGACACTATTGGCATCATAGACCTACCCTCTCTAGCGGAGTTCTGGAGCCCTACCCTGTGACGGCAGTGCTGATGTTGACATCTGCTCCTCTTTTCTGAGGTCAGATTCTTGACTCTCTTTGTTACCTTGAACTTGATGTTGTCATCTCACCTATCTTCGTGAAAAGGGTATGGCATATATGTATGCTGGAGGCAAGCAGAACCCTGGCATCTGGGAGATGGGATGTATGAGTGGGTGTGTGTGAATATGTGTACATGCATGTGTACGAGTGTGTGCATGCATGTATAAATCTCCCCAGTCTGTTCATACTGTGCAATAATATGTGAAATTAATTGTTTTCACTTGGGGATGGATGTTTTATTTGATTTTTTTTTAAAAGAAAAACACTATATAAGCTAACACAGACCTGCATAAGGGCTGGAGACACAACTTTGAGAATCATAAATTTAAATGGCCATTGAAGCCATAGGGCAGAAAAGGTCACCTGGGGAATGGATGTTAGTAGAGTGAAAATATAAATAAAGGTAAAATAAAGGTAATGATGAACAACTCTCATATAATATTGTTGTACTAATAGTCTATAGAATATTGTCATGATAAAATGATCTAGTAAACTACAATTCATTCATTTAAAAACTGGAATGAACACCTACTATACTCTCTATTTCACTTAAATTTATAATATTGACATTGAGCCCAAACAAATACAGCCTCAACCATATGATTCTCAGAGATTTGTGGGGTAGATGGACAATGGTCACTAAGCAAGTAACTACAAAAATACTGAGATGGGGTTAATGAAGGAAGAAGCAGGTCATCAACATAATGGGCACCTTAGATAGTTCCTGGGAATATCTACCCTGAGAAAGATCCAAAGGTGGAGTTGGAGTTAAAAAGTTAAAGCCAGGGGCTAGGGTTGTGGCTCAGTGATAGAGCACTTGCCTAGCATGTGTGAGGCACTAGGTTTGACTCTCAGCACTACATATAAATAAGCAAATAAATAGTCCTTCAACAACAACAACAAAAAAAGTCAAAGCCAATAATGGATGTTGGGGTGGGGGTTGGTGAAGTCAGCATGTAGTGACAGAGCATTTCAAACTGAGAGAACAGTATGTGCACAAGCCTTAGGATGGGGTGGAGGAGCACAGAGAATTTAAAAGGAGTCCATCATGAGGGGTGTCCAAGATTAGGTCACAGAGCGCAGCTGGGCCAAATTTTTAATGATGTCTTATTGAAGATTTTAATCCAACAGTAAAAGATGTTCTAGCCAAAACAAGTAAAATAAACGAATTAATATTGAAGACTAGGTTTGCCTGGAATCAAGGGCTTTCCTGGGACCGAGAAACCAGAAAGTTCCATGCAAACTGAGTGAAACACTATTTTGAACAGATAGCTCTGGCTGTTAGAAAACAGGTTGGAGAGAAGCAAGAGTGGAGGACAAAAACCAGTCAAGAGGCTCTGGCCATGCTAATTCCTCAGCCTAGACTGGTTCTGACAGAGGTACACAGAAGAGAGAAAAAGAGAGGAACCTACGGATGGCCTGTAAGAAGTGGGGAGGGAGAGCGGTCCACAGTGTTATGGTTTAGATATTAAATGTTCCCCAAAGGCCTATATACTAATGGTTTGGTCGTCAGTATGTGGAGCTACTGGGAGGTGGTAGGGCCTAGCTGGAAGATGTTAGGTCATTGGATGCATGATCTTTAAGGTTATATTAGGACCCCAGTCTTTTTTCTCCTTTCCTCTTTCTTTCTGTCGCTGCTTCCTGGTCATCATGGGATGGACAGTTTTTCTCCACCGTGTGCTCCTAGCCATGATGTTCTGTCTCATTCCCTACCTCAAAACAACTGAATCAACCAACCAAGGACTGTAACTTCTGACACAGTGAGCCAAAATAAACCTTTCCTTTCTTTAAGTCTCTTTTTCTCAGGTATTTTGTCACTATGGTGGAAAGCTGACTAAAACACCAAGATGGCTCCATATTTCTCATTGTAGAATTGGATTAATTAGTGGTATGGCTCTAGGAAACATTCTCCTGAGAAGAATGAGCAGGACCCTATATTCTCCATAGAGACTAGAAAAAGCTTTAGGGTAAAACTGCCTGAAACTGAATGCCAGGTTTCCTACTTGCTAGCTATGACCTTGGACAAATCACTGAAGCATTCCAGCTGCAACTCCTCCTGCTCTAAAACAGGTATAATAGCAATACTTATGTCATAGAGGTTTAAATGGGCCAAATAAAATAATGTATATAACATTCTCCCTTCAGCTCTAATATGTATTAAAACTGGCACTTACTATTATTATTTTATCTCTCTTTCCTAATCCCAGAGATCTTTCATAAAAAGTTTTAAGAGTATAATGTTTTAGAGATCACTAAAAGAATAATGAATATACCAAAAGAGAACAGAAAAACATAATATATTAACAGCTGCCTAAAATAAAGAAGATCCATATGACAATTATTTACTGATTAAAATAATTTTTACTTTCAGTTAATAATTACCAAGATAGTTACTATCTTCATTGTGTGGTCAACTTTAATGAAGATAGTAACTATAAACTGTGGCACCAACCTCGATGCCCTTCAGTAGATGAATGTGGTATATATCCACAATGGTGTATTACTCAGCAATAAGAGAGAATAAAATCATGGCATTCGCAGGTAAATGGATGAAGTTAGAGAATATAATGCTAAGTGAAGTTAGCCAATCCCCAAAAACCAAATGCCAAATGTCTTCTCTGATATAAGGAGGCTGATTCACAGTGGGTTTGGGATGGGGAGCATAGGAGGATTAGAGGAACACTAGAATGGCCAATGGAGAGAGAGGGGAAAGGAGGGGGCAAAAAGGTGAAGAAAAAAAAAAAAAAGATGGTAGAATGAGATGGATATCATTACCCTAAGTGCATATATGAAGTTACGAATGGTGTGAATATACTTTGTATACAACCAGAGATATGTAAAAATGTGCTCTATAAGTATAATATGAAATGTAATACATTCTGCTATCATTTATAACAACTTAGAATAAAAAATAAATTTGAAAAAAAATAATTACCAAGATATATTAATAATTTCCATACTTCTCTTTGGTTAGCACTTGGTAATTATTTATTTCATCCTTATATTACCCATAAATAACTGGATTTTTTTCGAACTGGATTTTTTATTGATGGTTTACTGATGTGGTAAAAAAAATGATACTGCAAAACATGGCACCCTGGAATACTGATTAAGTTGAAAGCCCTTTGAGATTGGCAGTTGCTTAATTGTGAAATTTCCATATCTGCCTGAAGACTGGATCACTGTTATGGTTTAGATGTGAGGTACCCCCCAAAAAATTCTGAATGCCAGGTTTCAGAGGTAGGTTTAGAGGTAAAAATGATTGGGTTATGAGAAATTTAACCTAAACAGTACATTAATATCCTGATAGGGATTAACTGGGTGGTGACTGTGGGCAGGTGGGGTGTGGCTGGAGGAGGTGGGTCATTGAGGGTGTGCCTTTAGGGTATATATTTTGTCTGTGCTGAGCGAGCTCTCTCTGCTTGCTTCCTGTTGCCCTGTTCCCAGCTGCTTTCTTCCACCATACTCTTCTGACATGATGTCCTGCCTCACCTTGGGCCCCAACGAATGAGTTAACCATTTATGGACTGAGAACACTAGAACTATGAGCCCCCAAATAAACTTTTCTTCCTTTAATTGTTCTGGTCAGGCCTTTTGGTCACCACAGAGGAAAAGCTGACTAAAACACTCATTAAGAGAACACAATTTCCTTCTGTCTCTCCCCCAAACTGTCATTATCTATGGCAACCAAGAAGACTGAAGAATATAACTATACTTGGATAGACTGTTGCAAGATATTGGCCCTCACCCACACTGTCCTCTCCCCTATGAAGAAAGTACTTGGCTCTGACTATCTTCCCTGTATGTTTCATACATATTTTACACATGGTCCTATGCCTAAGCGTGTTAAAGCATTTTGTTATGGATTTTTTCTTGTTAACCTGTCTATTGTCTGTTTGAATAGAAAACTACATTTGAACTTTCACAAGGAAAGTTTGAACTTCTCTACAGTAGCATAGACTTGTGTTTTTGACATCAGTTTCTATCACAATTTTATATTTGTTGACTCTTGGGATTTGTGTCTTAAATTGTGGACTCAAAGGAAATGAAGACCCAGTTGGATTTGCTTTCTTGTGGCTTGACTTGAGATTGGTTGGGGAAAACCAAGTGAAGAAGCATGGATTGCAGTGTGATCTGAGACCAAAGAAAGAGAGGGGCAGACAGATAGAAGATTGTACAGAGTGCAATTACTGAGAAAAGTGTGGTTAAGGGAAGCAGCAAAACCAGTGCCTACTCTTGATTTGGCTCAGAGGAAGGGGACTAATGTAGCCATGAAGCCAAAAGTGACTCTCCGGGCTGGAATGACCCTGGTTTTTCTCAAGCTATTATCAAGGACATTAGGCAGATCCTGGTGCTGCTGGTGCTAGGGTCTGATGTCTGGCAGTGAAGTGCCACATACCACTCTAATGATTTTGCTTATTTGTAATATGCTGGTGAAGTGTGCAGGAAGACAGCATTACTCAGGGGCAAGTGTGGCGGTTACCAATCAAGATGACTATAGGAAGGCAAACTGGATTCCCCCAGGGGCTGTATGCAAATGCTGTTTGAAAAATAATTGAGGATAACATATACACATTTAAAATTTATTCTGTAATTATTTTGCCTAGAATGCCTCTTTTAGAGAAAAATATACTTTTGAAAAATAAAATCATTTCAAATTTCTTTCTGAAGCATCTATATTCTGCATTAAACCTAGTACATGTTTAATTAGACGTAAATATTCAAATTTCTACTCATCATATACTATTTTTAGTTTAGAAATAGAAAGAAAGTTGTCATTATTAAATAACATCTGAGACAATATGGAATTGAGTTAATATTTTAAAATATTAACCACTTGTTAACAATAAAAAATAATTCATTTTTGGACTTGGACAGTGGAATATTGCAGGATTTCTACTCTCGGGGGAAATAAATACTGATAATCAGGATATGCACAACACACACACACACACACACACACACACACACACACACACATGCATACACATGCTGTAGTCTGAATGGCCTCCAAAATTCATGTGTTGCAACTGAATCATCAAGGAGATAGTAGTAAAAGGTGGGGTCCTTCAGAGGTGATTAAATAATGAATAAAAAGCTCCTGTAAGTGGGATTATCAACTTTGTAAAGAGGCTAGAGAGAAGTAGCTAGGTACTTTTTGTTCTTCTGCCCACCACCATGTGAGAACACAGCATTAAAGATGTTCTCTTGGAAGCAGAAGACAGTCTTTAACAGACACTGAAGCTATCAGTGCTTTCATTTTGTATTTCCCACTATCTAGAACTGTGAGAAGTAAATTTCTATTCTTACAAATAACCCAGCCTCAGATCCCAGAAGTTCGGGAGGCTGAGGCAGGAGGATCGCAAGTTCAAAGCCAGCCTCAGCAAAAGAGAGGTGCTAAACAAATCAGTGAGACCCTGTTTCTAAATAAAATACAAAATAGGGCTGGGGATGTGGCTCAGTGGTTGAGTGCCCCTGAGTTCAATCTCTGGTAGTAGACAAACAAACAAAAATTACCCTGCCACAGGTATTTTGTTATAGCATTAGATTAACACACACATATGCATGCATGCACACACAGTGATATCTATGTATCTATTCATATCATTAATATATCATTCTGTATATCAATCTCTATATCATCTATCTATCTATCTATCTATCTATCTATCTATCTATCTATCTAACATAGTATCCTAGGCTCCTAGAATATTACTGTTGATCAACATTAGCTGTAAAAATGCCTATAGCAACTGTAGTCCTAATCCCTCCCAGATACTCTGCTTTGGGCAAATTGTGTAGTAGCAACACCCAGTGAAAGAGCTCTGGGGACCCACAGGTAAAGCAAACATAAGAAGAAAACTATCACACACCTTTTAAATTTTATCCTAGAAGCAAAAAAGTTACTAAATGTAAGATTTTTGTAAAAATCTTAAATGAACATTTTTTTCCATCCTTATAATTTTGTAACACTAAAAATAATCAATTTTGTTATTGGTAGAATTAAAGATATAGCCATGCAGATAAATTAAATGTATGATTCAAACATTCATATTCTTCATAAGTGGTTTCCAATTCTATTTGCATGATAGAGTCATCTATTGAGATTATCAAAGCTTAGAGGCCTCAGTTCCCTGCAACTCTTTCCCTCACTTTGGGTAAGTCTTCTAAACTCTCTGTGCCTCAGTTACCTTATCTGCACAGTGGGAATAATTCTGTGTCTTAGAGATACTATGAGGACTTAGGGTTTGAATCTCGAATGTTCCCCCAAATCCCTGGATACTAAAGGCTTAGTCACCAGCCTGTAGCATTACTGGGAGTTGATGGAACCTGTAGGAGGTGGGGCCTAGTGGAAGGAAGTTAGGTTGCTGGAGTGTGCCTTTAAAAGGGATAATGGAACCCTAGCCCTTGCCCCTTTTTCTGTCTCTCCTCTTTCCCCCTCTCTGTCTTTACTTCCCAGCCAACATGAAGTGAGCAGTTTCTTCTGTCATGCATTTCCACTAAGATGTACTGCCTTGCCACAGGGCCCCAAACCACAGTCAACCAATGATGAACTGAAACCCCTGAGATTGCAAACCAAATTAAATCTTTCTTCTCTACAAGTTGATTATCTCAGGTATTTTATTATAGTAACAGAAAGCTAACACAAAGGAGTAAATGAATTTGTGTATGTAGAGGCCCTTATGACAGTGCTTGGCACACAGAAATCTTGTCAGAGTGCTCACTGTTATTCTTTGTATAAGTGAGTTGAATCTTTGTGTCTCAAGGGGATTTCCCTATGGATTCATTCCTAGAGGGGGCTCAATTTTTCTAGTCTGGCATTGTGACTGTGGGGCTAAATGGGGAGAGAATATTGCATCTGCGCTGAGCTATTATGGCAGTACTTGTATTAGTTATCTGTATCTGGATGACCATGGAAGAGCAAGCCAGGGAACGTAGGCTGATCTCAAACTTTAGATCTGGAAGCAAATATTCTGACCCCTAATTATTCCACAATAGGATTTGGCTTTGCCATTTTCTTCACATCTTTGATGGTCTTCTGAAACATGTAGTTATTTTTAAAAAATGAAAGTAGGTATGTTTATGCAAACATCAGTGTAACTATGTTTTCATTTATTTTAAAGCATAGATCAGAAACTTCAAAATATGATAACAAAACATGAAAATAACCCTGGACCTGGTAGAGAAGATCTGGCAAAGATGGTGACAAGCAGGTGTTACCAGAGTGAAATGGCTCTGCAGATAGCTACACTGGACATTTTCAGACCTACATGGACAGAGAATTGGAAGACCAAATGATTTCTCCCTTTCCCATACATTAGCATGAGGCAAGACTTCTGGAAGCTTGACACAGCTAAGAGGGGTTGAATGCTCTAAACAAATGAACCTGTTTCTTGTCAGCCCCACAATGTGGGCAGGAAGGAGTTCAACAAAAATTATACAACCATCTGAAATTATGGCCTGAGGTGCACACCTCTTCCATGGTGGAGTTTATCTGTTATATTAAGAACTCTAAAGCACTGTGACAATTATAAATTTGTTACCTTTTAGCTCTAAATCTTGCCCTTTCACTTCATGCTCTGGGATAGAAGCCTCCTTCGCAGCAAACATAGCACTAAGGTTGTCAGTAGAGGGCTCCAGAGGGACAGTGGAGGAGGAAGGAGTTTCTCCTACTGGTTCCATTGAGCTGCTGGGGTTTTGCTTCTTGCTCCTCCTGCACTCTGTCACAGTCATCCACAGGGACTGTGTAGTCTCAGCCCAGTGACAACCTCACTCTGGCATTCCTGATGGAGACACAGGTGCCAAAGGCCTCCCACAACCTGCCAGTAAACTGCCTCCCAGAGCCCCCAACTCCCTTAGTACCACCCACCCAGCTCCACCTGCCCTCCCAGGGTGCTTCCTGCTTGTCCAGCGCTAACACACTTCTCCACCATCCTCTGGGCTACAGCACATGTTGGCAGTAGGTCTAACTCCCAGCTTTAGGAAACCACTCTCTTTCCAAGTTATTCCCTCTTTGGGTCCTCCCCTAGGTCCTCTCAGTCGAGGGTATTCCTTAGAACAGGGGTCCTGTTTTTTTGTTTTTTTTTTGTTTTTGTAAATAAAGATTCATTGGAACATGGCCACATTTATTCATTTACGTTTTGTCTCTGGCTGCTTTAACTCTACAACAGGATAGCAGGAACAGAAACCTAATGGTCCACAAACCCAAAATTATTTACGGTCTGTCCCTTTACAGAAAAGTTCGTTGACCTCTGCTTGAGAGTTCCCCTTTCTCTTTTATAGTTATTCCATTGTTACAAGTAATACAGCAATTATTTATATTAAATATTCATTGTTCAAATTAACAAGTGATTTCTGTCTCCTTACTGAAACTTACTGCTGGTATATGCAGTACACAAACATATACATGTGTGTGTATGAGTGTGTGTGTACTCCTGATGGATTATAAGCCATAAAATTGGTACTGATTGGTACTGTTTCAGTTTGGGAAATTTTCCTAACAAACAAAATCCCCAAGACAAGGCATTACTACAGGTCTGGCTACTGCTACAAAATGGGAAAGGAAAAAAAAAAAAAAAAAAAAAAAAAAAAAGCAGGGAGAGCAATTGTAAGTTAATTATGTCAATAAATTATCTCATCACATCCATACCTTTTTCATTTGTTGTACTTGAATATAATCCAGATGCCTAGCACATAGTATGAAGTTAGAAAATGATTTTGAACAAATGAGTTATTATAAGAAAAAGTGAAAAACTATAGGCAGCATTTTCTTTTCAATGCAAAGAAATGAAATAATAAGATGTAGATAAGCAATGAGTAATTTTTTCCCTCAAATATTTACTCAGATTGTATGAAAATTATGGGAAATATATAAAGAAAAGAGATGTGTCTGCGAATACATTATCTTAAGCTATATATGCAAATGGAGTGGAAAACACAAGAAAAATAATTTTCTTCTGAAACATTCTGATAATTGAGTCAAGCATTGCATTTTTGGTTTGAATTAGCTGAGCTGAACCAGTTATTCATTTCACTTTGCATGGGAGGCCACAGTCATAGAGGGGCTTATCCAGGGTTCACTTCAATAAACAGCTGTGGACTGGGGTCAGTTCTTATTTTATTTAGCATTATTCATTCGTTTGGATTCCATATTCAGCTAATTACTTGCAGGAACAGTACTCATTAAGAAGAATATAACTCATTTACATGGAAGGAGTCTCCAGCTCGGCCTTTTGCTTTTATCTCCCTTTCTTCCCTGTGCAGTTTATTCTTCTTTGATCTGGAGGAACGTAAAACACAAAAATCAAATCAAGGCACTTTAAATTCTGATTTCTTGTTTCCCAAACATTCAAACCTTTTTTTTTTTTTTTTTTTCCCTGTGGACAGAAATTAGCCTTTGCCAGGTAATTCAAACAAGAATTTGCATTTCATTTTATCTTCTTTTCAAGGGAGGTTTTTTTTTTTTTTGCTATGTTTACCACATTTTTCTGTCTGCTCACAGACCACTCTGCAGCGATGGAGAGCTCTGCCTTCTCTTCATCTGATTGCCGGTGTTCAGTGGAACGCTTCAGATGCCAGTATTTTCTCTACTGTTTACAAAAGCAGAAAAGAATTTCACACTTTTTTGAGCATTGCAGCTGTTTCAGCACCTTTAAATGCCACTTATAAGCCATTCTAAACAAACCAACCTGCCTACCAGGAAAACAAAATATCTGTTAGCACTCTTTTTTTTTTTTTTTTTTTCTTTCTTTCCATGAAGAATGAAGAGTTTTCTTTAATGCACCAAATGAATTCAAGGAATGCATTTTCTTTCTAGGTCTTCATGAAATGACAAAAATGTAGGTCCCTCAACATTAATGAAAAAGATAAAAGTAGTTTCTATTTTTATCAACAGTGGGACTTGAGTGTGTGGGAGAATAGTGATTATTCTTTAATAGAAATCTTATAGAAAAATATATAATGTTAGTCTATTTTGTTGAATTCAGCCCCTAGGTTAATGGTTCTCAAAATTGTTTGCACACAGGAATTAACTGGGATACCTGTATCTACCCTTGTTGTGTAATTGGTCTGGGGTGTGGCTGAGCATTGGGAGTTTGGAAAGCTCCTCAGGGGATTGTAATGTGCAGATGAATCTGGGAGCCATTGCCCTAGGTTGAGCTTTGACTGCAAGGACTATTGTTGTGCTGCCCAAGCTTCCAGAGATGATGGAGATGGTAACTGAACTGAGTGCTGCTACCCCTGTACAGGAGGAACAAAGGAAAGCTCCCCTAGACAGGGAGCTCATGAGGACCCTGCAGAACTAAGAGTCAGACCTCTGAGAACACTTACCCAGTTGGTACTGGGCTGGCATCACTGAGGGAAAAGGCACTCTTTTGGGAGTGGGTGAAGAGGCTCTTAGAACCAGATGCTGCTGCCTGGGAAAAGAACCACTCTGGGAAGACTGACCCTCCAGACAACCCAGGAGGCAGTCTTGCTCTGTCCTCCTGTTGTGTTGGGCCTCTGGTGTCCCTAATCAAAGAAACTTCAGGCTGAGTATCCCTTATTCACAATGCCTGGGACCAAACATGTCTTGGATTTCAGATTTTTGGGGGTTTTGAAATATTTACGTACACATAATGAGATATTTTGGAGATGGGACTTAAATCTAAACACAATATTCATTTTTGTTTCATGTGCACTTTATACACATAACCTGAAGATAATTATGTTGGTTTTTCATTGCTGTGAACAAAATACTTGACAGGAACAACTTAGAGGAGGAAAAGTTTATTTTGGCTCACAGTTTCAGAGGTTCAGTTCATGGTCAGCCAACACCATTGCTCCGGGCCCACGGTGAGGTAGAATGTCATGGCAGAAGAGCATGACAGAGGAAAGCAGCTCAGGACATGGTGGTCAGGAAGCAGAGAGAGCAAGGCACCCACCTTCTCCAGCCACACCCCACCTGTCTACAGTTACCATCCTCTTAGTACATTCAAACTAGGATGGACTGATGCGATTACAGCTCTCCTGATCATTTCACCTCTGAACATTCCTGCATGAACTCAGGAGCTTTGGGAGGACACTTCATATCCAGATAATTTCTCTCCCTCCCTTCTACCTCCTCCTCCTGCTTTTTCCTTCTCCTTCTCCCTCTGTTACCAAAAGCTCATTCCTTGTCCTCCGTGCCAATTCCATAATGAGAACACTGTTTTGAGAAAAAGGAAAAAAGTTTATGGCTTTGCTAGCACGAGAAGCAGAGGAGACTCTGGTCCCAGAGGCTGTGATTCTACAAGGAACAGAGGGTTTTTCAAGAAGAGATCCATTTCAGGTGTTCCCTATTTATCGGGGTTGTGATTCACTTGTTAATTTGGGAGATAGTCATTGAAAGCGCAAAAACCACACTGAGACTGCCTTGAAGAAAAGGGAGGTTTATCAAGGGACGGAGAGAAGGGGAAAAAGGGGGTAGGGGCAAAGGGAAGAAGGGAGAGGGGAACGGGAAAGGGGAGAAAGGAGGACAGGGACGGGGAGCAGGTGAGAAGATGGTGGTGAAAGGTAGAGAGAGCGCGGTCTGTACTGGCAGGGGCTTAAGTACAGAGTGGGGCAGGAGCATGACTTGTATGGTCTGGATTGGCTCAGAAAGGGAGAGCCTGCCCTGGGGCAAATTCCTGCGAAAGGGGAAAGGTGAGTATTCCCAGGACCAGGAAGGGTGGGGACTCGAAGCCCACCAAAGGTGGATTCTCCCGAGAGATGGGCACTTCCGGGAAGGCACCTGGGGGTATGGCCTGACTGCCCGATTTTATCTAACAGTCATTCCCTAGATCTTCTAGTGCCATCCCTGTATTCGGAATTATAGCTTCCTATGGTGGGTGTGTGCTCAGAGACAGATAACCTGGCCTAGGATGGGAAAAAGGTAATCCTGTCTCCCTAGAGGTTAGAGAGGGGGATAGGGAAAAGAGGAAAAGAAAACTTGCCCATTTTAAATTAAGCCTCAGGGGCAGAGCCACAAGGGCTATATTCAAAGCCTGAGGTGGAGCACTCTTATTTCCCCTCTCACTTTCCCTTCCCCCTCCCCCTTTTCTTTTCTGTCTCCTTCTTCTTTCTTCTTCTTCCTTTCTTTTTTTCAGAACTGGAGAATGTACCCAGGGCCTCAAACATGCTAGGCAAGTGCTCTACTACAAAGCTACATCCCCAGCCCTGAAAAACCATATTCAATGCCCACCATAATTGTGATAAAACACACATTGATATAAAATAAACATTTTCATTTATCCAATTAATATAGTTTTCCAAGGCAGTACTACTACAGGAACTGTGAGCATGCAACCTCATGCATTAGTGGTGGATCTGTGAATGAGCACAGCTCTCCTGGGAACTAGCAGGGCAAGCCCTGAAGTATTTATAACCCTTGATGGGCCAGTTTTGCTTTCAGAAATTTATCCCAAATACAATGAAAACTATGATCTAAGATTTATGTACAAAGTATTTACTGAAGCATTGTTCATGCTAATAAAAGTCTTAATGACCCCAAATAGAAAATGATTCAGTATATTAAGGTGAACAAAATTTAAATTTATGAACTGATGAAAATTGTGTATATAGTGTGACTTATGGCTAGAAACATTTTTTATGGTATAATGATTGAGATATCCTTTCTTTCCTCTTAATATTTTGTAAGCTTTGTTGTTGTTTTGGTTTTTTCTTTATGAATTCCTGTGTTTTCTGTTAACTATAATTTGTCAATATTACAAAAATAACAATAAGATCATACAAAGAATAAAATAAGGGGGCTGGAGTTGTGGCTCAGCGGCAGAGCGCTCGCCTCTCACGTGCGCAGCCGGGTTCGATCCTCAGCACCACATAAACATAAATGCATTGCATGTGTACAACTAAAGTAAATAAATAAATATTAAATAAATAAGAAAGAAATTAGTCCATTATTTTAATAGCACTAACGTAAAGATTTTGTATGTAAATAAAACATGTAATAAAAACAATACATTGAAACAAATTTGCAGCACATATGAGATTTTTTCGTTAATGTGCAATTTGTTTATATAAATTTGTAAGAAAGACATTTACATCATCAATGGATAAATGAGTGAAGGAAGAACAACATCTATATTATCAATAGATAAATGAGTGAAGGATCCAAACGATTTGTAAAAGGAAAAATACATGTGAATAAAGAACTTACAGAAAAATGTTGGCTGTCAAAATAATGACTATCACAAAAGTTGATGAGAATAGCCCTGCTGGATGTAGTATAAAATTAAAAAATCATCTCAGCAAGAATGTGGATTATTAATAGTTAACATATACATTTTTTAACTTTGTGAGCACAATTCTTATAATATATCCTGGGATTATAAACTGAAATACGAAAAAGGTTTTACTCCCCCAAATATTTATAATTTCCTTATTTAAAATAAAAACTAATTAGAAACAACCTAATGTCTAAACATGTGTGGATATTGAATTGAGAATTCCATAAATAGTAAAATTAATAAATCCATTAAAATCATTCATAAAGATTTTTTAAATAATTAGATAATTTTCAAGTTTTAATATTAACACGGCAGGCAGATTGCATACTTTAATATTCAGTGTTAGCTCAAGTATGTAGCATTATGAATATTAAAAAAATAGAATACTGAGAGGTTAAATGTTGCTTCTACTTACTAGAATATATATGACCGTTTATTTCTTTATACATTCCTCAGTTTTACAAAAATTCTAAAGTATATTTTTTCTCAGAATTTCAAAGATAAACAATACTAAAATTTAAATATCATAGTTATATGAGAATAAAATCTTCCCTGTTTTAAGTTACTCAGATTTTAAGTTACTGAGATGAGACTTTCTGGTTTTTGTTGGGCCATTGCTTAAAACCTATTGGAATTTTGACAATATGTTCTATAAGGACTAAATTAAAGGAAACATGGGTTCATTCAAGATTTGATTTACTCTGTTTTTTTCAGACATTTTTGTTTTAGGTTAGGAATTGACAAGCTTTCTATAAAAACCCAGGTAGTAAATATTTTGGGATTTATAATTCTCTGGTCACATATTTGTCCTTGCTTATTTATGACCCTTAAAATGTAAAAAACACTCTTAGTTGTGGACCATATGAAAACAGGTCACAGACTGGATTTGACTTGAGGGTCATAGGTTGCTGACCCCTGGTTTAGATCACACACATGGTGCACAGCTGGAGATTTTTTGTGACGTTTTCTTATGAGTGCAAATCCTGGGAAAGCCCACTCACTTCTCAGTCATTCATATCTTCTGTAATTACAACCACCAGAAGGAGGGAAAGAAATTGATAAGTCAGTGTTAGCTATCACCCAAAGCATGAAAAAAATAAAGCTGCCCCAAACACCTCAAAACTCAGATGCTTATTACAAGTCATTTGTTCTCACAGTTCTTTGTTGGTTAATTGCTGAAGCAGGCTGAGCTCAGCGGGACAGCTCAGCTGACTTAAATCTGAACTAGGCTGGCCTCAGCCAGGACTGTCTCACCCTCCTCCTGGAAAAGTGGGCTCACCTGTGGTGTTTTTGTATGGCGATGGCAAGTCTCCAAGAGAACAAGTCCCAACATGCAAGCACTTTCTAAGTCTTTAGTGGAGGAGGTTAGCCACAGCAAAACTAAAGTAGAAACAGTGGCCAATGGAAGCAGATAAGACCAAGAAAAGATGTGATGTCAAATGTTTCCAGTATAATCTCCCTCTTGGATCATTTGGCTTTACTGCCACCTTCCCTGTTCCCAAGTTCCCATTCTACACTATTAGCCCTTCCCTTTTTTGTTATAACAAGATGTCCTCACTCCTCCTCACCTCAGGATAGAGCTGGTGATAATCTCCTGGAAGTCTTAACAGGGTTAATAGTGAAATAAACTAGTATCCATATGGCTGTAGCTGGGTCTACCTGGGTCAGGAGTATATCAGGTCAATCTTTGTGACTAAGGGCCTGGATACTAGAAGCAGGATTAGGAGAGTGTTGTTTCCAGAAGGTGGGGATGTTGCATAACAATAGGAAAATATGTCCAACAAAATAAAAATGGCTACCTATGTTATGTACACACTAGAATCCATGTCTAGTGAACAGTACACACACAATGCCATTCCATATTATAATCACCCCATGAAGTAACTTCAACTCATATCTATATCCAATGAAGGAGGTATTACTGATTTCAGTTTTCTATCTAAGAAATAAAAGATAAAGTACTTTGCATATCCAAGACCATTTAGAGAGTTGTGGTAAAATCTTGTTTAAAACTTCAATCTCTCCAATTTCAGAAACTAGACTCTTATGAGCAAGGCTCTCCTGCTTCCTATCCTGGATATCAAATTCATTTCTCTAATTTTTACCTTCAGCATTATCTTGGAAATTATTTTCCTTGATGTTCTGTTTTCTCATATTTCTGTTTTAATGTACAACTACTCTACCTACTCAGCCCCAGTGTCCACACAACCAAAATTTCAGCCTTTTGTGATTGTCTGATTTACTGTTCATCAAATATCTATTTCCCATTGAGTTTGCATTTGTCTTTCAGACATGATCTGGTTAGTTGAATGCTAGTGGACACATGTTGGTGTCACAACTAAGCGCTTTAAAAAAATGCTTTCTGGATTAGGTTTGCTTCAGGTGGTTTGAAGTTGCACCATGAGGAGAACATGCTAGTTCAGTGTAGGCTTCAGAATGAGACAGGAGCCCAGCAGCCCAACTAAGCACATCTGTTATTGTTTGAATATAAGATATTTCCCCAAAGCTCCTGCATTAATTCAGTAATATTCAGAGATAAAACAACTGGGTTGTGAGACCCATAATCTTATCAGCTCGTCCTAGTTTGAATGGACTAACTGGGTGATAACTCCTAAGCAGGCAGGGCATGGCTGGAGGAAGTGGATCATTGGGGGCATGCCATAGAAGATTTCATCGTCCCTGTAGCCCCTTCCACTTACTCTTTCTGCTCCTGGCACCCATGAGGGGAGCACAGCTCCCCCATGACGCCCTTCTACCATGATGTTCTGCCTCACGGTGGGCCCAGAGCAATGGAGTTGGCCCACCAACTCCATTCTGAATCTATGAATGACGATTCACTTTTCCTCTAAGTTGTTCTTGTCAAGTGTTTTGGTCACAGTGACACAAACTTAACTAACACAGCATCTGAGATTGGAAGAATCATAGCTGATCTGAAGACGCATGCATGACAATAAATGCTTCCACTGAGCTACTGAGTTTTAAGGCAGTTTGTTATGCAGCATTATTATAGAAATAGCAGGCTGAGTCATTCCTTAGCCCTCCCTTTTGGCTTCTAAGTTTGCTTAAAGACTTCTAGTAAACTAGAGCTGCCTTGTAAATAGTAAATAGTATTCTCAAAAGAGAAAAAAAAAATGTGTGGAAGTTCTCTGAAGTATAGCCAGCATAGTATTGTATTGTCTCAATAAATGCTGGTTTCTTTTCCTTCCTTGGGAATCAACAAGATTGTCATTGTTGTAAGAAATTTTGAAATAGTATATAACCATAATTAGACAGTAGTTTCTTGATAACATGACCTTTATAATCAATAATGGTTAGTGATTGCTTTAATGTAGCAATTCTTGCATTTTCAAGCAGCTCATTAATTATCTGTTATTTCCAAGGCATTGTATATCTATCTTCTCGTATGATTTTAACATTGTTACATCTTATGAAGAAAGGAAGTAAGTCTAGCAAAGGTGATAATCATTGGTATTATCAAAATGAATATTTAAGGTATCAGACAAGGTGGGGTGAAAACTAGACCTTGAATTGTGAGTAGGATTTGGTGCACAAGAAGGCATCCCAATATGGGGCAAAGTCTACTAGAGAAGAGATTGTGGAAGGATGGGAATAGAAGTCAGTTTGGATTACACCATACATTTAATTTAGAAATTGGCAATAAATATGTTAGAGATTTTCAGTGGAGAAATATTGTCAAAGACATTGAAAGGATGATAAAGAAATTTACACTTGATGGAAAGGCAGGTGAAAACTTACACAAAGTCATGTTGGAAATACCACTTTACAACAATCTGGTGATGATATTTAGTTAAAAATTTTAGGATTTGCTTTCTTGCCTATGATATGCCAAACATTGTGCTTGAAAGTTACATTCATGTAGAAAATTGGCCATTATAATGGTTTAAAAAATTGAATAACTCAATTATCAGTGAAGCAGACATATTTTTTATGGCTATAGTACAACTTATAGTTTAATAAGTGCTATAACAAAGGTGAAAAGACTAAGAGAATCTAGATGAGGAAAGATTAATTACTGTTAAGAGGTACAAAGCAGTTTTATAGTAGATGTGGCAAATAGACTACTAGTAAATTGCTCATAATAAGAAAAGAGGGCAGAAGAAACAATGTTGTTGGAACTTTTGGCTCAGAAGACCAAAAAAATTGTGTTGGCATAGGTAGAAATATAAACTTGGAAATTTTGATAATATTAACAAGAACTCTGTATCAATTTTATAATTGATATGGATTGTGAAGAGTCAACTACACTTTAAAATTCAATTCTAAATGTTTTCCATGTCATGAGCTGAATACATTATAATATGTTTGTGTTTAATGGTCAAACTTGTTGAACTCAAGATGATTAACTCAAATAGGCATGGTATTTAAATAAGCACAAAATGAGGTGATGTATCCTCATTTGGTATTTTTTGGATATAAATAATAGATTCTATAAATTGTGAAAAAATGCTTATCTTTGCTATTATTTTTAGTATCTTGCTTTTCGAAAGTTTTGGAGGTGGCCTAAAAATAAAAAAAAATTATCTATAATCTTGAAATTTTTGATAATAATCAAGACATACACAAACACACACACATACTAGAAGAGGGATCTCATATTGTGTTATGGTAGAATTTTGGCAAACATGAGTTTTGGTCTAAAGAAAGAGAAGTTGAAGTCAAATCCATGAAGTCTTGGAAAATATGTACAAAGTCACTGCCAGTAACATTACATTCCAATCAGTAACACAGGCTTTTCTTGAGGTTAAAATTACTATTTATTTTTGGTACCATGAGTTTAACCCAAGGGTGCTTAACCATTGAGTCCCATCCCCAGTCCTTTAAAATATTTTAGATACAGGGTATTACTGAGTTGCTTTAGGATCTTGTAAGTTGCTGAGGCTGGCTTTGAACTTGCCATCCTCTTGCCTCCGCCTCTCGAGCTGCTGGGATTACCAGCATGCACCACTGTGCCAGCCTCTAAAATTGCTATTTTAAGTAAGACAGCAAAGACATTAAAATTTCTGAGGTTGCTATTATTTGTTTAATTTTTTGTAGTTATAGGTGGAAAGTATGCCTTTATTTTATTTGTTTATTTTTATGTGGTGCTGAGGATAGAACCCAGTGCCTCACACATACTAGGCAAATGCTCTGCCACTGAACTACAGCCCCAGCCCAGTTGCTATTATTTTTTAAGTTTATTTTTAATTATGTACAGCAAACCCCTCTTCCACATAAGGCTACTTACCTGACCTTGTTTCTCTAACATGTTATTTCAGTAAATCAGATAAAACACTGACCTATGAGGACCACAGTTTCCTTATCTGAGAAATGGAGACGTTAGTCTTATCTTCTTCTGTTCCTCTTCTTTTCCCAACCACTTTCTCTTTCCCTCCTTTCCTTCTTCCAGAAATTTTACTGAGGACCTTCTTTATGTTCTAGTTTTATACTCTCACATTTAACCAAAATATTACAATCCTGAATCTCTCTCTACTTCTAGGATTTTCTTTCTCAAAGCCATTATTCAAAAATAGCCTGTTTAAGTCAGGTTTTTCACTTCTGTGATTAAAAGACCCAACTGAAACAACTGTAGAGGAAGAAAAGTTTATTTGGGGGCTGACAGTTTGAGAGGTCTCAGTCCATAGAAGCCCAGCTTCATTCCTTGGAGCTTGAGATCAGGCTGAACATCATGGTGGAAAAGTGTGGTAGAGGAAGGTAGCTCACATGATGATCAGGAAGCAGAGAGAGAGAGACTCCACTGCCCAGATACAAAATATATACCCCAAATGCAAGCCCCAATGACCCATCTCCTCCAGCCACACCCTATCCACCTTCAGTTACCACTCAGTTAATCACATCAGGGGATAAATTCACAGATTGGTTTGAAGCTCTCATGACCCAATCATTTCTCTTCTAAATCTTCTTATGTTGTCCCACACATGAGCTTTTGGGAGATACGTCACATCCAAACCATAACATGGCCCCATTTATGAGTCTAAAGTTCCATTGTGATTATTTTATGTCGTTTTCTCAGTCTGGGCTGGATAATTCTTCTTGACACCTCAAGGCCCATTGACCTTTCCATATCTTACTCTCAGGCCCCTTTCTCCCACCCTCTCATCACCAGGGCACTGCAGCGTTCTGTGCAAGTAGCAAGTGTCTTCTCTGGCTACTCATTCTCCAGACTTTTATCAAATGTCTTTTCCTCTGTGATACCTCTAAGAAGAGCTCATCCTTCCCTTCTCTTTAGTCTCCATCCTTGGTGTTTTTCTCTATTATAGCAGTTATTCCATTATATTACATGTAAACATTTTATGTCTTGATTCTTTCAGCCTGGGCACAGAGCCTTGCACATGATTGGTGGTCCAGAAATATGTATTGCGATGTAGAGAATTTTAGTGAATTTTTTTGCAGGGGAGATTAAATTACATAAATGCCTTCAATTTTCAACTTCTTTTTGATAAGTCCAGAAGTCACTGAAAATCAAAGGAGCAGACAAATATGATTTTGGTATACTTAATCTGAAAAAATTATATCTGAGATATGATTCTTTACTATGGTAACTAAAACAATGAAATTTGTGTTCACGTTGAGGTGGGTAGACATATCTGGGCTTCTAGGTGTTGAGAAGCTGTTAGATGATTGCTTATATTTTTGGTTCCTGAGCTGTTTCAGAATAACCTGTCCAAAAACAACACATCTGTGCCCTGAGTTCATGAAAAAATGCTTTGCCCACGTGGAGCTTGACTTCTGACATACACTCAGAAAGCCCATGGTGACACATTTCCTGTGAATTTGGCTACAGCTTTCACTTGAGCAAGCTTGACCACTTGGCCTTATAAAAACTGTAAATTCCAAGATCTAATTGGCACACTGGTTACTTCTTTTCCACAGAGAAAGCCAGATTCAGAGTACCTTCTTAGTTATGGTAACATAACTACATCTTGCCTCCCCCCACCCTCACCCAAAAGTATCCTTTTAAACAATATTAGATAATTAAGCTTTTTTTTTTTTTTTTTTTTTTTTTTGGTACCAGGGATTGAACTCAGAGACACTCGACCACTGGGCCACATCCCCAGCCCTTTTTTGTATTTTATTAGAGACAGGGTCTCACTGAGTTGCTAAGTGCCTCATCATTGCTGAGGCTGGCTTTGAACTCGTGATCCTCCTGCCTCAGCCTTCCAAGTGCTGGGATTACAGGCATGCGCCACCATGCCTGGCTAGAAAAAAACATTTTTTGAGGGGTAGGTGAGGTACACTTTTAAGAAATATATTGAAAGTGATATCTTTACATATTTACAACCTAATTTTTTGTGTACCTATAAAATCTTTACAAAAACTCCTTTTAATACGTGGATAAATACTTCCTGTTTTCTTGTCATGGTTTTTAGTATAAATATTTCAATGCAAAACTTTACTTCTTATATAGTTGTTAAAGAACCATATTTTAGAAAGAATAGCATCAAAACATTTTACTTTATTAATATTAAAAATAAAACAATTAAAGTGAAGTGTGAGAGAGGAAATCTGGGGTTGACTCATGTAGTCAACCTTCCAGGTCACCAATTCCACATGTAACTAAGAGTAACAGGCTTTAAACCCACTGAGGAATTACTTGTTAGTGACTTTAAATGGACATGTTGAACAAAGTGGTAAAAACAATTAAACACTTTTATAGTAAATAAGGTAATGGTTGGCAAGAAAAATAAATCCACTGTAGGTAATTTATTTTAACAAACTTGAGAGGGAAAAGAAAGATGCTAACTAAAGATTTTGGGTGACATCATGATCAAATAAAATTATTTTATTTCATGATTATTTATTATTAGAAGGTAATGAAGAACAAACCAAAGCAAGTAAAATCTGATGGGAATTAAAGCCTTAAAATATGGGTGATACCTATGTTCATTTTTCATTTAGAGTTAGTCAGTGACATGGGTGGGAAGAACTCAGGCAGAAAACCACAGTCTTATTATTTTGTGGCTTTCAGAGTGACTAGGAATTGAGAAGTTTAAGAGCCTTAATGAGGAGGTAGCTAAGATGGTGGCTGACTGAGAGCAAAAGAGGAGGTATTTAATTGTTTTCTCCTGACCTTATTATAATCAACTAAGAATCTTTCTGTAATTGATTCAACCCATGGAGGAGCAGAGGGCACAAGTGGTTCCTCCACTTGACGGTCCCTTATCTTGGTCCTCCTTAATTTCCTTTTGCTGCTATCCTTACTGGTCCTAACTGACTCAGCGGAGGCTATGCTTTCATAATCACTTTTACTTGAATCCTTATTACTACTACTCTCACTGGTAGTAACATCCTGAGTCCCAGGTTCAATTGAGAGCACATATTCCTCAGCCACCTTTAATAAATCTTGAATAGCTTTAGCAGCTCGGATCTTTATCATTTTTGAGCCCACACTAATACTATCCTTACTGGTCCTAACTGACTCAGTGGAGACTATGCTTTCATGATCACTTTTACTTTTTTCCAAATCCTCCTCACTAACAACTGAATCAGCTATATCAAAGAATTCTTCCATAGCCTTGATCACTTGGGTCTTAGTTATTTTCGAACCCATTTTAACTGCTCTAACTAGACTCCTGCGAGGCTCCTCAATTTTCTTACCGTCCCAATTCCCAATGCCCCGTATGGGCCACCACTTGTTGCCGCCTGCAGCAACGATACCGCGGGAATGAATTCAGAGGCAGACTGCTTTCTCTTCTGACTTCTCTCTCCAACTCCAACAACAACCCCCTCACAATTCCAACCCTACCTGCTTAAATACTCTTCACCTTAACAAGTATACACGTGTCACAAACTCAACTTACAGGTGCGTCACACAGTGTTCACGGGCACAGATTATAATTAATCTTAGTTGATTATAATAAGGTCAAGAGAAAACAATTAAACTCCTCCTCCTTTGCTCTCAGCCAGCCGCCATCTTAGCTACCTCCTCATTAAGGCTCTTACAGAGAAGGAGTTTCTGAAAAGGATGAATCCAAAGGTAGGGATCATCTAAATCTTTGTATAAACTGTCACTCAACTGCATACTCATCTGAAAGAGTTCGGAGAACTTAGTGGAAAGTAACAGGAAGCTGAAAATAGTGAATGGAGGTCCTAAGCCGCTGCTAAATTAGATTGGCTGAAAATAATAAAAATAATTGACCATATCGAATGTTTTGGAGGAACTGCAATTTTAGCCCACTTCTGGTGAGAATACAAAATAGTAGACCACTTTGGATTTTGATAATTTCTTATCTGCCATATGACTCACCATTTAAGTCTTAGGTATTTGCCAAACCGAAATGGGAAAAAAAAAAAAAAGTATGTTGACATGAAGACATGCATGTGAATGCTGCTAGCACCTTTATTTGTAATAGTTTCAAAATGGAAACAATCCACATGTCCAACTTGGGAATGAATAAACAAATTGTGGTGTATCTGTGCAATGGAACAGTACTCAGTCATAAATATGAACACATTATTAATACACTCAATAACATGAAGAATCTCAAAATCATTATTTCGAGTGAAAGATGCAGGAAATAAAACATCCTATTCTGTATTATGCATTTATATAAAATTCTATAAATCACAAATTTATCTAGTTAACAAAATAAATCAATGTTGCCTGGTGAGGGGCAATAGGTAGAAGTAGGGGGAAGGGGTTATAAAAGGCAAGAAAAAACTTGGGGACTATTAGAAATATTTCTTAAATAGGTGGTAGAAATATGTAAGTAAAAAATAAACAAAATGTACACTATTTTTTGTGCAATGTCTATTGCTCTTCAATTGAATCTCAATAACATTTTGCTTTATTATTTTTGTATTCTCTGATAAAGTACATGCTACCTGTTTTACTTATTCATTCAGCAAAATTTAATAGTCTTTGAGACTCAAAATCCAGTATTGGACAACATTAAGCACTGCCTTGAACTGTTGAGGCATGGAGAGGTTGTTTTCTGGTTTCCAAGACAAGTATGCTGTTGTCTCTCAGTACCCACTGGGAACTGGTTCCAGTAGCTCTCCCCACAGGATTCCAAAATGTGAGGATAATCAAGTCCTTTAATAATCTCTAGGTTACTTGTAATGCTTAACATACAATAAGTGTTAAGTAAACAGTTGTTATATTGGATTATTTAAAAAAATAAGACAAGAAAAAAAATCTCTACATATTTAGTATAGATTCAATTTCTTTTACCAGAATATTTTTTCATCCAGAGTTGGTAGAAACCACAGTTGTGGAACCCACAGGTATGGAGGGCTGATTGTACTGACCTGTGTGAAAACTTCTCATCAAACTTATTAATGACCAGGAGTGTGAATGGTGGCACATAAAATTAATCTAGGAGAGAATTTAATTGGCCTAATTGACAATTCTACTGTCAACCTCCATATATTCATTATCATCATTAAAATGATACTCCTTCCTTGTGTACAGTTGCATAAAAACTTCAAACCATTCTGTGGACTTCAAGGATACCTTTCTAACACCAGAATTTCCGTATGATCTTTCAACAATGAAACTTTCCCAGTCTCTCCCCCCAGCCCTTTGGTCAGTCATAAGGGTATGAACAATGTGTTCATTTTGCAAACAATATGTTTTTTGTCTAGAATAAGCCAATCTCCACTGTGATCTAATAAATATTGAGTTTCAGTCTTAACTAACTTTACAAAATTAACTTGCACAATACTAATTGTGAAGGGTATGCAGTGCAGCCTTTATTTTTCTAGGTGAAAAATTGCAAAGAAAATACATAAATGCTTTCCATACAGAGGCAATATTAGCATCCATCAAAACTCAAGAATCCTTAAAAGATCAGATTATTAATAATGTTCTGTCTTGATAAAAGAGAAATGTTTTCATAAGTGGAACCAGGGACCAGTGCATCAATTTAATGATACAAAATTCTACCAACTTTACAAAAATTATGCGTAAGAACTTGGTCTGTATTGTCAGTTAAGATCATTCTTATATTTTATATGATAGTTATCTGCTTAGTTTGCTTAAAGTGTTCTTACATACATACATAACTTAATCCTAACAAGTTCTCCATAAAAGGTAAAGTGAGAAATATTATGATTAAATTTTTAAAGGCAGGAAAATAAAACTTAAAAATGCCTGGTGAAATCCAAAACTTATTTTGTAGCAAATCTTATGGTCTGTTAATTTCCTATTCCACCAGATTGCAGTTTTGCAAGCATTTTAAAATTAACTTTAAAGAAAAAAATGTTGATATATATTGTTAGTATGTAAGAAACAAGTACTTTGCAGTAATCATTTTTACAATCACTACCCATATACTACTTATCTTTAAAGAACTTGGCACTATTAGCAAATTTAGGCTCCCCACCCTCTCATAATCTCCCTGCAAAGTAGGCTAACTGAAGGGATGAGCTTCATTTTGAAGTTTGGAGTTTGAGGTGACTTGTCTCTTGGTTCCAACATGATCACTTGGTCTGGGAAAAGCCTGGAGAATCCTAAGATGGAACAACACCACTGCCAGTTATCCTAGGTGCACTTTGGGACTGGGCTCACAAAGGTGGAGAAATTAGTGGATAAAATCTGCTAAGGAAATAAGGCTGGTATATACAGTTCCTTAAAAAAAAAAAAAAAAAAAAAAAAAAAAAAAAAAAAAAAAAGTTAGACTGGCTTGGTTCTCTATAATGAAATTCAATTAAGTATTTTTTTGTGTGTGTTTGTTTTTCCTAATTAGCACTTATCTTCTAGCTGGAATCCAGAGATAAAGAAGGAAGCTTAAGATATCTTCCAACCTAGTAAAACTAGGAATAGTTCTTACCAACATTTAGAGAAAAAAATCTAAATATAATTAAAAAATATAATTGACAATGCAAGAATGATATCCAAATGAGCTGGGGATTTCATTACCTGATGTGACAGTTACTTTCAATAGAAATAAGTATTAGAAAAAAAGTCAAGATGATATGATTTCAAGTTATTTCATTGAGTTCTTTCCCACTGGAATGTTTTTTATGTTCTAGGATTAGAATAGTCTAAAGGACAACATTACACATTTATATGTGATTTCTTTTATTGCTGTTTTGAAGACACTCCAACCTTAAGTTTCTATGTCTTTCTTCTATGTAGTGGGAAAATGAGTAGATGCAAAGGGAAATTGTCTTGGTTTGGCCTAATCTTATATTGTAGATATAACTTTGTTAGTTTAGATTTACTAAAATTAAGAAAGTTTAAAATGGAAGAACAGTAGCCAAAAAAGTAATACACTTCTTTTTTTATTACAAAAAATTAGATGTTAATGTCAATTAAAATAGTACCTCCAGATTATTTTTGGAGAAAGTCCTATAATGTCCATGTTTTGAAGAGCAGTTTGTTATTAATTAGATAATTCTAATTGTTTCTTAAGAGAGAGTGGCAAGAAGAAAAAGTCGTCCCAAATCTTCATCATGTCAGATTAGGCCCTGACTTCCTTAATAAGACTCCTAACATGCAAGAAATAAAATCAAGAATCAATATATGGGATGGACTCAAAGTAAAAAGCTTTTTCTCAGCAAAACAAACAATCAATGAAGTGAAGAGAGAGCCTACATTTTGGGAGCAAATTTTTTGCCACAGGCACATCAGATAGAGCCCTAATCTCCAGGATATATAAAGAACTCAAGAAAACCTAACATCAAAACACCAAACAACCCAATCAATAAATGGCCTAAGGAGGTGAACAGACAATTCTCAGAAGAAGATATACAATTGATCAACAAACATATGAAAAAATGGACAACATCTCTAGTAATTAGGGAAATACAAGTCAAAACCACTCTAAGATTTCATCTCACTCCAGTCAGAATGGCAGTTATCAAGATACAAGCAACAATAAGTGTTGGTGAGGATGTGGGGGGAAAGGCACACTCATACATTGCTGGTGGGACTGAAAATTGGTGCAACCAATCTGGAAAGCAGTATGGAGATTCCTTAGAAATCTTGGAATGCAACCACCAATTGACCCAGCTATCCCATTCCTCAGTTTATATCCAAAGGACTTAAAATCTTACTACAGTGATGCAGCCACATCAATGATTATAGCAGCACAATTCACAATATCTAAACTGTAGAAGTAACCTACTTGCCCTTCAGTAGATGAATGGATAAAGAAACCGTGGTACATATAGACAATGGAATATTACTCAACATTAAAATAGAATAAAGTTATAGCATTTGCAGGTAAATGGATGGAGTTGGAGAATATCATGCTAAGTGAATTAAGCCAATTCCTTAAAACCAGAGGCTGAATATTTTCTCTGATAAGTGGATGCTAATCCATAATGTGGGGGGATGGGATGAGTGGAGGAACTTTGGAGGGGGCAAATGGGAGGGGGAAGAAGGAGCAAGGGCGTAGGAAAGATGGTGGAATGAGAGGATCATCATTACCCTAGGTACATGTATGATTGCACAAATGGTGTGACCCTATTTCATGTACAACCAGAAAAGTAAAAAATTCTGCTCCATTTTGTGTACAATGAATCAAAGAGGTTTCTATTGTCATATATAACTGATTAGAACTAATAAAAAATATTTTTTTTTAAAAATCCACAATTTGGAATAAACAAATAAAGACATAAATAAAACTAAAGAGGGAGGGAGGGGAGAGGAAAGAGTTTGGGAAGAGAAACAAAAGTTGATATTTTTCATAGCAAAGTTTTCAAAAAAGTGTCTGTCCATAAAGTTTACACTCAAAATACCAAAGTCTATGCAGTATATCTTGTAAAAAAGAGTGTTTTCCCCTGGACCTAAAATTTTCTCTCACAAGGATTTATTTCTTGATTTAACATTAAATTGAATAGATTAAAACTGTCTTCTCCCAAAGTGCAGTGTGTGTGTGCACATGTGAAAAATCGTTGGGATTAATCTAAGGTTGAATAGTTTCATAGAAATAGGATTTTTCTCCCTGCGCTTATGTTTTTCAACAGCTCACACAAGTCAGGCAGGGAGTGCCAATGCCTTGGTTGATAATTCTCTGTACTAGTTCTTGTAGAGGGGGCAAAATAATGAACCATGGGAACCATCTATCCTTTCTCATCTTCTTTAGCAATCTATATATAAACTGAAGACCGATGAAGAGAAATAGAGGAAGGAAGGGAGGAAAAGAGGGTTGGAGGAAGAAGGGAGGAAGAAATGGGAAGTAAGGAGCTGGGCATGGTGATGCATGCTTGTAATCCCAGCAGCTGAGACAGGAGGATCTCAAGTTCAAAACCGGCCTCAGCACCGCAAGGTGCAAAGCAACTCCATGAGACCCTGTATATTTCTAAATAAAATACAAAATAGGTCTGGGGATGTGTTTCAGTGGTTGAGTTCAATTCCCAGTACTCCCCAACAGGAAAAAAAAAAAAGGTAAGGAAGGAGGAAAGAGGAAAGAAAAAGATTGAAAGAAGGAACAAAGAAAGGCAGCAGGAAGACAGGCAGAGGAAGGAAGAAATGCCAGGGGAAAGAAAAAAACAGAGAGAAGGGTAGAGGGGCGAGTAAGAGAATGAATCCTTTCAGTTAACATCACCAGAGGAAACACCCCCTAAATTGAAAATGTTTTTCATTCCTCTGGCAAACTTGCGTTGGCTGTTTGCTTTGGTTATTCTCAGACAGGGCTTTATTTAGTTGTGCCAGCTGGCCATCTCACCTGTGATGATTAAATTTAGGGTACTATTTATAATTCAAGGTATGTGTGAAGAAAGGAAGGAGGAGATTTCATAAAGGTAGGGACATAACTAAAGAGGACAAGGCAGAGGTGGCCTTCTTGAATAAAATGACTTTTTTAGTTTTTTCTATGTCTTGGACTCTTTCCCTTGAGGCACCTTTTGGCTCACTAGTGAAGAAGAACTGGAAGAATCCTAAATATACCCAGGGTCTCTAATGATTCTCCAGATGTGCCTTTTCAAGAAGTTTATTGCTGGTAGGAAGGGTGGACATACCTTAAATATTCAGTAACTTCTAAAGTTTTACCTAGCGTTCATGTCAAATAAGGAATTTTCCATTGCTCTAACTGTATACAATCTTCTTTGGGCTTTAAATTCTAACAAAGATTGATTGCTCGAGTTGAGATTTAATTTTAGGATTTAAATGACCAGCTCTTTAACTTGCTGTATTATATTCTTTGTCTCTTATTTACTCCATAGAATGCTGGTTATTCTTAAAGAATACATACATAAAACTCTTTGCTTTTGCTAAGATTTATGGTGATTCTGGATCCTTACCCTAATAACTTGTGACATCACTTTGACATGAAACATAAACTCCAGGCAGAAAAATATGGTAGACTTTCCTTAAAAGTCAGACTCATACCTTCAGTCCACCATGGGATTTACAGAACAAAATATTCTCTTTTTCATGTTTGTTTTAAACTAAGAAATTGTAGTCTCTTGAGTTCTAGAGTTTCTGAAAGAACAACAGAGGGAACACTCAGCAAATATTTAGTATCCATATGTTTCACTAAAGTGACCAGATGTCCTGAGTTTGTCAGAGAAAAGGGAGTTGTTTAGTCTTTTTTTTTTTTTTTTTTTAATTCTCTTTCTCTAGTGATTATTTCCTTCAAAGAGTCAATCACTGATACATTTTGTGCCTTCACTGATCTATTCTTATGGTTACTTTTCATACCTTGCTGTGATAAGAACATCATAATTGATAACCTACTGCTTTTATACTTGGGGTTCAGATTTTTAAAGAAAAAAGTTTATTGTGTCTGTTGCTCGTTTGTGGCTCTGTAGTTATTGTCATAAAAATTTATATCAGAATTTTCATCCTGCCTATATAGCCCTATAAACCACATTTATAATTTAAAGCAGGCATGATTTTTTTTTTTTAAAGCTGAGCCCTACTACTCATTTTTAATCTTCTCTCAAGCACTGAATTTAAATAGTAAAAAGTGGCCTCTTTACTGGGTAAATACTGTCAAGAAAAAATTTTCCAAGGCTTGGAAATGAAAGAAAGAGATTACTGGGCATCCTTCAAATGGCACTCTGTGGTTTGTTTCTTAGATTCTCCCAGGTTTATTGGATTCTTAAGAGGTGTGCTCCTTTGAGAGCCAGTCTGTGGTCGAGGTCAGGTGTCTCAAAGACTTTAGTGACAGGACTCTTTTATGCTCTTAAAACATTTTTAAGGACCCTGAAGTTTTTTTATATAGGTTTTTATCTATTGATATTTACCATATAATAAATAAATGAAGACTAAGAAATTAAAGCATACACTAAGATAAACTTATTTTGAATAACATTGTCCATTACCTATTAATGTAGAAACCTGCTTATTTTTATGACAAATAACATCTGTCAAAATGAAATATTTAGGAAAAGAGTGACATTGTTTTATAACTTTACAAATGTTTAAATTTCTGGCCTTATATAAGAGAGCTAGATCTCATGTCTGTTTTAGCCTTCAGTTGGTTGAAATCTGTGTTTTTGGTTAAAATATTTATTTAAAAGATCTGATCTACATAGATGCGTAATTACAAAAGGGAGGAGTATTTGATAGACCTTTCATATAATTGTAGATATTCTTTTATATTACACCAAAAGTTGACAAGGAGTAGTTTCTTAAATATCAATTGCAATGTAAAATCTGCAGTCATACTGATGACCTTTTCAAACTATTTGTTTTAAATCTATTGTTGTGTCTTGCACTTTCAATAGACTGTTTATTTATGCTGGATTATAAAACTTTATGCATTGGTCATTTGGAAATTATTGGTTTGTGGATATATGCAAATTTCCTAATGTTGATTTAGATTTCTCAATGCTAATAACTATTTTTTTTTCTAATCTTACTAGACATTTTTGCAAATCAATGATCTAAGGAAAATTCCAAGTCATTTACTGTTGATTAAAGAATAAGTTTAAAATGCACATGCCATTAATCCTAGGGATCTCATTGAAATATATTTTAAAAGAGATAACTGACCAAATATGTAAAAAGCAGTATGTAAAAACATAAGCAAAAAGAGTCAGTGTGCATCTGTACTCCCAAGCTATTTGTGAGGTTGAGATAGGAGAATCACTTGAATATACAAATTCAAGACCATCCTAAGCAACATAGTGAGACTCTAACTAAAAGAAAGTATATATGTATGTATGTGTGTTTATATTTCATAATAGTTAGATTTTTCATAATAGGTAGTTGGTTAAACAAAGTGTAAGGATATAAGAATCAAAGATTATTTTATATACATTAAAATACTGTGCAAATATATTTAGCAGCATGAGAAAATATATATGTTCCATTGTAGAGTGAAAAATTTTGTTATAGAATGACATCATAGCATATTTTAATTTATGGAATATTTGTATAAATGTATCTGTGCATTGTATAAATGTATAGAAAGTGCATAGCTAATTAGATAGATAGGAAGGACAGATAAAGTTTTTAAACATATTAATCAAAATATTATTAATACACCTAGGTTGATAGATTTGGGGGCTTTATTTTTTTTTGTATTATTTTTACTGTTTAACTTTTGTTAACAGAAGTAGATATAAATTTTTACAGTAGAGAAAAGCTGTTTTATTTTTGGAAGTAAAAGTCAGTTTTGTTTCTAAAACCAGAAAATTTCAATGTGGTTTATTTTGACAGCCCAAGTTGGCAAGGGTTCAAGGCAATGAGTGGTGTGTCTACTAGTACTGCAAATATCAGGGCAATCCTCCTGGCAAGAAATTTGACTTAAAAGTCTAAAAAATTGTGTTCTTTTGAATTGAGCCAATTTACTTTTATTAATTAATCCTATATTCAGGGAGTATACCCAAAGATATACCCAGGGCTATACTCAAAGCTTTCCATGAGAGAAATGCCAAGAAGTAAGAAATAATTTTTTAAATATTATGGTGTATCCATTTGATAGATTACCATGTTGAGAATATCATGAGACACTTTCAGATTTTTGTCTGTTTGGATGTTCATAGTTGCATGCTACTGTGATTTAAGAAAGGAAATCAGAAGAAGAGAAATGGGGGTTATAAACCAAGTTTCTCTCTTCTTGGTAGGTTCTAGGGGGTTTCTTGCTTCTTCATTCCTTCCTTTCCTTAGCCCTACTTGGACCTCTAGCCTCCACTTGCTCTTTGAATCCAGCCTGGCCACAACCCCGGTGGTTAGTGGCCCATGATTCTAGATGCTGCTCACAAGGGAAGGTCCACATTCCTAAGTTTTTATGTGGTGTTTTCCTTCAGAGACTCTGAAATACTATTTCAACAAACATTGAAAACAAGAACAAAGGTTTTTACACTACTATCCTATTTTAAAAGGGGTATGCAAATGAGTGTGGATATACCTGAGGTACTCATAGATTGCTATTTTCTATTCACAGTAATAATTAGATATCTAATAGTTGCATGTCTTTTTGAGGATGGCATAAATATAATTTTTCATTTATTTATTATACAACCATTAAAATTATTTGAAAGTATATTTCTTAATTATACCTCAGACATTTAAAAAATTTTTTTCTTGATATTCAATTTATGTTTCTGTGTGCTTGAGACCAACTCTAAAGAGCATTAAACTTAAGATCCAGAAGACATGAATTTTCAGGGCTACCAGCTAAAAACAGTCTTCAGAAACAAAATTAAATTGCTGATCTACAAGATCTCAGTCTTTACCCAATTTTGTAGTATAAGAGAGGTTCCTGTTTTGTACAAATGATTACATACCTTTAATTTCCTTCCTTTTTGTAAATAGCGTTCTGTAATCTTAGGTTCACAGAGATAGAAAATATACATATTTTAAATATAAGTTGTGTCTTTCCAATAAGCAAAGTGTTTATATTGAATTATTGATGAAATAGTGTCAATTTTAAATATTAGAATATATTTTTGTAGTCAAGTTCAACTCTGAAGACAGGTATTATTAATACATTCACAGGAATTATGGTTACTTTACTGGTGATGCCAATACAGAGGGGGAAAATAAACAAATGTTACACATTCAAAAAGCCCATTTGAAAATAATTTTTAATTTTAGTCTTGTGAAAGTTATATTTATTGTATAAAAATCTTCATATACTTCACTTACAAAAAGGCATACTCAATACTGCTGGAAAATTTCAAATTTTTTTTCACATATTCCCATTTTATTACTATATTAAATGATTAAATCTTAAAAGAATTAGATACCTCACTAAAAGTAAGCACAAAAGGCAGCAATGACAACAAAAAGGAGAAAAAGAAAATAGTTTTCACTAAAGGAAAAATAAATGTTGCTTTAGTTTCTTGGTATGATAATATTTTTATTGCTATTTAAGTCACATTGCTTGTGTGGATAATTTAAAGTGATGTAAAATTTTAGAAGAAAATGCATAGGCTTTGAGGTTTTAGTTCATGTGGATTCACCCACTGTAGCTTTATTTATGTTGGGTTTCAAGTAAACACAAAATTTCTAAATAAGGTCTGATATTACTGCCAATATGGACCTGGTTTAGCATGTAAACTATTGTAAACTTTAATGATAATGAAAGCAAGGATTACACAGATCTCTAAGTACTAATTCAACACAAAATGCCTAAAGACCTTTTCATCATTTAAATGAGCTGCTTTTACAGTATATGAATTTAAACATATTTAGATGGCTGATTTTATAAAATCTTAGTATTAGTCAATCAGAAACCATATGTAAATTGAAAAAATAAAATCACTCTTTATGGATACATAAAAATATTATAATTATCATCATTAATAACATTGAATCATACAAGTATCTATATACCCTATAATTGGAATACTATTAAGGAAATTATTTTTTTCAAAAAGCCATTTCCAAAAGGTGCTTTAATGCATGTCCCTATGGTTGTGTTTTTTCTCCTCAATCCTGCTTCTATATTTTACTATCAATTGACTTCACTCTTTTGCTAAATCTACTATGGTAATGACTTATTACAGAAAGGTTTATGCAACCTAAATGAAGTGAGATTTGGGGAGTAGGAAGTGGGATGGCACAGGGAATGAGTTTTCACAACAGGAGCATTATATTTACATAGCATTTCATATTTACAAATTATTTACATGTAGAGTGTCATTGCTCATCAAAACAGCTCAATTTTGTAAATATTATCTGTAGTGATCAGAGGTAAAACTATGGCCCAGAGAAATTAATAATTGCTTGTTAAATGATGAATCTGAAAAAAGCATGCAATTCTCCTGACCTCTTATTGAATGTTCTTCTCACCACCATGCTGAGGGAGGGATCATTAACTCAGATACTGGAGGCTATCACACTGACATGAATCCTTGATCATAATTGACCTAAATTATTCTGATCTACCACTGTTTAAAATTAAAATTCAACAAATAATTGCTCAACTTCATTTTATGCTGACTGTAGAGACCTGGCCTTGGAGGGCCTGAAAAGGGAATCTATTACTCGGAAAATAAAGAAAAGCTTTTATTGGATTGAATTAAAGTGATTCATTTCTTTTTTTCTTCTTTAAAGATCTTTGCATTGATTGTGATTTTAAGAAAATCCTTTAGGAAATTCTTTATAAATGAATAAGGTTGATTTTGTGATAAAACTAAGTTCTGCTGCTTACTTTTTTCTCCCTGGAGTGCTTGGAACATTTCTCTTCTTCATGTCACCTTTTGTCTTCTTCTACATCCCCATGATCCCCAGTAGCCTTTACTAGTTTTTCTACCTTTTACTTTCTTTTCTGTTCTAAGTAAGATAGGTTCTCTGGAAAAATACATTTCAAGCTATGGTAGGGTATTATGTTTGTCAATTTTCCATTGTTGTGACAAAGTACTTTAGATAAAGAACTTAAAAAGATGAAAGATTTACTTTTGGCTCCTGGTTGTAGAGGTTTCAGCCTGTGGTTGGCTGGGTCCATTGTGTTGGGTCTGAGGTGAGGCAGAACATCAAGGCAATGAGAGCATGGTGTCCAGAACGAAGAAAGAAAGTGTGTGTGTGTGTGTGTGTGTGTGTGTGTGTGTGTGTGTGTGTGTATGAGAGAGAGAGAGAGAGAGAGAGAGAGAGAGACAGACAGACAGACAGACATGGGCGAGAGAGGAGAGAGAATAAACCCTCCAGAGTCACAGCACTCATGACCAACCTCTTCCAACCAGTCCCATCTTCTATTGTTTCATAGTTCAGTCAATTATGAACCCATCAATGAATTAATCCACTGATAAGGTCAGAGTCCTCATGATCCAATCACTTCCCCAAAGCTCCACTTCTGAATATTGTTGCATTGGGAAATAAACCTTCAACATATGAGCCTTTGAAGGACGTTGCAAAACCATCTTAAAGATGATTAAAACCCAGTTCTTGATCTTAGGAAATCTTGAGTAAAGTCTCCTAGTTGAGTATATTGGCATTTTTTTTTTTTTTTTTGGCCTATTTCTGGATTGGTTGATTGATTTTGGTCCAGGGGATTGAACTCAGAGGTGCTTTTCCACTGAGCTACATTCCCATTCCCAGCTTTAAAATTTTTATATTTAAAAAAATTTTTCGAGACCAATTCTTGCTAAGTAACTTAGTGTCTCACTAAGTGGTTGAAGCTGAACTCAAACTTGTGATCTTCTTGCCTCGGCCTCTTTGTTTGCTGGGAGACACCACAATACCTGGCTGGCCTAATTCCAGACTTTCTTTTTTTTTTAATCTATTTTCTTTTTTATTTGCATTTTAATTAATTTTTAATTTGTTTTAATTAGTTATACATGACAGAAGAATGCATTTATGCACTCTGATATATCATACATAGATGGAATATAATTTCTCTTTTTTCTGAGTATACATGTTATAGAATCATATTGGTCATGGAGTCACATATACACATAAAGTAATAATGTCTGTTTCATTCTACTATCTTTCCTATCCCCACATCCCCTCCCCTCTCCTCCCTTCACTTCCCTCTGCCTAATCTAAGATAACGCTATTTTTCTCTAGTGCCCCCCACCTTTTTTAAAGGGGTTGGACTCAGGGGCACTTGGCCACTGAGCCACATCCCCAGCCCTTTTTCGTATATTATTTAGAGAGAGAGTCTCACAGAGTTGCTTAGCACCTTGCTTTTGCTGAGGCTAGCTTTGAACTCGGATCCTCCTGTCTCAGCCTCCTGAACCACTGGCGTGCGTCACCATGCCAGGCAGCAGAATTTTTGAATAGGACATTAATTTAATCATAACTATTGTGACTCTTCCACTCTTTTAAAAATTTTTTTTTATTCTAATTTGTTATACATGTTTGCAGAGTACATTTCATATTACATATAAAGAGCACAATTTTTCAAGTTGCTGGTTTTATATAAAGTATTTTTACAATAATTGTGTTTTCATACATGTATTTAGGGTAATCATGGATAACTCAGTCTGCTATTATTCCTATCCCTTTGCCCCCTCCCCCTCCCCCCTCTTTGTTCTATTTAAAGTTCTTTCATTCCTCTCATCCCCACTCCCTTGCCTTTATAAGTTAGTATCTTCATATCAAAGAGGTCATTTGACCTTAGGTTTTTTGGGATTGGCTAACTTCACTTAGCATTATTTTCTCCAACTCCATCCATTTACCTGCAAATGCCATGATTTTATTATCTTTTAGTGCTAAGTAGTGTTCCATTGTGTATATATACCAAAGTTCCCCTATCCATTCATCTGCTGATGGGCATCACGGTTGGTTCCACAATCTAGCTATTGCGAATTATGCTGCTATAAACATTGATGTGGCTGTGTCCCTGTAGTAAACTGTTTTTAAGTCCTTTGGGAATAGACCAAGGAGTGGGATAGTTGGGTCAAATGGTGGTTCCATTCCAAGTTTTCCTAGGAATCTCCATACTGCTTTCCAGATTGGCTTCACCAATTTGCAGTTCCACCAGCAATGTAAGAGCTTGCCTTTTTCCTCACATCCTCGCCAGCGTTCATTGTTGTTGTGTTTTTGATAGCTGCCATTCTGACTGGAGTAAGATGAAATCTTAGAGTAGTTTTGATTTGCATTTCTCTAATTGCTAGAGATGTTGAACATTTTTTTCATATATTTGTTGATTGATTGCATATCATCTTCTGAGAAGTGTCTGTTTATTTCCTTGGCTCATTTATTGATTGGGTTATTATTATTATTTTTTTTATTTGGTGTTGAGGCTTTTGAGAGCTTTATAAATCCTTGAGGTTAGTGTTCTGTCTGATGTGCTTGTGGTAAAGATTTGCTCCCATTCTGTAGGTTCTCTATTCACCTCACTGATTGTTTCTTTTGCTGAGAAGAAGCTTTTTAGTTTGAATCCATCCCATTTATTGATTCTTGCTTTTAGTTCTTGCACTATAGGGTCTTATTGAGGAAGTCGGGGCCTAAACCAACATGATGGAGATTTGGGCCTACTTTTTCTTCTATTAGGTGCAAGGTCTCTGGTTTAATTTCTGGGTCCTTGATCCACTTTGAGTTATGTTTTGTGCATGGTAAGAGAAAGAGATTTAATTTCATTTTATTACATGAGGATTTCCAGATTTCCCAACACGATTTGTTGAAGAGGCTGTCTTTTCTCCAGTGAACGTTTTTGGCCCCTTTGTCTAATATAAGATAATTGTAGGTGTGTGGGTTTGTTTATGTGTCTTCTATTCTGTACCATTGGTCAACTGGTCTATTTTGGTGCCAATACTATGCTGTTTTTGTTACTATTGCTTTGTAGTACAGTTTATGGTCAGGAATAGTAATGCCACCAGCTTCATTCTTCCTGCTAAGAATCTCTTTGGCTATTCTGGGTCTCAAGATGAATTTCATGATTGCTTTTTCTATTTCTATGAGGAATGATATTGGGATTTTGATTGGTATTGCATTGAATCTGTATAGTGCTTTTGGGAGAATGGTAATTTTGACAATATTAGTTCTACCTATCCATGAACAAGGTAGATCTTTCCATCTACTAAGATCTTCATTAATTTCTTTCTTTAGTGTGCTGTAGTTTTTATTGTAGAAGTCTTTCAGTCCTTTTGTTAAGTTGATTCCCCAATTTTTTTTTTTTTTGAGGCTATAGTAAATGGGGTGGATTTCCTAGTTTATCTTTCTGAGGATTTGTCATTGATGTACATAAATGCCTTTAATTTATGAGTATTGATTTTATATCCAGCTACTTTGCTGAATTCATTTATTAGATCTAGAAGATTTCTGGTGGAATTTTTTGGATCTTCTATGTATAGAATCATATCGTCTGCAAATAGTGATAATTTGAGTTCTTCTTTTCCTATCCGTATCCCTTTAATTTTTTTCTTCTGTCTAATTCCTCTGGCTAGGGCTTCAAGAACTATGTTAAATAGGAGTGGTGAAAGAGGGCATCCCTGTCTTGTTCCAGTTTTAAGAGGTAATGCTTTCAATTTTACTCCATTTAGGATGATTTTGGCCTGGGGCTTAGCTTAGATAGCCTTTATGATGTTGAGGTATGTTCTTGTTATCCCTATTTTTCCTAGCATTTTGAACATAAAAGGATGTTGTATTTTGTTAAATGCTTTCTCTGCATCTATTGAGATGATCATATGATTTTTAACTTTGAGCCTGTTGATATGATGAATTACATTTATTGATTTTCTTTTGTTGAACCAAACTTGCATCCCTGGAATGAAGCCCACTTGATCATGGTGTACTATCTTTTTGATGTGTTTTTGTATTTGCCAGAATTTTATTAAGAACTTTTGCATCTATATTCATTAGAGATATTGGTCTGAAGTTTTCTTTCTTTGATTTGTCTCTGTCTGGTTTTGGAATCAGGGTGATATTGGCCTCATAGAATGAGTCTGGGAGTGTTCCCTCTTTTTCTATTTCATGAAACAGTTTGAGAAGTGTTGGTGTTAGTTCTTCTTTAAAGGTCTTGTAGAACTCGGCTGTGCATCCATCCAGTCCTGGGCTTTTCTTGGTTGGTAAGTTTTTAATGGCATCCTCTATTTCTTTGGTTGAAACTGATCTATTTAAATTGTGTATATCCTCCTGATTTAGTTTGAACATATCATATGTCTCTAGAAATTTGTTGATGCCTTTATTATTTTCTATTTTATTTGAGTATAAATTTTCAAAATAATTTCTAATTATCTTCTGTATTTCTATAGTGTCCGTCATGATATTTCCTTTTTCATCATAGATATTGGTAATTTGTGTTTTCTCTCTTCTTTTCTTCATTAGAATAGCTAATGGTTTATCAATTTTATTTATTTTTTCAAAGAACCAACTTTTTGTTCTGTCAGTTTTTTCAGTTTTTTTTTGTTTGTTTATTTCAATTTCATTAATTTCAGCTCTAATTTTAATTATTTCCTGTCTTCTACTTCTTTTGTGATTGATTTGTTCTTCTTTTTCTAGGGCTTTGAGATGTAATGTTAGTTCATTTATTTGTTGACTTTTTCTTTTTTGAAGGAATGAGCTTCATGCAATGAATTTTCCTCTTAGTACTGCCTTCATAGTGTCCCAGAGATTTAGATATGTTGTATCATTGTCATTTACCTCTAAGATTTTCTTAATCTCTTTCTTGATGTCTTCTGCAACCCATTGATCATTTAATAGCATATTGTTTAGTCTCCAGGTGTTAGAGTAGCTTTTCCTTTCTTTTTTTATCATTGATTTCTAATTTCATCCCATTATGATCTGATAGAATGAAGGGTACTATCTCTACTGTTTTATATTTGCTTAGAGTTGCTTTGTGGCATAATATATGGTCTATTTTAGAGAAGGATCCATGTGCTGCTGAGAAGAAAGTGTATTGGCTCATTGATGGATGATACACTCTCTATATGTCAGTTAAGTCTGTTATTAATTGTATTATTGAGTTCTATACTTTCTTTGTTTAACTTTTGTTTGGAAGATCTATCCAGTGGTGAAAGAGGTGTGTTAAAATCACCTGGAATTATGGTGTTGTGGTCTATTTGATTCTTGAACTTGAGAAGAGATTGATGAATGTAGATGCTCCATTATTTGGGGCATATATATTTATAACAGTTATATCTTGTTGATCTATGATTCCCTTAAGCAGTATGAAATGTCCTTCTTTATCTCTTTTGATTAACTTTGGCTTAAAGTCTACTTTATTTGATATGAGGATGGAGACCCCTGCTTGTTTAATAAACCATGTGAGTGATATATTTTATCCCATCCTTTCACCTTCAGTCTGTGGGCATCTTTTCCTGTGTGTCTCTTAAAGGCAACATATTATTGGGTCTGTTTTTTAATCCAATATATTAGCCTATGTCTTTTAATTGGTGAGTTTAGGCCATTAACATTCAGGGTTATTATTGAGACATAATTTATATTACCAGTCATTTTAATTTATTTATTTATTTTTTGTTATTTTTTGGTATTTAGCTTGACTTGGATTCTCCTTTGGTTGGTTTGTTCCTTTATTGTAGTTCTTCCCTTTGCAGATTTTCATCATTATTTTTCATTTCCTCCTCGTGGAATATTTTACCAAGAATGCTCTGTAGAGCAGGCTTTCTTATTGTAAATTCTTTTAGCTTTTGTTTATCGTGGAAAGTTTTTATTTCATCCTCAAATCTAAAGCTTAATTTTGCTGGATATAAAATTCTTGGTTGGCATCACTTATCTTTTAGAGCCTGGAATATGTTTTTTCCAGGCTTTCCTGGCTTTGAGGGTCTGGGTTGAAAAATCTGCTGAGATGCGAATTGGTTTTCCCTTGTAGGTAATCTGACTTTTCTCTCTTGCAGCCTTTAAAATTCTATCTTTATTTTGTATGCTAGGCATTTTCATTATAATGTGTCTTGGTGTGGGTCTGTTGTAATTTTATACATTTGGTGTCCTATAGGCCTCTTGTATTTGATTTTCAAATTCATTCTTCCTGCTTGGGAAATTTTCTGATATTATTTCCTTGAAGAGATTTTGCATTCCTTTGGTTTGAATCTCTGCACCTTCCTCTATTCCAAAAAATCTTAAATTTGGTCTTTGATGGTATCCCATAATTCTTGGATATTCTGTTCATGGCTTTTTACCATCTTCACTGTGAGGTTGAGTTTGTTTTCAAGATTATATATTTTGTCCTCATTGTCTGAGGTCCTGTCTTCCCAGTGGTCCAATCTGTGGGTGATGCTTTCTATTGAATTTTTTAAGTGGCTTACTGTTTCTTTCATTTCAAGGATTTCTGTTTGGTTTTTACTCAAACTCTCTCTTTCTTGAAGTAATCTTTTGCTACCTGGATTTGTTCTCTTATCTCTTTGTTGGTGTAATTGATGGTTGCCTGAATTTGGTCTCTTATCTCTTTGTTGGAGAGATCAATTTTTACCTGTATCTGTTCACTTAGGTCGTTTTTCAAATCTCTTATCATTTTAATTATGTATATCTGGACATTTCACCTACTGTGCTTTCTATGGTTTCTATTGTTGTGTAGTATCTTGGCTTGTTTGGGGCATTTTCCTCCCTTGTTTTTTCATGATGACTATGTATTTCCCTCTCTTGCAAGGTAAGACTGAGGTATTATAGCTTCTGCTCTTTTGTCTTATAAGGTCCCTACAGGTTACCCCAAACCTCACTTTTTAGGGAAATATCAATATTAGAGCTTTCAATATACTCAATGTGTATCCATATATCAGTTAGTTTCTATTTTTATATTTACAGTTTTGTCCCTGTGGCTTCTTAGTAGGTGGGCTGAGCTAGAACGGACTCAGGCGTGTGGGGCTTGTTCCGCTGCTGTCCTCAGTGGAAATGGCCTCTCTGAAGTGGGTGGGCAGAGCTGGAAAGCCTGCAGACGAGCCCAGCTGGAACTCACTCTGGGAGGTCTAGCTGGGAACTCCTGCCAGCCGGCCTAACTGGGAACCCATGCCGGCAGGCCAACTTGGAACCCACCCCGGCAGGCCTAACTGGGAGCTCTGGCTGGCTGGCCGAACTGGGAACGCAATCCAGCAGGCCAAATTGGGAACTCATGTCAGCAGGCCCACTGGGAACCCACGCAGGCAGGCCGAACTGGGAGCTCCCGCTGGCAGGTAGAACGGGAACTCACGCTGGTAGTCTGAACTGGGAGCTCCTGCCCGCAGGTCTAACTGGGATCTCACACGGCCAGGCTGAACTGGGAACTTAAGCTGGCAGGCTGAACTCACTCTTCCACTCTTAACAATGGAATTTCATTAGCTTGAAAGAGAAGGGATGTGTTATATAGAGAAATCACTAAGTCTTCTAGGATAACAAAAGTGAACTTAAAGAATTCATAGCTTATACTATATGAATATTGTCAAATGCGAAAGAGTTAGGATTTAGAGAACCATAGTTAACTGCATATTAAATAAAAATTCACAATTCACTTTCTGACATTCAGTTTGAATGGTTTAAATTCTGTTTTTTTTTTTTTTTTTCTATTTTTTTTTCTTTCCCTTCCAAATTTAGCTTTAATTTCTTGGCCACTATTCAATGTAAACCTGTTTTGCTTTTTTTATTCTGTCAAGAGGAATAATACCATATTTTGGTACATAATGTACATAAAGTATTTCATACGTTTCAATACTAAGGTTATTTTCATCATAATAAGTTTTTAGTTTAGCAGATTAAAATATCAAAATTTTGTTTACCCATGAAGTAGTACCTTTTCCTCCAGATTTTTTTTATTCCATCATTTTATTTATTTTTATGTGGTACTAAGGATCGAATCCAGTGCCTCACAATTGGTAGGCAAGTGCTCTACTACTGAGCCACAACCCCCCCCCATCCCCTTCCCCTACCTTTTTAAAACACAGTTACTGAAACAGTGAAGCCCTATGTTTTGTTTGCAAAGAGCTACAAGGATTTGAACCTTTAATCAGTAATTACTAAATGCTCCCATTTGTGAGTTAACCAGAATTCTCCACTTGGTTCTGCTCTGCTTTAGCCTGAGGACTCATTCTCTGTTGACAGTGTCCTTTACAGTAAGGATGGGCTGTATTTTGCAAGTTCAAAGCTAAGATGAGAAGGGAGCTCTCTGATCACACATAGAAATACATGAACATAGTTGGCATGCATCCACTCAAAGTTTTTGGGTTCACACTTGAGAAGGAGTTTGAAAAAAATTTCTTGTTGTTGTTGTGGTCGTTGCTTTTTTTTGTGGTGCTGGTACCCAGAACCTCATGCTTGCTGGGTACATGTTCTGCTATTGATCTACACACCTAGCTCTGGAAAATGTGTTTCAAATGACATTCTATCTTCTCTCCTGCTTGACTCCTGAAACCCTTGCCTGTCTCTTGTTTTAGCCCGCGTAACTCATAAACTCCTGTAGAAGGACAGGCAGACAGGCACAGGGTTTTATCATAGCCAGTTTTTTCCCAATACAGTTGCATGAGTGTCTCATTCATAAACCTCATGCCCCCTTTCTGGCCTGACCACATTTCTAAGATTTCCTTCTAGATGACTATGCAGCTTCAAAGCCCCATCCCCAGCAGCCTAGAGTCCTCATCCCCCAAATAAAAGATGTCTTCTTGACTCTGGAATGTTAGCATGGCATTTCTAATTATGACAATACCACGAGTCAAGTAACTGGAGATGTACATGTTGAAAGCAACTTGTTCAGTAATTAGTGGTATTTAATTTTATTCTCTTGGCCTCTCATCCCATGAAATGTTATTCTTTAATGCAAAAAAAAATTATTTCATTTAAATATTTAATCTTTCTTCATATTTCATAACATTATACTTATTTTTTCTAAATAGAAATATTACTCAAGAATGAAAGCAAATACTTCAGTCCAATAAAAAAAAAAAACTGCCAACTACTTCTATTACTTGTTACCAGTTTTTAAAATTTACTTGTTTAGTTGAAATATAAAAAAAAATCACATACTTATGGGGTACCAGGTAATGTTTGTGATAGATGTACACATTGGAAAATGTTCAAATCAGGATAAAGATATTCACTTATTAAAGTTATTGGCTGTGTATGATTCACTGTGTCTCTAAGGTAGCTGCTGGCGATATGGAAACAAATAAGAAGTCTTTTCTTTCTATAGACCATAGCCTTAGAAACAATCAATTTTGGGCAGGTGAGTAGGGAATGTTTGAGGACAACAAACAGTTAACAGTTAATATTATCACTATGGGGGCAAAGAATATTGTAGAAACAGAGTTTCCAGAGAGAGAGGAGGGTGTTTAGGCTGAACATGTTTTTTCTTTCTTTTTTTTTTGGTGTGTGTGGTTTTAGTTCTTATCCCCCAATTGATGGAAATTTACCTTTTGCAGTTTGATATTCAGAGTTTTTAATTTTCACAAATGATCTCTTTTGATTTACATGACAAGCGCTTGACATGTGTATATTTTTCTTTTTTCTCATATGTGAGAAAGATGAACCCCAGAGATTATGTGACTCGTTCCAGGTCATATAGCTGGTAATTAAAGAGAATGCAGCTAGAAATGTTACATTGCACCAATTCTCCCACCCTTTTCTCCAACATGCTGCCTCTCTCTGATGGCATTTTGGTTCAGCCATAATGTTTCCTGACTTGAAGTCAGCTCACAACTGAGCATCCGTCTTCGTTTTGAGTGGCCCAGATGCTAAGGAACTTCTCTTTAGCTTTTGCAAGAATCAAAGAGAGAAATGAAGAAAAACTACACAAGTAATAATGTTTTTTGAGCTATTATCAAATGCTAGGAATTGCATTTACCACTTCAATGGTTTAGAGCTCACAGTAATTTATGATGCAGCTGCATTGTTCCCATTCTGTGGATTACAACAGTGAGCCTTGGAGTAATTAAGTTCCTTGCCCAAGGTGGCACAGTGAACATATGGAAAACTTGGGTTCAGCTCTGGCAGTCTGATTCCAGCCCTCGGGTACTTTACCACTATGTTCTAACATCAGAACACAAGTTCAGTCCACTCTATTCAATACTTAATAAAACAGATGATCTGAACTCTCTGGAAATAGATGACCCAAACTCTCTGAAGATCCTTTCCAGACTTAAAAAATATGATTATTCTATGAAGGAAAGGTAGAAAAAAATGTGATATTAGAACCCCTACACTTGGCTTTTTCTCAAATCACTTCTTTATGTTTCTTGTATTTAAAGTATAAAAATGATATAACATCATCTTAGTTTTGCATAACACAGTGGAATATTATTGATATCTTTCTATACAGCAAGGTTGTATGCAGAGGGATGTTTAATGTGTCTGCTTCCTTTCTGCCCACACTGAGAGGAGTACTTTTCTAAAAGTAAAGGAATGCTGTGTCCCATCAGTATGGTTCATCTTCTAGATTTGTCTAAGAATAAGGAGAATCTATCTCTTTAACAGATTCCTAGTAGTTGCTCTATTTCGAGGGGCTTCTCGATTTTTCTCATCCAGCATTTTGGGAAAGAGGACAAAAGATAAGAAAAAAGAGAGGTAAGAGAGAAGTCAAATTCCAGAAGTCAGAGAATTAACTTTCCCATTGTTTGACTTAGAACAGATTCAGCAGGGCTAACTCAGAGTGTGATCATCTGGTAGAGGAACATTCTAGGTGGTGTAATGTGTCATATAATCATAGTAATTAGCGAGGAAAAGTACGTCTAGAGGTTATCATTAGTGTAGCAAAAGCTCTGTTATGTGCAGTACATGGTTCCGGCAGTGACATAATTGTTTGAATACTGGATTTATTTCTTGTAGGTTTGATTTTCCTAATGGTCAAATTAATAGTAGTTTACTGTCTGATTCAGGAGAGTCAAGTGAACACAAAATGAAAAATTTTTTTTCTAAGCTCACTTGATAGTGGTAAAATGTTCACATTCTTAATCTCTTACAAAATTCTAAATTTTTTTAGTTGCTTTTCCAGTGGCAGCAAGATATGATATGAATTTGATATTATGTGCAGGTTGCAATTCAACCTTATTCTGTGCATCTTAGGAACTGGTTTAGAACTTGAATATTTTTAGGGTTGGTTGGTTCTTGAAGCATACTTTCAAAGTGAATGAAATAAAAAAGCATAGCATTTAAAATGAATCTAAACAGATAATGAAGGAGCTGCTTAGAAGTTGTATTTATTTTTAAAACACAATTTAAAAATAAAATATGAAAGTCACTTTTGATAATTTCATCTTAGTTCATTTTTAATGAAAAATTACATTTTTGTCACTATTTTAGAAGAATAATTTTTAGAGTTATCTTGAAACATAAATATGTATTTAGATGCTAGTCCAAAATTAAAAGATCATTTTTTTTAAATCAGAGAAAGAGAATAAAAGATGGGGGGGGAATGAAAATTAGAAAATGTAATAAGCAAAAGGAAGCCAGTTTCATGGCATCTGATCTCTGAATTACTCTGCTTTGTTCTTCCACGGAAACAGGAAGTGCTATGTCACATGAAATCACTAAAATAATAAATTCTCATATCTTCTTGAGGGAAAATTATGTGGAGTCTGATTAAAAAATAATGTGGTGACCAAAGCAGGAGATTAGCAGAGAATATCATTGCCCTTGATTGTCCTTCAGTATGGCCTCTGATTCTAAGGTTATTATTCTCTCATTTGTAATGAGGCAGCTCATCTCCTGTGCCAATTATTATGTCAAAATCCGTCAAGAATCTTTATTGCTTCCAGAGTACTGACATAATGCAAAGACTCACATGCTTTTGTAAGCAAGTTGTATACCAAAAAGTATTGTATCCATCAAAATTAAAGCCATTTTATGTCTTCTTATATCTTAATTGAGCAGTTAGATAAAACAAAGAAAATTTTTGATTTTTAAAAACTTACCTAAAGTTAAACTTGTAATCTTCCTTCCTGGATTGAGATTGAAAAAGATAAACTTTTACATAAAAATTAATCCACTAATCATTTTCAGAATCTCTTTCTCTTTCCCTTAGATATTGTTACCAGGTTAAATCTGGTTTCTCTGGGTTTATCCTAAATGAAGATTTCAATTGTGCAGATGACATTATAATTCATTGGTGAAGTTCTCCTACTCTGCCCAGATTCACAAAATATATAATAAACTCATGCCCATGGAGATTAGCCAATAGAAATTCAATATACAGCAGCAACCACAACAACACAGGCATGAATATGATCAGATGCAGCAACAGGATACCAAAAATAGTAATGGCAAATACTCAGGGAAGGAAGGAAGGAAGGAGAGAGGAGAGAGAGAGAGAGAGAGAGAGAGAGGGGAGAGAGAGGAGGAGGAGGAGGAGGAGGAGGAGGAGGAGAGGAAGGAGGAGGAGGAAGAGGAGGAGGAGGAAAGAAAGTTAGTTCTGAGGAAAAGTAGAAAAATACCAGGGTCTAAAGGACTCATGGAAACTTTGTCTCCACACAAATTTTGAGTTTGTAGGAAAGGAAAAATATTTTTATTTTTACCCATCTTAGGTTCATTGGCTGGGGCCACTGTAACAAAAGAGATTAATAAGACACAGTTTAAAATTTGTTAATGTTATATTTATGTAACACAGGGGTCTTCATAAGGAAATGAACACCAGAAGAAACAGATAAACCAGAATGCTTTCATAGTAGATTTCATGATGAAGAGTGGCAAATCATGGGAAAATATGCTAAGGCAAAACAATAAAGGTAATAAAAGAGTGAGAGGTAAGATAATAGACTGGGGAGGTTTAGCAAGACCTGTTTGTTCAGACTTTTCTTGTGGTGTCATGGTGTCCCTGTGTCCTTGGAGATAAAGATGACCCTTTCCTCTGAAGAGGGCATCTTCATGAAGTCTTATGACCTACTGGAAAGGAAGGTCAGAGGCACCTTCCTGCATGTCTGATTCTCATATTCCTTTAGCTTAAAATACTCAACATGCCGAAATGCCACCTTTTCAGGTAATACATCTGGAACAATTTATTATTATTATTTTTTGTAACAAAATTTTGTTTTCAGTGTTGGGCCAGAAATACATGGAACATCTCAAAATATCATTTGTCGTGATGTTCAAATAACCACAAACTCACAGAATTTTAGTGAGAAAGAAATCTTAGCTATCATTTAGCCCATTTTTTTTAGCCCATTTTTATAATGATGATTGATTACTGGAATTACTTAGAATTGAGTCTGCATACACAGAGATGCACATATGTACATCTGTGTTATAATATTAAGTTCTTTCATATATATGTATACATGTTGTATAAATATTGCTGTGTTTGTTTGTGGAAATACAGTGCTGTATCAGTAGGTGTGGAGAATGGCATGACCAGTCAGATTTGCAATTTTTTATATCACAGAGTGTAATTTTGAAAATGAGGCAAATGAAGTCTGCATAGAAGGGCTAATGCATCAATTGTGACAGGCAATGGATAATAGCTAATGATAATGCCCAGGCTTCCTTACTGTTGACTTTCCCATTAACTCAGGTTTCTTTTTAAAGATGTGTTATAAGAAACTGCTAATCCTGTGACTATGACTCCGAATGTCCATCACTTCTTTCATAGCCTTCCTTTGTTTTTGTCTAATGATGAATTACTTATGTTGCTGATTCACTACTTAGCCTTAAAAGATAATCTGATATTATGTTTATACATAAAAATAAAGCTGAGAACACTTGGTCCCTCTGATTGGAAATGATTTTCACATGTTTTCTCATGTCCTTTTGTTAAGATTTATCTTCTAACTTGTGGGTTTCCCCCCACATCCAAGTTAAACTATTCAAATCTTAAAAAATTAAATTGTTTATTAAACATGCTTGTTTAATAATTTCAGAGAAGTAGGCCAATAATTGTTTTTTGAGAGGGTTGTGTCCTTTCTTCCCCTCCCCCCCCTTCTTTCCTTTAGACAATCCTCAAAGGAAATGGCAGATGTCAATAGTTGAAATGCAATGTAATGAACTGACTTGTTTGCCTGATGTATTCCTTACTGCCCTCTGTTGGGTAAAATTAGGTCTAATATGTTAGATTGTCTTGCCCTCTAGTGGTTTCTGCAGAAGGTAGTAATGAAGAGAACTGGAAAACATTTTATGAAGGATCAGGTAATTATTTCTTTACTTTTAAATAACAAAATTCAACCAAAACCCTGATTTAATAATAACTCTAATTTAAGACATAATAATTCATTCCTTGATTGTGTCTCAAATTTTATTTATGGATAAATCAGTAGTATCATTATTATGCTACATTAATCTGTTATTATACAAGGAACATAAAATTTATGGTTACTTTTTATACACAACTCAACATATCTTTTTATTCCTTTCTCTCTTTCTTTTTCTCTTTGTGTGTGAGTGTGTGTGTGTGTGTGTGTGTGTGTGCTGGTGATTGAACCCAGGACCTTGTACATGTACTTTACCACTGAGCTACATTTCCAGCCCCAATTTATCAATTTTTAATTGGAACTTCCGTCACTTTAAAAACTTTATTTTTTTAAACTGATACATAAAAATATCAAATGGTACATATTATTGGGGTACCAAATGATCTTCCAATCATGTATATATTGTATAGCTTAACCATATCTACTTCCTCATCCTCATTTCTTTATGTTGAAAACATTTAATACTGCTTCTTTTCTAGCTTGTAAACTCACAGTTTGTTATTGTTATCTATAGTCACTCTACTGTGCAATAGCACACCAGTACTTCTTTCTCTTCTCTAACTTAGTACTGACTGGTCAACTTTCCCCATTCTTTTCTCTTCTCTCCTCTCTGAGCCTCTGGTAACCACCACTCTACTCTCCATTTCTATGAGATCAGCTTTCTTAGATTTCACATACTGAGTAAGATCATGTGGTACTTGTTTTTTATGCCTGGCTTATTTTACTTAACATAGTGACCTCCAGTTCGATCCAAGTTGTCACAAATGAGCAAATTTCATCCTTTTTAAGACTAAATAGTGTCTCCCTTGCCTGTATGTAATACATTTTCTTTATCTATTCATCAGTTGATGGGCATTTGGGTTGTTTCCATTTCTTAGCTACTGTGAATAGTGCAACAATGAACATGTGAATGCAGGTGTCTTTTGACATACTGACTTCATTTTCTTTGGCTATATACTCAGTAATGGGATTGTAGGATCATATGGTGGTTTTACTTTTATTTCTTTGAGTAGTCTCCATATTATTTCTACAATGGTTGTACTAATTTACACTCCCATCAATAGTATGCAAGGGTTCCCTTCTCTCCACATCTTTACCAGCACTTCTTATCTTGTATCTTTTTTATATTAGCCATTCTTGAGGGAATAAGGTGATATTTCATAATGGTTTTTATTTGATTTGCATTTTTCTGATGATTAGTGGTGTGGAACATTTTTTTCATATACTTGGGCACTCGTATCTTCTTTTGAGAAATGTCTAGTAATGTTTATTGCCTTTTTTGCTGGGTACCAGGGCTTTAACCCAGGGGTGCTCTACCACTGAGCTATATTCCCACTGAACTACATCCCCTTTTTATTTTTTATTTTGAGACAGAGTCTTACTTAGGTGTCTATTTATTCATTGTTACTTTTTTATGTTGAGCTTTTCGAATTCCTTAGATATTCTGGACAACCCCTTGCTGATGTATAGTGTGCAAAGATTTTCTCATTCTGCAGGCTGTCTCTTCACTCTGATGATATTTTCCTTTGCTCTACAGACACTTTTGAGTTTGATGTAATTAATTCCATGGTCTATTTTTTTGCTTTGATCTCCTGCTCTTTTGGGGTCTTGTTCAAAAAATCCTTGCCTGTTCCAAAGTCCTGAAGAATTTCAACCTATGGTTTCTTCTAGGAAAGTCACATTTAAATCTTCAATTCATTTGAATTTATTTTTGTGACAGGTGACAGTCTATTTTATTCTTCTAATAGTCTAGTTTTGCTTTTCTGCACAAATATTTAATTTTCTGAGCACCATTTATTGAAGAGGCTGTCCTTTCTCCAATTCATGTTCTTAGCACCTTTGTAAAAAAATCAGTTGGCTGAAGATGCATGGGCTTACTTTTAGGTTTTCTCTTCTTTCCATTGGTTTACATGTCTGTTTTTATGCCCATACCATGGTGTTTTGATTGCAAAAGCTTCATAATGTATTTTGAAGCCAGGAAGTATTATGCATTGCTCTGCTCTTTTTGTTCAAGATTGTTTTGGTTATTTGGGTCTTTTTGTGGTTCCATACAATTTTTAGGATTTTTTTTTTCTAGTTCTTTGAAGAATTGTTATTGTGATAAGGTGGTTTTCATTACATCTACAGGTCACTTTGAGTAATATGGATATTTTAGCAATATTGATTCTTCTCATCCATGAGCAGAGAATGTCTTTCCATTTTTTGTGTCCTCTTTAATATCTTTCATCAATGTTTTTATAGTTTCATGGCACAGAATTTTTATCTCTTGCTCAAATCTATTTTTGAATGTTTCATTCTTTATTTTTGAAGTTTTTGTAAATGGGATTGCTTTTTTATTTGTTTTAGATAATTGGTTACTGGCATATAGCAATGCTACTGATTTTTACGATTTGATTTTGTATCCTACAACTTTGCTAAATCCATTTCTGATGGTTTTTTGGTGGAATTTTGGGGGTTTTGTTTAGATAAGATCATGCCATCTGCAAAGAGTGACTGCCTGTTTTCCAATTTGGATGCTCTTTCTTTCTTTCTCTTGCCTGATTGCTCTGACTAGGACTTGCAATATTATGTTGTAGAAAAGTGGTAAAAGTAGCCATTCTTATTTCTTATTAAATGCCAAACATGAAATTTATGATAATGTGTAGCACACAATTCATCACTTCTTTAATTGGAATCTTTGCTAGGCCATTTTTTGAAAACAACATTTCTGGAACTGGAATGAGTTTTATTCACTATGGCCAAGATTCTGCAAACCAAAGCAGAGATATGCAGCAGAAATGCTAAATAAAAACAAATCAAATTTTAAAAACCCTCATTTTTGAAGAGATAAAATTTGGGTCTTCTTTCTAAGAATGACTAATTTCCTCCCAATTTGTCTTATCATCCTACACATTACTCTGGTGACTCTTGCTGAAAGGCAAACACCCGGACCGCAGTGTAGAAAAAGGGGGTTTATTAACCAGCCTCTATGGCTAGAAGAGACACCAAATCTGAGGGTGAAAACTTCTCTCTGCTGACTTTGTAGTTCCTCAGCTACTCAAGAGTCTATTAAGGCAAGTTGACTCTCTCCTTGACCTTGTCTCCTGAAATTTTCGTCCCAGTAATTCTGGTCTGCAGCTTATTGTGACTTCTGATTCACTCTTTTTCCTTTTGTCTTCTAAAATATTTAAATGTCTTGTCCATCAACTAAATTATCACCACCTTTTAAAAAAATGCTGTGAACTTTATACCTTCCTATTTAATTGGTTTAGGGATTAAAAAGAGAGAAATGCCTGTGGTGGGTCCACCATCTCGAAACAGAAGTCATAAGAAGAACCAAGAGAGAGGATGCCAAATACCTGCCTTGTCTCTGTGATGAGAAAATACAGTAGCAGAGAGTATCATAGCACTATGTATTTTAATTCCTTTCATGTTCTTAAAGCCTATCTGTTGAATTAAATACACCATTTTATTAAATCCAATATAAGTTATTAGAGTTAAAGTATCCTCCAAGGTCATCTTGTCAAACTTCAATTGAGAGGTTGGAATTCCCTCTATATCATTTCACTCAATCTGCTTCCAAAGTATCATTGATCATTCTCATTGAGTGCTTAATGAAGCAACACACATTCTTGGAAAATTCTGCTTTGTTAGAAACCCCTTCTAATATAGAAATCAATTCATTTTCTCTCTTAGTTTCACCCACTAATTCTAATTTACCCATTAAAAGTATGTGCAATGACTCTGTGAACCCTTGAAATTATATATAAAAATAGTTTTTGTATGTGCATAAGAACAGATTTGAGGAAAGAGAGTCCATCATTTTTTTAACTTTCTCAATTTATAAACAAAAGGCTAAATGCTATTGGGCTCACAATAGCAAAGAGAAAGCTTGCTTTCTTGAATTTCTGGCAGTCCTCTAAGTATCTGCAATCTTCTAATTTGTTTTTCTTTTTAGTATTGGGGATTGAACCCAGAGCACTGCATATGCTAAGCAAGTGCTCTACCATTGAGCTACATCCCCAGCACTTATTTTTAAAATTTAATTTTGAGATAAGTTTCACAGGCTGGTCTTGAACTTATAATCCCTCCTGTTTCAGCTTCTCAAGTAGTTGGGGTTACAGGTGCACACCACCACACGGGGCTCCATTTATATTTTTGGTACTTATATGATGAAAATTTCAAAGTTATTAAATAACGTGGTATTGTGGCTATTTGAATAAGATTCATTCAGATTCATTATAAACCTTTTCATGCCCATGCCCATAAGTAAAAAAGGGTCAAATAGTAAGACAAACAAATAAATTCTGTATACTTTAAATGCTGGGAACTAGAGGTTATTATTTATATGAAGAAGTGGAATGGACAAAAAAACACAAGGAATTCTCTTTGCTCTTGTGCTTAATCTAAGTTCTGCAATAGCAAAGAAGGTGACCAAGGATCTAGGATACAAAATCTTAGAAATTTTGTATTACATTAACATGGCTTCTTGAAAAATTCCACAATTACTAGGACTTTATGAGATATTTCACTTTCTTCACTTGTTTTGTTGCATTGAGTTTTTCCTTTGTTAGATTCTTTAAATAATAAATGTTAATTAAAGACATAAATTAGAAAAATAAGAAAAAGCAAATTTAATCATCACTATTCAATATGTTGATATTAAGATTTTGGTATATATACTTCAAGAATAAGATATATTCTTTGACCTGTTTATTTATCAGTATATTTTGAAGGTCTTTTCATGAGAATGAATACAGACAGACCTAAATACCTTTTTATTTTAAATTATGGTATGGTATTATCCTGGCTGTAGTATAGTCTACTTAACATATATAGATATGTTATTTCCATTTTTTATAATAATAGTATAATACAAACCTCATTCATCTATATTATAATATAGATGAAACATATGATATATCTCTATGTATAGATATATATCTCCAATATTCTCGGGATAAATTTATATTCCTCCCCACAGTGAATTAGAATCTTCCCCCTTTTGCACACTGAATCTAAACCAGGGAATCAAACAAAGCCCAGTTTAGTTTGTTAATCTATTAGACAAACTGTGGTATTTGTTCCTGTTTTATGGTTGTTTCTTTTGGGGGGTAGGTGATGCCTTATTGTGGAAGACTACTGTTCCTGTCTGGAGGTAACAACAGGGTCAATGTGAATTTTCCTGGCTTCTAAGGCCTGTGATTTCATGAATAATAAAGGCTAATATAGGAAGTATGAGAAGACCTTACAGTTTTGAAATAGCCTTTGCTTGATAATTCAGAAAGATGAGTTCAATCCATCTGTATAAAGAGAAAATACATCCTCATACTCTTACAAGGATGAAGGGTGCTAGATAAACATCAATTCCCATTATAGTAAATTCCCAATTTGTGGGCTATAAGGGTAAAAAAAGCAAAATAATGCAGAGAAAGAAAGGATTACTGGATTTAGAGATAATTCAAAACTTCGTTTTTACCAATAACTTATATGAATTTCTCAGACCTGGTGTTTCTATAAAAATTCTACTCATGAATTATTTAAAATAAAATTAAAATACAAAAGAAATAAAATTAAAATGAAATTAAGTAGCATAAAAATAGATCTCTTCTATAACTCCCTGGTTTTAAATATAGTTCTTAATGAGCAAAAATATTTAAAAAGAGAACAAAAAGAGTGGAAGACCCAACTTAAATAAATTGACAATGAATAATTTCCTGAAAAACTTACATTAGTGTTATTATTCAATCACCTATAATGCATTTTATAAATTAATCTGTTCATTATACTTCTTATTTTTTTTTTTTAATAACAAAGCCCAGAAAGTGGAGCTAGTGAAGTAATATGTAATGGAATTTTTTAAATTTGTAAAAACATACAGAAACATTTTAAAATTCTTTATTATATTTCAAATATGATTAATCAACCTTTAAGATATAAACATAAAATATATACAGAACAGGTCTACTTTTTGTTATATTTTAAATGTGAAAACCAACCTTTAGTATGTTCCTTAGAGACTAGTTGAAAGGAAATTATGATTACTTATATTTTTTTCTGAAAACTCCAAATGGGTGAAAAGGTAAAATATCTTTTCCTGGCCTATTTTAAAGCCCAAGTTCAACATCCATTAACAAAAGGCAGATTAACAAGAGAAAAGCATAACTAATTCATTTAACCAATGTTTTAACTGACACAGGAGATTTTAGAAACAAATTCTAAAGATCCAGAGAAAACTGTATTTTTCTGCTTGGTTTTGAGGAAGAGTGGACAACCATGTAAAAATGCAGCTGGACAGAGGGGGTGTGATCCAGAGATAATGCACTGAGAGGGAACCTCCCAGGGCCTGTTTGCTTGGGTTCTTCTAAGTCTCTCTGTAGCATTACTTCCTCTGGGAATAGAGCAGGACACCTGTCACATGAGGGTCTTCAGGAGAGAGTGGGGGAAGGTCAGAGAGTGACATTTCTAGGTTTGAAAACTTTTTCTGGAAAAAAAAAGTTTTAGGTTTTATCACTCATATGTCTTTGGAAAGAGGAATTATAGTTTCTGGGACCTGCTTCAGAGGAAAAATGGGGGAAAGAGAAAGGACCACACAAAATCAGAGAGAACTTATTACTTGCAAGGTTCTTCCAGTCTTCAGTTCAAAGCACTCGGTGCGCCACAAAGCACTGTAAATTCATATGTTGTGTTCTGAGCCCCAGCAACCTAATAGATGTTGCATGTAGTTTGTGGACTTTTCAAGTCCAAGTTTGACAATAAACAAACAATAACATACCTGGAATGTCCTGGAATTAATCTGATTGAATTAATAGTTTTTCCAGATTATAAATGTTAAACCCTTTTGTTCCCCATTTCTGCACATTTAGCTAGCCCCAGGCTCTGTTATATATACATTGCCTAACTTGATATTCATTGCTTTAAAATATTTGTCAGTCCAAACACACAAATGACAGACCATTATTCCTGGTATATTAACAGAGAGACCACTATATTGTCACTGTGATGATCCGTTTTGATCCCATCTATGCGGGTTGATCATAACATCACTATGTGCTGGGCACAGGCCAGATTAATTTGCCCTTAGTCCAGTCTTAGTTGATGGCTCCTTAGGTCCACTACACCCTGACATCCTGCCACTCCTCTTTAATGTCATTCCCTTAGCTCTTAAGAGCATTCCCTTCTGGTTCTCTTGTGTGGAATGTCTTAATCCCCTTTCACTGGGCTCCCTGCTTTTGCTTTTTTCTTTACCGGTTGTTCCACTATTTGGCTGGACCACATCCTCCTTTAGCTTCTTGAGAAACAGATTTTGAAAATGTTTTCAGGTTTGAAAATGTTTATTCTACCCTCATTTGTGAGTGTATTGTGTCAGGATAGAACAGTCTGAGTCAAAACTAATTCTCCTTCAGACCTACTTGTTCTACTATAGAGATTGTGACACCATTGTCTTACAAGTTTGAATGTTCTTGTCATAAAGTCCCATATCATTCTGATACTCAACATTGCAGAAGTCTCTTCCTTTACTCCCCATTTAACTCTCTGCAAGCATTTGAGATCTATATACTTTTGAAATTTTGTATGCCTTGCTTTAGAACCTTTTCCACCTTTATGTTGCTAGACAGTTTCTCAGACCTCCAGTTCTAAGAAATTTTATGTTATTATTACTTTCAATATTTCACTTAACATTTCTCTCTTTTTTTTCTTCCTGTGTTTCTCCCCTTTTCCTCCTACCTTCCTCCCCCAACCCCTCCCTGTTTTTCCAAGAACCTTCATTAGCTAAATGTTGGACCTGGGGATCTTCACAATCATTTTATAAATAGATTTATTTTCCAAAGTTTTATTTTCTAGAGGACTTCTTCCACAATTTTTGATGTTTAAAATGTATCACATATGAACCCTGACTTTCTGAGTTTGACTTATTTCTCTTAGCATAATGTTCTCAAGTTCTATCCATTTTCCTGCAAATGACATAATTTCATTCTTTTTTTATGACTGAATAAAACTATATTGTTAATATACCACCTTTTCTTTATCCATTTATTCACTGAAGAACACCTAGGCTGGTACCATACTTTGGCAATTGTGACTTGTGCTGCTATAAATGTGGGTGTGTATGTATCACTATAGTATGAAGACTTTAATTCCTCAGAATAAATACTGAGGAGTGGCATAGCTGGGTCATATGGTGCTTCCATGCCTGTTCTTTTGAGGAACCTCCATACTGATTTCCATAGAAGTTATACTAATTTACAGTTATACCAACAGTGTAAAGTAGTGTTATAGCTTAGATGTGATGTCCCCCAAAAGCTCATGTGCAAGACAATGCAAGAAGGTTTGGAGGAGAAATTATTGGATCTTAGTCTTTACCTAATCAGTAAATCAATCCTTGACAGAATTAAGTGAGTGGTAACTGAAGGTAGGTGGGGTGTGGCTGGAGAAAGTAGTTCATTGGGGGAGTGGTTATGGGGTATATATTTTGTATCTGGAAAGTGGAGTCTTTCTCTCTGCTTCCTGATCATCATGTGAGCCGTGTCCCTCTGCCACACTCTTCTGCCATTATGTTCTGCTTCACCCTGAACCCTGAGGAAGGGGTGGCCTTCTATGGACTAAGACCTCTGAAACCGTGAGCCCCCAAATAAATCTTTCCTCCTCTACAATTGTTCTGGTAGGGTCTTTTAGTTGCAGCAGAGAAAAAAGCTGACTAAACAAGTATTGTTTATTTTTTTATTATTTATTTATTTATTTATTTTATTTTTGGTACTGGGGATTGAACTCAGGGGCACTCGACCACTGGGCCACATCCCCAGTCCTTTTTTGTATTTTATTTAGAGACAGGGTCTCACTGAGTTGCTAAGTGCCTCGTCATTGCTGAGGCTGGCTTTGAACTCGCGATCCTCCTGCCTCAGCCTCCCAAGTGCTGGGATTACAGGCATGTGCCACCGTGCCCAGCTATTGTTTATATTTTAATGTTCTTATTCTATAATTTTTTTTTGGAAAAAAAAAAAGAAAGCATTCTGTTTTCATTTCATAAATGTCTAGTATCTAGAACTTGCCTTTCTGTATTTCTTCTTAGTTTTATTTTCTTTTTTGTTGATCTGTTCATTCATGTTGAGACCTTTACTAACTTATCCAGAGATCTATTACTGTCCCATAATTTCTAAGAGTGAGGCATTAAGAAATCATGGTTGATTCTTAGATTCCTGTTGTGTTTGCCTTCAGGGTTGTTGGGGTAGAAACCTCACTATGAGACCCCAAATATCCAGGTTTGGAGATCTTTTCTCTTGGGATAGGAAGTAATACCTAACCAAAGACCTCAAAACTTGAATTATAAAAGATACTGCAGATTGAGGTTTCCAAGCACTGTAAAATCCTGGAAAACTCTGGGGATCCTTTCCATTTGTGCATTCATTCACTTACTTGTTAAGCACAAGTCATCCTCCTTGTTCCAGAACCCAGAAACTCTTTGGTTTAATTTTTCTAGAGAAAAACTTTCTCTTTTGTAAATGTAGGGAAGGAGGTGTGTGTGTGTGTCTGTGTGTGTCTGTGTGTTGTTGTCTGCCTTTTTATCTTTCCCAGTGCTAGGGATCCAACCCATGTCCTCTCTCATGCTAGGCAACTGTTCTATCACTGAGCTACATCCCCAGCCCAGGAAGTAGGCTGTTTAAATTGGGAAAGTAGAAAATGTAAAAAAATCAAGGCTCTATTTATGACTATGCACATTTCTGCTGATCCTTCTGTTTTTTGCCTAATTTTTAATAATGACTGTTGTGAATGGACATGCTGCATTTTGACTATACACAGCTCTTAAGTTCTTTTTGGTAGATAGTAGAAGTTCACTGAAAATTTTTGAGATGAATGCTGTTATCTGCTCCACCCACTACTTGCTATCAGGTGAGTCTCAAACCACAAAAGAAACTGCTTATATGACATTTCTGGTTAACTTAAAGGAATGTCAGCTCAGTGTTCTGCTTGACCAGTAGATAAGGACAGAGAGTTCAAGGCAATGTTCTCTTGCCTACATAGTTAGAATTTGGGAGAAAACAAACAAACAAACAAACAACAACAAAAATATAACTAGAGTTCACAGATGAACACAGGGCCATGAAGGAATGCCAAAGCATTCCTCTACATAAAGCAAATAGATTTAACTGGCTCTTATGCCTGGTTTATGCAAGCATATGGAGACTCTAAAATAGTTTTTCCTTTTTTTTATTGTTTTATTTGTTCTTTTTAGATATACATGACATTAAAGTGTATTTTGACATATTATATATACTTAGAGTAAGCATATTCTAATTAGGATCCCATTCTTGAGGTTGTACATGATATGGAGTTTTACTGGTTGTGTATTCATATATGAATATAGGAAAGTTATGTCTGATCCATTCTACTGTCTTCCCTATTCCCACCCCCCTCATTTCCCTTAATTCTCCTTTGTATAATCTAATGAACTTCTCTTTTTCCCTCCTCACCTCTCCTTATTGTATGTTAGCATCCACACATCACAGAAAACATTTGACCTTTGGTTTTTTGAGCTTGGCTTATTTCACTTATCAGGATAGTGTTCAATTCCATCCATTTACTGGCAAATGCCATAATTTCATTCTTCTTTATGGCTGAGTAATATTCCACAGTGTATATAAACTACATTTTCTTTATCCATTCATCTGTTGAAGGGTACCTAGATTGGTTTCATAGATTAGCTATTGTGAATTGAGCTGTTATAAACATTGATGTGAATGCATCACTGTACTATGCTAATTTTAAGTCCTTTGGGTATATACCAAGGAGTAGACTAACTAGGTCAAATGTTGGTTTCGTTCTAAGTTTTCTGAGGAATCTCCATACTGCTTTCCATAGTGGTTGCACCAATTTGCAGTTTCACCAGCAATGTATAAGTGAACATTTCCCCCCACATCCTTGCCAATATTTATTGTTACCTGTATTCTTGATAATTGCTATTCTGACAAATGATGAAATCTCAGTATAGCTTTTATTTGCATTTCTCGAATTGCTAGAGATGTAGAACATTTTTTATGTATTTGTTGATTGATCATAGTTGTCCTTCTGTGAAGTGTCTACCCACTTATTGATTGGGTTATTTGGATTTTGTTTTGTTTGGTTTGGTTTGGTGTTAAGTTTTCTGAGTTCTTTATATAGCCTGGAGATTAATGCTCTATATGAGGTACAAGTGGCAAAGAATTCCTCCCATTCTATAGGCTCTTTATTTGTGTTTTTGATTGTTTTATTTGCTGTAAAAAGTTTGTAGTTTGATATCATCCCATTGACCAATACTTGATTTTATTTCTTGTGCTTTTGGAGTCTTGTTGAGGAAGTCAGTTCCTAAGCTGACATGATGGAGAATTGAACCTACATTTTCATCTAGTAGGAACGGGGTCTCTGCCCTAATGCCAATGTCCTTGATCCACTTTGAGTTAAGTTTTGTGTGGGGGTGAGAGATAGGGGTTCAATTTCATTCTACTATATATGAATTTCCAGTTTTCCAACACCATTTGTTGAAGAGACTATCTTTTCTCCAATGTATGTTTATGGTGCCTTGTCTGGTATGAGATAACTGTATTTATGTGGGTTTCTTTCTGTGTCTTCTATTCTATTCCATTAGTCTTCGTGTGTGTGTGTGTGTGTGTGTGTGTGTGTGTGTGTGTTCGCCGATACCATGCTACTTCTGTTACTATCACTTTGTAGTAAAATTTAAGGTCTGGTATTGTGATGCTTCCTGCTTCTCATTAAGGATTGCTTTTGCTATCTGGGTCTTTTCAAATGAATTTCATGACTGCTTTTTCTATTTCTATGAATAATGCCATTGGAATTTTAATAGGAATTGCATTAAATCTGTAAAGCACTTTTGGTAGTATGGCTATTTTCACAATATTAATTCTGCCTATTGAAGAACATGGGAGATCTTTCCATCTTCTAAGGTCTCCTTCAACTTCTTTCTTTAGTGTTCTGTAGTTTTTATTGTAGAGGTCTTTCGCCTCTTTTGTTAGATTGATTCCAAAGTATTTTAGTATTTTGAGGCTATTGCAAATGGGAGTTTTCCTGATTTCTCTTTCAGCTGATTCATCATTGGTCTATAGGAACACAATTGATTTATGGATGTTTATTTTATATCCTGCTACTTTGATGAAACAATTTATGAATTTTAGAAGCTTACTAGTAGAGTGTTTTGAGTATTTTCAATATATAATCATGTCATTGGCAAAATACGAATAGTTTGAGCTCTACTTTTCCTATTTGTATCCCTTTAATTTCTTTGTTTTGTCTTATTACTCTAGTTAGGGTTTTAAGGACTATGTTGAATAGTAGTGGTAAAAAAGGCCATCCCTGTCTTGTTCCAGTTTTTAGAGGGAATGCTTTTTAATTTTTCTCATTTAGAATGATGTTGGCCTTTGGTTTAGCATATATAACTTTTATAATGTTTTGAGGTATGTTCCTACCATTCCTAGTTTTCTAGTGTTTTGAACATAAATGGATGTTGAATTTTGCCAAATGCTTTTTCTGCATCTATTGAGATAATCACGTGATTCTTGTCTTTAAGAGTCTATTGATGTGATGTGGGGGGTGAGAGATAGGGGTTACGATTATTGATTTCCATTTGTTGAACCAAGCTTGCATCTCTGGATGAACCCCACTATGCATCTATGTTCATCAGGGATATTGGTCTGAAGTTTTCTTTCCTTGATGTGTCTTTGGTTTTGGAGTCAGTGTGATACTAGCCTCACAGAATTAGATTGGAAGGTTCCCTCTTTTTCTATTTCATGGCATAATTTGAAGAGTATTGGTGTAAGTTTTTCTTTGAATGTCTGGTAAAACTTGGCTGAGAATCTGTCTGGTCTTGGGTTTTTCTTTCTTGGTAAGCTTTTGATGGTGTCTTCAATTTCATTGCTGAAATTGGTATGTTTAAATTTCCTGTGCCCTCCTGCTTCAATCTGGTAGGTCATATATCTCTAGAAATTTGTCAATGTCTTCATGATTTTCTATTTTATTGGAACATAGATTTTCAAAGTTTCTGATTATCATCTGTAGTTCATCAGTGTTTGTCATGATATTTCCTTTTTCATTGCAAAGTTTAGTAATTTGATTCTTTTCTCTCAGTTTTATTTTTCTTTGTTTAAAAACAACATTTTGTTTTGTTGATTTTTAAACTTTTTGTTTGTTTCAATTTCATTGATTTTGGCTCTAGATTTAATTATTTCTTATCTTCTATAGCTTTTCATGTTTATGTATTCTTATTTTTCTAGTGCTTTGAAATGTAACATTAGGTTATTTATTTTTTGTCTTTCTAGTCTTTCAATGAATGAGCTCAATGCAATGAACTTTCCTATTAGAATTGCCTTGATAGTGTCCCAGACATTTTTGATGTGTTCTATTGTTATTCTCATTTACCTCTAAGTATTTTTTTATTTCACCCCTGATTTCTTCTGCTATCCATTGGTCATTCAATAGCATTTTATTTAGTCTTCAGTTGTTACAGTAGCTTCTGGGTTTTATTTTTTCATTGATTTCCAATTTCATATCCATTATGATCTGATAGAATAGATAGTATTACCTCTGTTCTTTTGTATTTGCTAAGAGTTGCTTTGTGGACTAAGATATGGTCTATTTTAGAGAAGGATTCATGTACGGCTGAGAAGAAAGCATATTCAGTCATTGATAGATAAAATATTCTCTATATGTCTGTTAAGTCTAAATTATTAATTGTAGTTTTTATTAATTTTGTTTTTTAGTTCTATTGCTTTTTTATTTAGTTTTTGTTTGGAGGATCTATCCAGTGGTGAGAGAGGCATGTTAAAGTCACCCAGTATTATTGTGTTGTGGTGTATTTGATTCTTGAAATTGAGAAGGGTTTGTTTGATGTACATAGATGACCCATTGGCATAATTATTTATGATTCTTATGTCTTATTGATGTGTAATTCAATTAAGAAGTAAGAAATGGCTTTCTTGGTCCCTCCTGATTAACTTTGGTTTAAAGTCCACATTATCTGATATGAGAATAGAAACCCCTGCTTGTTTATGAGATCCATGTGAATGATATATATATATATATTTTTTTTTTTTTTTGGCATCCTTTTACTTTCAGCCTATGGATGTCTTTGCCTATAAGATGAGTCTCTTGGAGACCACATATTGCTGGGTCTTGTTTTTTTTAAATCTAATCTGCCAGTGTGTGTCTTTGAATTGATGAGTTTAGTCCATTTACATTCAATGTTATTATTGAGATATGATTTTTATTCCCTGTCATTTTATTTCTGGTTTTCAATTTGAATTAGTTTCTCCTTTGGTTGACTATTCTAGTGTAGTTCTTCCCTTTGCTGGTTTTCACTTTTATTTTTCATTTCTTCTTCATAAAATATTTTATTGAGTATGTTTTATAGTACAGGCTTTCTAGTTGTGAATCCTTTTTAACTTTTGTTTATCATGGAAGATTTTTATTTCATCATCAATTCTGAAGCTTAATTTTGTTGGGTATAGTATTCTTAGTTGGCAGCCATTTCCTTTCAGAACTTGGTATATGTTATTCCAAGGCCTTTTATCTTTGAGGGTCTGAGTTAAGTTACAAGCTGATATCTAAATGTGACATGTTGCTTTCTCTGGCAGGCTTTAAAATTCTATTCATTTCCTGTATGTTAGTCATTCTCCTTATAATGTGTCTTGGAGTGGGTCTGCTGTAATTTTATATATTTGTGGTCCTATAAGCCTCTTGTATTTGATTTTTCATTTCATTCTTTAGTTTTGGTAAGTTTTCTCATATTATGGCATTGATTGTGCATTCCTTTGGTTTGTATCTCCACTCCATCTATCCTGACAAATCTTGAATTTGGTCTTTTCATGTTATCCCATAATTCTTAGAAATTCTGTTCCTGGTTTCTTACCATCTTCTCCACATGGTCACCTCTATTTTCAAGATTATGCATTTTGTCTTCATTGACTAAAACTCTATCTTCCAAGTGGCCTGGCTTACTGGCGATGCTCTCCAGTGAATTTTAAATTTGGTTTATTGATTCCTACATTTTGAGGATTTCCACTTGATTTTTTTCAGAATCTCTCTTTTTGAAGTGATCTTTTACTTCCTGTATTTTTTCCCTGATGTTACTACTTAAGTCATCTTTTACTTCATAGATCAGCTTAACTATGAATGTTCTAAACTTTTTCTCTGACATTTCTTCCACCATGGTGTCAATGCTTTCTGTTATTGAAGTCCTTTGATTTGTTTGGGGTGATTTGTTCCCTTGCTTTTTCTTGTTGTTTGTGTGTCTGCCCATCCATCCTGTGGACTTATAGTATCTCTGAAAGTTTCCACTACCTCACAGTTTAGGTGGAGAATAATAATAACAAAAACCAATGCAAACAATTTACAGCATTGAACCAAATAGTTCTTGCTATGGCATTAGCAATGTTAATTATCACAATAAACAGAAATGGTATGATCAGTTATTGCCCATGGTAAAAACAGTAAGTTCACCAAAGGTTTTACAATTTCAAATGGTAAACAGGGACAGAAGAGAAGTGATATAGGATATGATCATTATGAGGGAGGAGGAGAGAAAATAGAAGTAAAGAAAATTAAAGGAAGAGGGAAAGAGAGATCAATAAAGATTGGCTGTTAGCTGAGGAAAGGAGAGAAAGAGAATCAAGGGAAATGAATAAGTGAGAGAAAAACATATAAGATAAAAATTTAAAAAATAAAAATAAAAGAATACAAGAACAAAACTGATATATAAAAATCAAACATCTTAGTCCTTAAAATAATGACCCATGAAAAATAACTGCCTTCAAAAAATGCTAGAAATGAGAAGAAAGAAACAGATATGAGTATGTGTAAGTGTCTGTGAATCATTTAGGTCACAATTGAACAGAGAAAAGACAAAAGAAAACAAAAAAGAACTCCATGAAAAGTTAAAGAATCATTTCTGTTGAATTTCAGAAGATTCTCAGCTTCTTTTGTCTGGTGTGTTAGGTGGGATTGCTGTAGTGTGAGTGGAAATCCCATAGGAGGGCTCCTAGAGGCAGGGTTCAGGCCTAGGTAGGCTCCTGGTTCTTCACTGATTGGCAGTTGGTCTCAAGATTTTAAATCAGCATACCTCCTTGGACCCAGCAGTTGCTGGACCATGCTGGGAGATTCCCCCCAGGAAAACCCTCCGACTTTCAGTGCAGTGGAGTAGCCAATCATTGCTCCCCTCAGGCACTTGTGGACTCTGTGTTTCCTGGTCTCTTGGGTTCAATCTTCAAACTCAATCAATCCTTTGCTCACTTTTTCAAATTCCTGGTCATTTGCATCTCTCCCAGCCAGGCTCATCTCTCACAGCCAATCCTTTAAGTGGCTGATCTTGTGGGGGAGGGGGAAGCTGGTAGTGGGTTTCCCCTATCTGTATTTCCCTGTGTGTAAACTCCTCTTCATGTTTGATTTTCTCCTGGTCACTTAGCTACACTCTATGTTGTGCCATGTGGGTTTGCCAGACCTGTCTTTCAGGCCAGGCACAGTTGCCAGGGGAACTGGGTTCCCCAGCTGGGGGCCTCTGTGCTCTGCATCTGCAAAATGGTTCCTTCCTCTGCTCCCCCTGGCAATTGGGAGAGACTTGACTTCCTTCCCGCATAAGGATGTTGTGCAGCATACCTTTCAGGTCAGTCAGGCAGTGTCTTTGATCTTTAAACCCTCCTAACCCAAACATACCTCAGTCCTCCTAAAAATGTGGGTTCCTTTAATTGATGTGTCTCTCCACTATTTTCTCATGGGGTGGGGATTGCACTGACAGGCACTACCACAAGTAGCAGCAGCACTGGGAATTTCTTCTTTATTTTGTTATATCCAACCTCTTGAATCCCTGATCTGCTTTAGAATTAATTCCCAGTGAAATTCCCCCTTTTCACAGTGCTGAGAAGTTGCCTGTCTGCTTTCTTGGTTTCATACCATGGAGCAATTAGGAAAGTTGTTAGAAAAATGCTGAACATAGTTAACTTAGCCGGGAACACCATGTTAGTGAAATAAAAGGGTTTATTGGGGTGCCACGTGGGCAAGGGTAGGGAAAGGAAGGGAAGGGAAGGGGATTAGGGAAGGGGGAAAAGGGATGGACGGGATCAGGGACAGGCAGGAACAGAGGCAAGCGCGAACAGAGAGCGATTTCAGTCCGGGGCTGGCTTAAATAGAGTGGGGGTCAGAAAGCCCCCCCTGGAGTGAGTCCTTGCCCTATAGGCCAGCAGAGGTCAGGAGGTAGTGGACAGGGCACTTGGTCAGGTTTGCTGGTCATGCTGAGGATCTTGGGAAGTGTAGTTTTTCACAAAGCACCTAGGGAGGTGTGGCCTTCTGCCTGGGAGGCGCAGCCTCCTGCCTGGAATCCAACAAAAGTGACCTTCTCTAATCTTCCATTTTGTCTTCCTCCTCTAATATTTTTTTTTAACTATGATTCAATTTGGAATAATTTTATGTTCATTGATGAGAGTTGATATGTAATGTTGATCCATCTTGTTAAGATATTTTGCCAAGTTTAGTATATTAACCAGCATGCTTTGGATTTTAATTGAGAGACAACAGAAATTGTATTTGTCATATTTTAATAGGCACTTTCTTAGCTGATCACATCTCTGCAGTCTTGATTATTTTAGCTGAGTGCTCTTGGCTTGGACATATTTGATTAGTACCTGGGTTAACGGCCAAGCTAAGTAGCACACATTTCATATCACCCCATCTAACTTCAATTTTTACAGAGTACACTGAGACCTTGCAATATTTATCTTCTAGGTAAGCTGCATGTAAGAATTGATCCAAGGTTTTTCAGCAATTATCAGCTTGTATATGTCAATCTAAATTTTCTAAACTTTTCCCATTCCTCCATTAAGTTGTCCATTTTCTAGTTAACCAGAAATTGCTGATTTCTATGTCTTGCTGACATGCAGTATCTACTTTTCCTTGTCATCCTGAATTTGTGCTTTTTTTTTTTTTAAATATGGGTTTTTTTTTTAAATATATGTAATAGTGGGGTAACAGAACAGATATAAACCTAAATTATTAAGCCTTATCTTTCTCTCTCTCTCTCTTTTTTTTTTTTTTTTTTTTTTGTGGTGCTGGTGATTGAACCCAGGGCCTTGTGCATGCGAGGCAAGCACTTTACCATCTGAGCTATATCCCCAACCCTAAGTCTTATCTCTTAACAAACTTACCATTAAATTTATTTTCCTAAAAGTAAAGACATTTTCATATATGATAATTTAGGCTATATTGGGCAAACACATATATTTTTTACTATTGCTTCTATATAAAATCAACCAAAAGCTATGGAATTAGTTGTTCTTAAGACCATCTATGTCCTCATGTAGAGAGCAGAAATTCTCTACAAACAAAAGTGATGAGTTAGCAAAAGTAATAAAAACAGTTCATTAGTTTGATTTGCATCATTTTAGATTTTTTTCCTGTTATTTAAAATACAGTTCAGCAGGAGCTCCAAATTTCATTACAAATAAAGCATAAATAATAAAACAACACAATGAATTCTTCAACTGTTCTCTGAATACAAATGCTTTTAAAATAGAGCTATTAATATAAAAGCTGATTAAATTACTTAAGAAGTACCTGTAAAACAAACAATTTTTAAAAGATAATTTTTTTTTGTAATGGGGATTTAACCCAGTATCACTGACTTACCACCGAGACACATCCCCATCCCTTATTATTTTTTATTTTGAGACAGAGTCTCACTAAGTTGCTTAGGGCCTCACTATGTTTTTGAGGCTGGCCTCAAACTTCCTCCTGTCTCAGCCTCCTGAGTCACTGGGATTACAGGCATGCTCCACCACTCCTGACTAAAATTAATATTTAAAAGTTTTATTTCCCAAGCATGGATAATAATAATATATAACCTATTCACCATGTAGTCTTTGACTTCACAAATAATTAATGCCTAATCTGTGGCCTCATTGGGTTGAAAAAAAATTCAGAAAAATAAATTATTTTTAAAGTAAGAACTGAGGTAGTTGGGATAACAGTTTTTAGAGAACAGATTGCATCTTGTCCCTATGAGCTTTGACAATCACCAATACCAATAAACATTTACAAAAACTAAAAAAATCCAATTCTTCTTACTTAGCTATGATGTTTTAGATCAGAATTCGGTATTAACAAATCATATTAAATCTAGTTTTTATTCCATGTAGGACTACTCTCTTGGGGATTTTGTTTTATTCCTTTTTATTGTATAAATATAACACAATCCCATATGGGAAATGGACTTTCTATAACAATACTAATAGTAACCTACCTTTATCAATTATCATTTATTAAGTTCACATTTATACGTTATTTTCCAACAATTCTATGAGGTAAGTAATATTTCTTTATATTTTAAATTTTAACTTTTTTTTAGATATCTGAAAACAGTACATTCAAACCCTATGTAAAGAGGAAATTAACACTTGCATGGTACTTTCTTTATGGGCAAAAAATATTGAAATTAATATTTATTAAAGTTTTAAGAAGGACATTAGTATTCCTATTCTACAAGGAATTGAGAATCAGAGATATTAAGTAAATCAATTGAGATCATGAAATTAAAATATAATGGGTTTTAGAAATAAACACGTCTTGTGACTATAAGTCAGTGCATTAAGTGAGATATATGAAGTATAATTTTTGTAAAACTGTAATTTATATTTATGTTAACAACTACATGAACATTTATAGCAACCTGAAAATGTACAACTTTCCTTACTGATCTCTACCTACAACCATAATCCAATAGGTAAGAATTTTATAAATAAATGAAACAGTTTTATGAGATTTAAAAATATTCTTCTTTAGTACCATTTACTCAAAAATAAAATGAGTAAAATTTACTTATGACTTTACTCAAATCATTTGAAGAAGTTATTTTTATCACAATTGCCACATAGAAGGCTTTTAAGTTACCTGTAAATTAATGACAAAGCTGTCGAATCACATAAAAGCTTCGAACTAATATCTTCACTATTGTGACTATAATGTATCATTATATTCAAAATGAATGAGTCTTTATTAATAGTAGCATTTTTCTAATGTAGCCTCTTGCACTCAGTGACATTCACACAACTTTAACATTAATATGTATAATTTTCTTCTTGGAAACCAATATAGGAGAGAGCCAGTTAATATTAGTAATGCATTATATAAAACACATTAGTCTTTTGAATATATTTATTTGTCCTTTTAACATATACATAGCTGTTGAGAAAAAATATTTGAATATCCACACATTCATTGTTGCTTAAGACATTGATGTTAACAAATCTAAGTACTTATTCAACTATTCTAAATCTGTGTAGCCCACAATGAAAAGAGACTAAAACAGTGAAAACCAATGTATATAACCACCTTAGAAATTTTGAGGAAGAAAGATTGGAAACCAGGAGAGAGATTTGCACTAATCATCTCCATACAAATGGCAATCAAATTTGTTAGTATGAATAAAATATCAGTAGTAGAAAATAAGTAAATGTGTTGTGGCTAAAGCACATAATGCTTCCCAAATAATCTATGTTGTAATATGCTTAAAATAGTCCCTTTGGATTTTATTGTTTATTGGTTTCTTCATAGTATAGTTGAAGCAGGTAGTAGTTCAGTAATATAGACATGATGAAACAAAGACAGGTTATTTTTTTTTAAAACTAATACAGTATTCCAATGGAAGAGTCAAAATTAGAATTAGACACTAATGACCAAAAATTCCATCCATAAATAAAAGAATACTAAATTGAGTAACAGCATTATTTTGTGTATTAAAAAAAAATTACCCAAAAGTCTTACCTATAATGGATTCTTGCTGCACACTAAATGATAGAGTGGTATCTACAGGTGATCATAGCTTTTTACCTTCAGAGGCTGATTATGCATAAATCTAACTATATGAAGACTGAATACACATGGCAAAAATGAAAGATTTCTAATGCTAATAATTCTCAATACTAAACTTACAAAAAGGCAGTTTTTAAGGATAAATCAGATGGGTGAATCCTGTTTATTAGACCTAATTTATTGATGAATAAAATTATTAGATAGAAGGTTCTTTGTCGTATACATTTATCAATTTAATTTGAATATTTGGGGAAGTAGCTCTAAATATTTAGTTTTGTATTTATAAATGTTTTTGTCTGAACTTCTGACACATAATACAGGGACTTGGGTTAGAAGGATGAAACACCCTTCTGACAGTGCAGGAGGCCTTATAGCACAGGAGTTTGTTCTGTTGGATACACCTTTTTACTCTAATTTCTCTTCATCTTTTCTCAGCAACTACTTTGGGGCCAGCATGTAAACACAGGAGGTATGGAAAAATTGACATGAAGCACAGATTCACTTGCTGATTTTTTTTTTTTGGGGGGGGATAGTTGTAGGGACAGAAGATAAAAGAACCAATCTAGATGCCCTCCAGTAGATGAATGAATAAAGAAAATGTGGTATATATACACAATGGAGTATTATTCAGAATTAAAAGAATAAAATCATGGCATTTGCAGGTAAATGGATGGAGTTGGAGAATATAATGCTAAGTCAAGTTAGCCAATCCCAGAAAAACAAATGCTGAATGTTTTATCTGATTTAAGGACGTTGATTTATAATATGGTTGGGGTGGGGTGGCATAGGAGGATTAGATGAACTCTAGATAGGGCAAAGGGGAAGAATGGGATAGCAGGGGATATGGGGGTAGGAAAGATGGAATGAGATGGACATCATTACCCTATGCACATGTATGAAGACACGAATGGTGTGACTGTACTTTGTGTACAACCAGAGATATGAAAAATTGAGCTCTATATGTGTAATATGAATTGTAATGCATTCTGAGGTCATATATAATAAATTAAAATAAAAATTAGTATCTTTCAAAATATTAAAGAAAAAGAAATAACAGGATTTTTTGTTATCAGAAAAATTTTGGAGTTAATAAAACTAGAAATATTAGAAATGTTAGTTACTAAAGTATGGAAATGAATTTCTACACACTATGGGCATAAATTTTAAAAAGTGTAGATGATATAAACCCAAAGGAAAGGGAAATTTGATTTAATTAATTGATTAATTTTCTCAATCATTAAATAAATGTTGTATGGTTACCTACTACATGTAAGTCTTACGCAACCTCTGTAGGTAGAATAAAAATGAATAAAACATGTCTATTGCCTGGGGGCATTCACTGTCAGGGTCTAGTGAACAACAATATAAACTAAGCACATGAAAAAAGGGATTTGTGTGATCAATGTGTTGGGAATTAAAGCCTGGTAGGCCATCTATCCACAATGGTGAATTATTGATTTTTACCTTATCTTATTCCAGAAAAATTGTCTTGGGAATGAGATTGACACAATGAAACTAATATGAAAATTGGGTGTTAAGGAAAAAGAAAAAGCAACCCTTATGCAGGTGGAAATGAACATGCATTCCTCCCTTCAGAAAATAAAACACAACTCAACAAATTTGAATTAAGGATAGACAAAGAAAATACTAAGAAAGAAAGATTAGTAGGATGTTGGTTTCTTTTAGGCAGAAAGAAAAGAACAAATGTATGTATTTTGAATATTATTAAAATTAATTTGTAAGGCTTTGAAAAATTAAATGTCATCTCTCAGTATGAGATGATAGCCATAAAAGCATTTTAAACTATTCAAAAGGCAGTACATGGCATTTAATCTTTACTATTTTTATCTTTATGTATTTTTTCATTTTGTGCTTATTGTAAAATCTCCATGACATTAAAAATAGAAAATGAAGAGATAGAAAACTTAAATCACTATTTTCTTTTTATAGTTAAAGAAGTTTGATAAAAAATTTGTATTTTGGCATCTTCTTGCTCTAGAAATTATTCTCAGATCAGCTACAAATTTGTCCTATGGTCCAAGGCATCAAAACACCACACAGCTCTGTAATAACTTCCTGTCAGATTAGACAACTCGCTTATTTTCCTTCCCAGGTATCCCAGTGACCTACATTATTAGCAATAACAGGACACTCCTTTAGCCTCAAATCTTGGAATATTTACTGGATTCAAATACCCAAATATCCATTTCACCATTTAGTTGAAAACTTCTTGCACATTTTAGACTAATGGGGTTTATTTGGCTCACCCATTTGTCCATCCATCCTTACTTTTATTCTATTTGAATCTTAATGCAAAAGAAAGAGCGCCACCTACTGGATGTGGGCTCTGAAGACCATATCCGCATTGCAACTCTTTAGGAAAGGTTGATTCAAAATAAGTGTGTATGTTTTCTTAAATGTTTTTATTATTAACAAACACTGAATGAAATTTATTTTTACAATTTTCATATAAATATCTAGAAATAATGATTTCTCCTTTTTGTTTCTTGCACGTTTTAAAAAAATCTGTTTACCTTTCCCGAGCAATATAGAATTGAGCATACTTTTGGGTTGTTTATGTAAAAAGAGACTATTTGTATTGAATGGTCTAATTCTATTTTGTAATATAAAAATTAAAATCATTAAATAACTAACAATACTTATAACTTAGATTCTAGCAGTTAAAGACAAAGTTGAAGAAGAAGAAGGAGTCTTTGGTGCAAATATAATCGATGACATACGTCAATCCAGAGTAAGCATTTACAGTTTAAATGATTGGCTCTCTAATATTCTTTATTATGTTCTTTATGTCTCTACTACTTTTAACTCCATATAATATTAGTCATTCTAAAGAAATACTCATTAACACCTACGCCTTCAGATGCTTTAATATTTATGTCTATGGGGATCTATGTCCAAAGAACCCCATTTCAACTCAGTTGTACCAGCCACATTTCAAGTGTTCAATAGTCATATGTGCTAGTGGATATTGGAGTAGATTGGAGTAGGCGGATTTATAAAACACTTCCATCATTACAGAAAGTTCAAGTGGACAGTGCTGGTAGATATGGATACTGCAGTATTTGCCCTTTTTCCCCTGAAAATCTCTTATAAAGTAAGGGTCATCCTAATGGCATCTAGAGGATTTTCAGTACAATACTAAAAGCAACGAGAGAAAATCACAAGAGATGTGAATAATTGTATTCACAATTAAAGGATACAGAAAATATGGTCAGACTCTACTGAATATTGCCTTTAGGAGGACAGATACCCTATCCTAAGGAGCTTATCATCTAGCAAGGGAAAAGAGGATAAATACATAACCAAGTAAAACAAGACCATTTAAGGTATGATGACAAAATTAAAATATGATCAAATTGGGGCAGCTTTTTAAAAAATAAGTAGATTTCTTAGTGGACACTCTATAAGTTATCAGTTGAATGATAAGAAAGTGATTAAAAATTGAAAACCTAGGGGAAGAGAATATGAAAAAAATAAAACAATAAACATAAAGGACAAAGACAGAAAAATCTGAATGTATTTAAGGTGCAGAAAAATGATGGATGTGACTAAGGGTTAATGCAAAGGATAAATGGGAGGACATGACTCAAGAGAAGCCAGGCTAATAGTTTTAGTTTTCTTTTGGTTGTATTCAGAAGCCATTAAAGGATTTTAAATAAAATAATAACATGATCTAATATACATTTTGAAAATCCTGAATAAATGATTCCTAATTCATACATTTACTCAAGATAATAAAGGTGACTCTTCATCTGAATTTTTAAAGTATTTTTTATTCTACATCGTAAACCATAATTTTGCACGTTTCTAGGGGATGAAGAAGGGAAGGCCTGTCCTGTAGTGTCTGACAACAGACATTTTTTCCAGGTCACTTAGAGGAATTTTGGGGCCAGGTTCTTGGTGCATGGGAACCATAACAGACTAAGGGATGGATTGGTGAATGAAGGGTAGGTGAGAAGATCACCTTTACCACCAAAGTATATACTAGATTTAGTGGGAACAAATCATGTGTGCCAATTTGAATAAAATTAAAAAGAGAAGATACAAAATTATTGTATGTTAATCTCCTGTACATGAATGAAATACACCCAATTTCTTTCTCATCCTATTTCACAAATAACATGAAAACAAAGTTGATACCTCCTTTTAATAATATCAATTAGATATCAGCATATGATTTCAGAAGCCCCAATAATGCAACTGTAATAAAGCAGATGCAAGTTCAAAGCACTGGAGGATAATATTTCCACCCTTGTCTGCATTGTTTAATGAGACAATGAATACAGTTGACTTCAGACGTGTCATGTATTGTAAATCATTGGGTTATTAATTTTAACAGGGTCAATGTACTGCTCCCATATTCACTTTATAGCATTAGTGTTCCTGATAATAGCTGGAGAATATAGGCTAATAATCCCTACATTATTGCCTGGCAAGTGGAGTGACCCTTTCTGCATGAGGGATTTAGAAAGAAGATACATTTAAGTGCATGAAAAAAAGAGAAAAGACTTATGAGCATTTAGATGGAAAACTGAATAACATTGTCTCTCTTTGTTTAGTCAGGACATGGATGGCAAATTAAAGTTTGTGTTTATAGGCACGCTATTACTGAATTCTGGTTATTTTCCTAATTTTTGGTGATTTTATGGGTTTTTATTTTAGTACAACAGTAAAGACAAGCAATGTTAATTGTTGTACTTCATGATGCTTTACTTGGAGAGGGTCTTTTACTGTGTATTCTTTGAAGATGGGATTGCCACTAAGTTATAGTAGTCCATAATATTGTACTATAGGGATCCCAAAGAGTTAAGTTCTTCTAGCACCTTAGTGATGAATATGCTTGAGTTATTTAAATCGTTTCTACATAGGTTAATACATTTTGAGCTGAGCTGACATTGATGATAACTGTCCTGGTTAAGGAGTATGAGCAAATTCTGCATTTCAGGGACTAATTGATGTATCAAGAGATTGCCGCTGCCATGATTAAGAAGAAGAGACATTTAAACCACCATAGGTACAAGATATGGCTGTAATAAATTGAACCTACAAAATGTGAAATGAGTGGCCCAGTTATGCATATGAAATCTAATTTTATTTAATATATCTTTCTTGTTGGAGTGTGAATCTAGCCTCAGGCACCAGGTGGAGGAAGCACCATTCCTTAGTTGCCAAATGGCTTAGATTCAGATTCTTACCCACCCAGAGGCACTTGAGCTTTATCAAACAGAGCATTGTGACCAGGTAAAGAAACACTTTCCTCTTTTATCTTAGCTAATTTAAATAGGTATAAATGACAAGGACTCAACTTTGGAGTTACACTTGTCACTGAGTTGTACTTCTAGTTAAATTCATATTTTGCCTATCGTCTAAAAAATACTAATTTCTGTACCATTATTGGAATCAGAGGAAAAACAGTGGAAAGTAAAATATAGATCAAGATTAATATGGTAGTTTTCTGATTTTTGCCAATCTTGGTAACTTTGCGCTTACTTGAATTTTTACTTGTCTATGCTAATTGGATTGAGAAGGGAAAGAAAAGTTTCCTTCCCCTTTGTTCCTCCTGGATTTAAAAATGCTGAACAGATGCAGTAATATAAACCTGCATTTAAGTCCCTTATATTTTTCTTTATAGACACAATTGTGAATTGTGTTCTTCCTGCATTTGTAATTAGAGGGTGAAACAGATGGCAAAAGCTCAGCGTAAAGAGATGTCCATTAAAATAACTTATGCTGCCAAGTGATGGTTCACTCCAAGTGGGGAATTCAATTTCCTCCATGCAAAAGAAAGCAGCAGCACATACATGCTTGGATGTATAGTAGTTATACTTTGTTATATTGGGCAACTAACAGTAGCTGGACATTGCATTGAAAATTCTAAGGCTAAAGATACACAAATAATTTCATTTTTTCAAAAACAATATGGTTGTTGGAGGTGGGATGGAAGCCCTCCAAGAGCAATTTAGTATACTAATCATACCTGTTCTATGCCTGCTGTGGGTGTACAGCAAATGGGGAATATGTTTTTCTCCAAATTTGTAGCCAGACTTAGGAAAGTAAATGAAGAACCATTAGGAATCATTTGACATACATCTCTCGATGTGTCAAACATACATTTAGGAAGGTGACAATGACATTTTAACTCTCACGTGAGGAACTACAATGTCATGGTTAAGAATGAGAATTCTGGAGTCAGCCTTTCTAAGTTTGAACCACACTTGCCACTTGTAACTGTAGTTTTACTGCCATTCTTAAAAGGGAAGTGAATCCCCCAAATTCAAGGCAGAGCTTTATAAAACTGAATATGTCAAGCTCTAAGCTTGGTAAATTTCCTTGTCTGGTCCCTATGTTTTTGACAGCTTTCCTGTCTTCACAGAGCTAAAGAATATGAAATTGTTATCAAAATGAAAATATGCAGAAATAATCTTTTGGAATGGAAAGTACAGCTATTATACTAGCTCAGGATAAGAGACTCCTTAAAGCAAATGACATAACCTGTCTGAATGGCATAACCCTGTATGTTTCCATATCAACCAACACTTTAAGGAGGTATTTAGATCCTTTACTATATGACTGGTGCCTGGGGACTGGTGCCTATATGACTGGAACTGCATTTTGAGAGCAACTCAGATTCTGCTTGTGGGGAGTTTATATTTTAAAAGGGTGAGCACCTTTTCAGTGCTGGCCTCCCTGTAATAAACATGGAGGGACAAGAAAGATTCACAAGGCCTCTAAAGCTATCTGCCAGGTTAGTAGAAACTGCAAATCCTACAAGTATTTGAATATCGTGTCAATTTTGCATATAATCTTGTCAAGCTATTTACCCTTACCTTCATTTTAAAAGTAAGATTGTGGCTCGTTATCTCTAAGAGTCATTATGAGAAATAGCTGAGTTGATCCATAGCATTTCTTGGATCATAACTGATAAGCAGGTGCTCCTTTTCTCCCCTTTCCTTTAGATTCCACTCCAGAGGTCTTTACTGTACTCTATTCAGGCTACTACTTGAAGTATACTGATAACGCTGTGCAATCCTTTCTGCTAATATTTGGTAATAATTCAAACTCCAGAGATTTTTGCCTACACTTGAGGGTATCAATTTTTATATTAAACACAAAATTTAATATCAAAATAGGAATGATAATAGCTAACATTTACACAGCACTTTGTCTGTCAGGCACTGTAACAAATATTCTAAGCACGGTTTGTATATTCACTCACTCAATCCTTACAACAATCCTGTGAGGAGAGTATAATTATTCTTGAAGCACAGGAAGATTACAACTTGCTTAAGGTCATTATCCATTGGGTCATGTTGAAATATTTCCAAGGACAAAGGATGCCATAAAGTTAGAGAACAAGTGAAAACCTAGTAGAGAACATTATAGCATGCAGCACATAAGGAAGTTCAACAAATGATTTTAAAAATAAATTAACAAATTATATAGATGTCAAAGATCATGTGAGAAGAATGAGACAATGAACACATGAAAAAATCAACTTTATGTATCTGTAATTGAGGAAATGAAAACTAAATGAATGAGATATTGTTTTTACTCATCAACTGGCAATAAAGTCTTTAAGTACCAAGTATTAACTAGTATATAGGGAACAAGTACTCTTATGTTACTCACTATTATATAAAAACATAGAAACTTAGAGTACAATTAGATAATTTCTATAAAAAAATTAAATAAACTTTTACAATTTTCAACAATGTAATTATATTTGCAAGTATCTACTTTGGAGAAATTCTTACACATATATACACATATGTTTTCTGTACTATTTGAACTACAAAAACAAAAGTAAAATGGAAATAACCTAAAATAAATATAAAAACTAAACTTCAAAAATTATGGCATATCCACATCACAAAATACTTTGGTGCAGTTTAAAAATTAAAACTATGCTGAGATTTAATCTTACTCCCATCAAAATGGAAATTATCAAGAATACAAGCAACAATACATGTTGGTGAGAAAGTGGGGGAAAAGGTACACTGATACATTGCTGATGGGACTGCAAATTGGTGCAACAGCTCTGGAAAGCAGTATGGAGATTTCTCAAAAAACTAGGAATGGAACCACTATTTGACCCAGTTACCACACTCCTCAGTTATATATACAAAGGAGTTAAAAGTCAGCATATTACTGTAACACAGCCACACCAATGTTTATAGTAGCTCAATTTAACAATAGTTAAGCTATGGAACCGACCTAGGTGTCTTTCAAGAGATGATTGAACAGAGAAAATGGTATGAAATGTTATATATACACAATGGAGTATTACTCAACCATGAAGAAGAATGCTTTATGATATTTGCCTGTAAAATGATGGACCTGGAAACGATTATGCTAAGTGAAATAAGACCATCCCCAAAAGCCAAAGGTCAAATGCTTTCTCTTATATGTGGAAGCTAGCCCACAATAAAGGGGGGCGGGGAGGTCGAAGTTCAGTAGATTAGACAATGGGGAATGAAGGGAAGGGTGGGGAATAAGTTAAGAAAAGACAGTGGAATAAATCTGATATAATTTTCCTATGTACATATTTGAAAATATGTACATGCATCATGTACATGCACAAGAATTGTACATGCACAAGAATTGTATCCTAATCAGAATAAGATATATTCCATGTTTGTATAATTATATATAAATGGATTCCACCGTCATGTGTAACTAAAAAGAACTAATAAATAAAAAACGGGGGGAGGAAAAACAGGCTGCTATGGAAAGATGTATGAAACAATACTTTTGAATGAAGAATGCAAATTTTAGATGATCTGTTGTTCAACGTGGCATAATTATTATAAAACAGTCTCACATTTATAAACTAGTCCTATATAACCAATGCAGAAATGGAAAAAAGTATCAGAAAAGTGGACACCAACATGTGGCTTGGGGGATAGCTGGTAACTGTTTTGAGATTGGAAATGATTTTTAAAAGGTGACTTTAAACTTTCTTGTAATATTTTAATAATTTCAAAGTGTATGTACACATATGTGTGTGCATAGATGTTAATATTATTTTAACATATAAATACATGACATACTTACATATTATACTATTATTTATATAATTTGTATATTAAATGTATTTACATTTTATGATATGTAAACATGTAAAATACATTTATATATCAGGTATTATACTTAATATGTTATATCTAAAATTGGGGAACAATTTTAGACGTATTCAGCCTCATGAGGGGAAGAAGGGACAGTCATTTATTGGCTCCTATCTCTTGGTTCTTGTTGGCCAAAGCCTGTCCTGCAAGTTTTAAACTCCTATGCACACTGGGGTTATTTTACATGGATTCTTAGGATGGTTGTTGGGGAAACCAGAAACTGGTTGAGAGGATCAGCTCTAACCCTTAAGAGGCTGGGGTTGTGGTGTTGACTGAGAGATGAAGTGGCTGTGGTGGTTACCAGGGCTTTGTGACTGTGAGAAGTCTAGGGCAGTCACTGGGGCACTTCAGCCAATCAGGAGGCCAGGCCAAGGGACAGGCCTGGATGGGAGGTAGACATATAAGTGGGATTTGATATAACCTATCCCCAGCATCCCCCCACAGAGAATCATACAATGTTCCTTATTAAAAAAGAAAATGAAAGAAACTCTCTAAAACCCATATGCCTAACTAATTGCATCTATTTAAAAGAATTGTAATCTAGGAAAGAAATTTCTCTTGATTCCCTACCAACAACATGCCATACTTATAAAAAATCATTTATACAAATGACTCTGCATGTTGTAAATGACCAAGATCATTATCATCTAATTGCAATCATTATCATTATCTAATGGTATTTCTGAAAGGGACCACCTGCCCATTTCTAAGCAGATGCACCAAGTGATGGATTGATAAGTAGAGAATCCATTACATTAGGGTACATTTAAATAGGTTAAGAATTTAATTTGTAATTAACCCAAGGTAAGCTTGCTATAACGTTCCTGAAGAGAAATCATATGCTAAGGAGTCTTTTAAATGTTAAAATTTTAAAAAATTTTTCTTAAATTTTTATTTATTTAAGCATTTAACTGAGATGATATAAGAAAATATATTATAACAAAAAATTACCTATGTTAATTCTGACTGAGAAAGTGGTATACAGAGAGATTGGGAAAGTATATCAAGAAATAGAATATATTAGCAAATACATTAAAAGTAGGAAAATATTTGCTATCAACACATATTCTCAGTCTGAAGGTGATAAAGATACATTACATTTAAGACAAAGAAGACTAAAGACTGGATCATTATTGGAAAGTTAACAAACCAAACATTCACAGGCTAGCTTAGAGACACATCTGCTGAGTTGAGAAAAATTAATTCTTTTAAAAATATTTGATTAAATTTTACAAATGAGAGTCCAACTTAACCAAACCAAATAAATTTATTCTTGAGCAGCATAAATTATGCTTTGCTTGCCTTGGCATATAATGTTCTCAAGATATAGACTGCTCTTTTAGAGTGAAGTGCTGTCTTTAACCACTGTGTCAGGCCTAATGGAAAAGGTACTGAGCAAGATGGTTATTTCATTGAATTTTGGAAGCAGTTACGAGCACTAATAGTCTCTTATTTTTCAAACATGCCTAATGATATAATGAACATGAAATAATTCCTTTTACAAATCAACATGACCTTTTCATAAGAAAAGAGGAACAAAAGGATCCATTACTTTTTAGAAATTCTCATTTATAGCTGATGCTCTATTGAATTCTATCCTCAGGATTCTATAAAAGTACTGACTGTGAGGTAAAAAAGGTTTTTCTCTTCCTCAGATATTTTAATGTTAGGTAACTCTGAAGATTACATGATCCAAATAATCAGCCACTATTTCTATGATAAAACCTTCTGACTCTATGGGTATAGAAAACATAATAGTGAGTAAATTTTAGTATATATTTAAAGGTTAGTTTTATTAGTAAATTTCAAAGAAAAGTAGAAATATAAATTACTAATTTATTTATACTCCATTTTGAGAAAGTTGTCTATTGTTATAATATATTGGATAATTAAGAAGCATAGCCGGGCACGGTGGCGCACGCCTGTAATCCCAGCACTTTGGGAGGCTGAGGCAGGAGGATCGCAAGTTCAAAGCCAGCCTCAGCAATGGCGAGGCACTTAGCAACTCAGTGAGACCCTGTCTCTAATAAAATACAAAAAAGGGCTGGGGATGTGGCCCAGTGGTCGAGTGCCCCTGAGTTCAATCCCTGGTACAAAAAAGAAGCATAGGTAGGCAAATTAAAGGAATTTGTCACTAAAACAATTTGAGCCAAAGTCATGTTTGCAGAGACTTGAATAGAAGTTTACCCATATCAAAAGTGTAGATATCCTTTAACATGAATTTGCATATTGGAAAGTCTTTAGACATCTAATATAACAAGTTATCACAATTTACAAGGACAATATGACCCATGTGGAATAAGACAAAAGATCAACAGATCTGAAAACAGATTTATGTAATATGACAAGTATTTGGAATATAAAATCACAAGATTAGTTGGCCCAATAAAAGTTACAATAATGGCTGTTGGGATTCAGATGATCCCTTTGGTTATTGCTTTAGTCATTGCTACCTTCCCTCCCCTCCCCTGACTTATGTCATTTCAATATCCTGAACTATACCAGGCTTTAAATAATCTTTGAAGTTTTGTGATTTAATCTTTTCTATGAGCTGCAAATCTGCCATATTTGCTCTGACCTGTCCAAAGAGCAATCTTTCTCTTGGAGAGCAAACATAAATAATGAGTTCAGTAGGAAGGGGTGGGGGGAGAAAGAATAAAAGGCAGATGAATAAAATCAATAGGGATAAGGTATGTGAAGAAATTAGCACTTTCCAGAACACACTGGAATATTCAGAAATGTGAGATATTATTCATGATTAGAGGAAATGAATTCATACTTAGAAACTTCATTAACTTGTGTTCTAAGAGGCCATTTAAAAAGCATTGAAATAATATTAAATTAAGTCTCATGAATATTTATTAGACTAGTCTGTACCTTTGAATATACATGTTTGAGTTAAAGGGCTGCCAGTAAATCACTTTTATTTTTACACTGTCAACCAAGAGCTCTTCATGAAAGTCTAACTCTAGATACCTCATCTCCTCCTCTCAGGGAGTTACATCGGCTTCATTTTATGCATCCACTCACACAAAGAATATTGCTATGATGTTTGCATTATTTCTTTTTTAGTCACAAGCCAGAAAATCCCCTGAATATGTAAGCATGTAAATCAGAGTGACTTCATATTTAAATAAATATGTACATGCCATAGTCAGAGCATATGAATGTGATAGAGGAGAAAATCTATCCCTAAGACACTGGAGCACAACAATAAAAATTAAATGTAAGTAAGAAAGTATTTATATCTGTATATAATCTCCACATAACTATATATTTATATCATTTATATTTCTATACAAAATGTGTCTTGGAGGGGAAATCATGGAGGAAACGTTAGATAGAGGGGTAAAATTGCACTTACTAGAACACAGTATAAAAGGGAGGTGGCCTTGTCATTGCCAGAGTGAATGTGCAAGGGCCATGTTCATTGGGCTGTCTCTGCACAGACTGAGTTGATAAAATACATACAGATTAAATTTCACCTAAATGTAATTTTCTTTACTTGTGTAGTAAATTTCGACTTGTTATTGTAACAGAATTTGATTCTCCACTTAAAAAAATCGTTAAATATTTAAAGCATGAAATTATTCTAAATATCTGTTAAGTTTAATATGCAGAGACACGGGGAAAATGTAAAGGTTTTTGAGATCTAGATTTCCTGAGAGAAGCATTTTCCCACATTTTCAGGTACTACTCACTTGGGGACAATGTCAAGTTGAGATTGTCAGTGCCTGGGAAGGTGGGTGATTTTACATGTGCCATCGCTGCAGGTCCCAACTTGTGATCACCAATAAGGTGGATGGACACATTCTAGCATTTGTTTAAATGTGTGTTTGGTAAGTTCACAATATGACGGGCAGACACACCCCCCAGTTCAAGAGATTAAATGTTCCTACTTATTGTTTCTTATCTGTAAAAATGTTCTATTTTCTCAGGGACCAAAGTGCCTGTTTTCCTCTTCTTTCCCTTCCCTCGCTTTCTTTGCTGCACGAAACTCTTAGCTTTTGATTTATTTCAAGGCCATTGCTGATGGCTGCAGTGGTGATACTTTGTCTGTCTGTGTATGTGAATGTGTGTGCCAGAGTGAAGGAGAGGGTGGAAAAGGAGTAGAAATATGCAGTTTATTATAATTTACAAGAATTTTCAGATGTATGAGAACATAAATGATGTGCAAAGCAAATAACCTGTTTAACCCACATACAATCCCCCATACAAACTCATGAGAAGGCTTTGAAAGGACACGATGCTCTGCCGTGCGCTGGTGGAGCAAGAAACTGTATGGCATGAAACAAGCACTGATGGTGATGGTTCTCCATGATTTTTATCAGCTAAATAAAGCAAATTCCCCTCAGTCAGATTGTAAATATATTTTCACATCCTAGAAAAATGAAGAACCAAACTCCACTCTATATAACACCATTCTCAAAGGTACATGCATGAAAGTATCAGTTCCCCTTTGACAAAATGACATGGCAGGTGGTATTTAATAAAAAATATTAGTGGAATAATGGTTGATGATGAAGCTCTATGGAAGGCTGAATTTTTTTGATTGACTTGAGAATTTCAGAGCACAGTATGTATGTTTGCATATATGTGTGTATATATGTGTATGTGTGTGTGTGTGTGTGTGTGTGTGTGTGTGTAGTTAAAAAGGTTTCACAACATATGCATTATATAGAATTTTAGCTATACCAGCAAATTTTCTCTTACCAACAAACTTCTGAAAAAAAAGATTTGGGATATTTTGCTTACATTTTTCTTGGACTTATTTAGAACTGGTATCATACAAATGTAAGAACAATGTTTCTCTACAAGGTATCAGGCCACATGTAATAGTCAATAAAAAATCACTTTTGTTCATTGATACAAAACAGTTGCATGCCACAAAATATAAAAGAGACTGCTATCCCAATTAAAATGCATTCAATTCTGTGTCTAAAATCCATTGAGAATTAAGAGTGGTAATGCATTTTCCATCCCCAATTCCAGTTTCTCATTAGAATATGCATCCATATCTCATAAGAGCTTTTTAAAAGCAAGTCTATTTTAAGAGAGTAACTTAAGATGGCTATACCTGAGAAATACCCTCTATTGTTCTAAACAGACATTTGAAGAAAGACATGACTTAGATTATCCTGGCACAGCTATTATATTATTGAATAGCTAAACTTTTTAAATAAAATAAAATATAGAAGAACAAAGACATTCTTGTCCACGTTTAATTGTCTACAGTGGAGACAGGAGTATGAATCAATGCTGACCAGAAAGCAATGGTAGAGGGTAGGAGGAAAATAAATTTTTAAACATTAAGGTTTATGACTATGAAAATTGTATTTCAAATAATATAACTGTGAAAAAGGTGCATGAATGGACAAATGTCTGAAAATACATGCAATAAAAATATTTGTTTTCCCACCTCTCCTTGTTCTTTCCTGCTCTTCAATCATTAAAATGGAGACAAACTAGATAGAGAAGCTGCATCACTGTGGAGGTCACCAAAGTCCTGATCATTAAACCTAGCACAGATTGGGGTTGTGGGAAGGTTAAGTAGTAAAATGGGAGAAAATTAACTTGTCAGGATAAGGCTAGGAGGCTGGCTAGTGAAGGTTGTTAGGCCTGTCCTCTGGATGCCACACACTGACTCAAAAGTGTACCCAGCAGGGAGGAGGTCGCACCCCTTGAGGCTTCATGACAATCATTTGATTTAGCCACTAGCCCAAGGTCAGCCTAGTTTACTAAGTAATATCTCAAATGGGGAGTTTCTGACAAGGTGTGTATATGAGGATAAATTCCAGTCAAGTGCATCCCAAAGCAAACGATTTGTTCTGTTAAGTGCAGAGGACCACAGGTGTGCTTAAGTAGACAGTGTCCAACGAAACACGCCAAACGCCTCCTGTTAAACAGTCATGGCAAGAGAGAGATTATTTGCATTTCTGTTTTAAAATACATGATGTTCAATTCCCTTCAGTTAAGATGATAACTTATTTTCATGTTCCGTTTTTAAATGGACCTCCTTGAAGCACAGGAAATTTAAATAAATAGGTCGGTAAAAATACAAAAGTTTGACAACATAATCTGCTTAATAAGGCTGTATATATTTAAGAAGGGGGTGAGATTAAAAATATATGTATTTTCTTATATAAAAACTGCAAACCAATTTTTAAAATATTGTTTTAGATGTTTATGAGCCTTTGTTTTATTCATTTATTTATTTGCAGTGCTGAGAATCAAACCCAGTGCCTCACACATGCTAGACAAGCACTCTACCACTCAGCCACAACCCTAGCCCTGCAAACCAATTTTGAAAGAAAAACATTACTGACTTGGAGGAGGAGGGGAGAGGCTGAAAGGACAGGAATAAAAGTTTAACTTCCTTGAATATAAGTTTTATTGCAGTTTTACAAATTTTGACATTATACAAATAGTTTATACTATTCATTAAGTTAAATCTTTAAAAGGTAATTCTTAAAAAAATAAAGCTTATGAACATTACTGTGTTGAGTTGATGACATAACTACACAGAGAAGAGTTATTTTGAGTGACTAAAACATCATAATTTGAGTATAAATCCATTATGAGATACACCTTAAAAATGATAGTTTGGGCATAAAAAATTTGGGTAGAAAAATGATCTTCACTAAGTTTATTATTGGTGCTCATTCTGAGAGATATTTGACACATTTGTGGGATAAAGAATGTACATGATTACATTGGTATCACTGGGAATTAGGATTTTCAGTATGGGAGAAAAGAGAAATATATGAAAAAAGAAGTTAGTAAAAACTTTGCAGTCTTGAATTTGAAATATCAGAAGAAATTTGTATTTTAACCTAAAAGGAGCCAGAGTTTTTTGAGAAATGGCTAATTCCAGGTAAGAAATGAGAAATGTTCAAGGTGAATCTGGGTATCATTTTATACCATAAAGCAAAGAGGTTTTCAAAAACTGGTGGAATTGCATCAAAAGAACCAAGGTGTGAATTTAAAGCTCTTGCTGACCAAAGATGAATGAGTTTCTGTATGTATAAAAACAATAATTGCAATCAATTGAAATATAGCAAATATTAGCTGGGCATGGTGGCACATGCCTGTAATATCAGTGGCTCAAGAGGCTGAGAGAGGAGGATCACAAGTTCAAAGCCAGCCTCAGCAGAAGTGAGGCGCTAAGCAACTCAGTGAGACTCTATCTCCAAATAAAATACAAAATAGGTCTGGGGATGTGGCTAAGTGGTCACATGCCCCTAGGTCCAATCCCTGGTACCCAAAATACAAAAAGAAAATGAAATAAAGCAAATGTGTTTACTTCCTTGAGTTCATAATGATAATAAAAATGAGGTGGATAAATTTTTGGTGGATATGATAGCAAATTATTTATGGCAAAATTGAAAATGAAACGTGGGAATTGATAGCAAGATGATAGCAACAAGATCTACCATCTCATGTAATCTAACAATATGAATTGATATTCTTTACTTTGATATGTGGGGTTCATGTTCACTCTCCTCAACTAATTGGTTTAAGACTTTGGTCCATGATTTCCAATCTCATGTACTATGTCATAAAATATGATAAACCTTTCACTCTCAGAAATTAACCACAATTCTGGACAAAGCTCAAGAAAGATGGAATGGACATGAGAAAGTGTTCCAGGTTGTAAATGCATCTGAAACTCACCAACAGGTAAGTGACGGTGTACCTTCAGGATAACTAACTTCAGTCACTATCTGTAAACACATGCAAACTCCAAATGAAAACCACCTGGCTAAACACAGCCAACACACAGAACTGTGAGAGAGAAAAAAATAATTATTTTAGGATACTAGATTTTGGGATATGTTACTCAGCTATGAATATAGGTAACATAACGGGAAAAAAAATCAAGAATTTGTTCTGCTTTTCTTGAACAATTCACTTCTTGTTGTAACAAATAGATGATAAGAAGTTTTTTTTTAATTTTTTTTTATTATGGCACTGGGGATTTAACCCCAGGGTGCTTAACCACAGAGCCACATCCCCAGCCTGTTTTTCAGTTTTTATTTTGAGACAAGCTCTTGCTAAATTTCTTAGGTTCTTGCTAAGTTGCTGAGTCTGGCTTTTAACTTGCAATCCTGCCACAGCCTCCTGAGTTGCTGGGATTATAGGTGTGCACCATTGTGCTGGTGAAGGTTTTTTAATACAAATATTTTAGCTAATAAATGCAAAAAGATTACACAATTGGAATATCATCAATAATGGATCTAGGCAATGAAACAACAACATAGTTTTATGGCCTCTCGATGCAAGTATACACTACCACTTATGAAACATTCTTGCAACAACAACAAAAAAAAGATCAAACCTGAATCTGATTATCTATAGCTCTAACTACAATTTTACTGGAAAAACAGGTGACAGAGAAACATATTAATCATTGGATACAATTAGCAAATGCTAGGGTGTAAGAAATGATAGAGGACACATGACCTGATCTATTGCATATCAAGGGAAAAAATAGAAAGGAACAAAACTTAGTGGTTTAGAAGAGAAAAAAAAAATTGCATCAGTTTTAATTTTGATACCAATTCAGCTAAACAAACCATGAAGAATGATCAGAATATGTGATGATTTAAATAAATCATTGATATTCCAAATGTGGTAATGATATTGTGGTTGTGTTTGAAGTCCTCATGTTTTAGAAATACATATTGAAATACTTTGCTAAGAATTTTTTCAAAGTAATCTAGAACAGGAAAAAAGATGAAATGTAATAGAATTGGGGCCATGTGTCAGTAATGGTGGAAACAGTTACAGGCATGTGGAGTTCTTAAGATAGTTCTCCTTTTGTACAAGTTTGAACCCTTTTGTTATGGTATGGATATAAGATGTTCCACCCAAAGCTCATGTTAGGCAATGCAGGACTGTCCAGAGGTGAAATGATTAGTGAGAGCTGTAACCTTATCAGTGGATTAATCTACTTGATGGATTCATAATTGGAGTGAATTACATGGCAGTAACTATAGACAGGTGGGGCATGGCTGGAGAAGGTAGGTCACTGGGGATGTACTCTAGGAATATATCTGTCATGGGTTCTGTTTTCTCTGTTTTTCTTTCTCTGCTTCCTAGTTTCCATGAACTGAGCAGCTTTCCTCTGTTAAATCCTTCCGTCATGATGTTCTGCCTTATCTTAGGCCCATATCAATAGAGCCATCTGACCATGGACTGAACCTCTGAAACCATGACTCCAAAATAACCTTTTTCTTCTCTATATTGTTCTTGTCAGGTATTTTGGTAACAGTGACAAAAAGCTGACTAACACAATTTCTTTTATGCAAAGCTTAAAAAAATGCATTTGAATTGTTGAATGCTAATCTTGGATCTCTTACCTCTTGGGCAATATCTTTATTTCCCTTCTTATTTTACCAATTGATGAACCAGAGCAGCTGAACTTGGCAATGCAAAATCCCTAAAGGGATTTCTTACTTGGGGTTAGGAAAAAAAATATATCTTAAATCTTGTATTTCTCATTCCTCCAGAGATTCCTATCCTATTAGACAACTAAGTTAAGGTGAAAAGTCTAGGCATAAAAACAAAATAGAAGTAGCAAACAAAGAAATGAAAATATTGCTTCAAGACTGAGCAAATTACCAGAGGCAGTAAAGAGGGAAGAATGTGCTGCTGAGCTCTTAACACCAGATTTGTTTTTCAACTCCACCACTTAATAAAGGGAGTGACCTTAGGCAAGTTATGTAATCTCTTGGCCTCCTTTTCCTTATCTGGTTGGTAGGCTTTTTGTGATGCAATTTGTATGAAATCTAGTCTAGTACAATCTAATTTAATCTAATCCAATTCAGTTTACCTCACCTCCCTCCACTCAACTCCATTCTACTATGTCCAGATTTAATCAATTTTATTTTATTTCACAAATTATTTGTTAAAATATAAATGCAATACATAGATGAGTTTCTCATATGCCTAGGAATGGCATTTGCTGGCAGTTGTGGTGAGGGCATTCTTGTTATAGCAATGAAAAAAAGTCTTATTTACCATATCAACAATTAAGCTAAGAGATCTAATTCATTATTTTAAAATAGTAGTAATTAGATATGAAGTAATACATATATCAATGTTTTATTCTCTTCTTTGAAAAAAAAGGAAATAATTCAAAGGAAATTCACACTGACATTATATTTCCTTCTATTCAGTGTGATTGAAAAGTTTCAATTCATCCACATGACAGCCAGAGAATTTTTATGGGATAATCATAAGTCTCAGTTTTCTAGTGTTAATATTATAAACTTTTGCATAAGACTGAGTCTTAAAAGTGTATTTTCTTTTGCCAAATATATGCACACCACACGGTATCTATATATCATATTTAATTCTCATTCCTGTTTTCATGTAACATAACCTTTGTTAAAGTAACATTTTGACCTCCTATGGATCTTGTGTCCTTCACTTACTCACCCAAGAGGAAAATTTCTTGTGTGGCTGAAGGGTTTGCCAGAAAGGAATGTGTGTGCTTGGAAGGCTCTTCCTTGCGCTTTGCTACAGCCAGCCTATCCACAGAGTTGTTGCTTTCACCCTCCAAATGGAGGTCTGCAGGTGACAGTTCTGCTTTAGCTGTGCTCTTTTTCTGCAATTTTGACTTAGCAAGCCCATTTGTCTACAGATCTAAAACCATGTCATATTTAGTAGTTTCCTGAATTTATTTATTTATTTATTTATTTATTTATTTATTTATTTTTTTTTGTTTTTTAATTTTATTTTTATAATTTTTAATATGTACAACTCATAGTGCATATATTTAGTATCTTTTTACATACAACTATTTGTATACAAAGTATATTGGTACAATTCAGGTCTTCAATCATGCATTAAGGAAAATGATATCCGTCTCATTCAACCACCTTTTTTTTTTTCTTTTCTCCCCCTCCCTCCCCTCTTGCTCCCTCCCTTACCCTCCCTTCCTTTGACCATTCTAGTGTTCCTCTAATCCTCCTATGTACCCCCATCCAACAATACTTTGGAATAGCCTCCTTATATCAGAGAAAACATTTGGTACTTGGATTTTTGAGACTGACTAACTTCACTTAGCATTATGTCTTCCAACTTCATCCATTTACCTGCAAATGCCATTAATTTATTTTCTTTTATTGCTGAGTAAAATTCCATTGTGCGTATATACCACATTTTCTTAATCCACTCATTTACTGAGGGACATCTAGGTTGGTTCCACAATCTAGCTATTGTGAATTGCGCAGCTACAAATATTGAGATAGCTGTGTCACTGTAATATGCTGTTTTTAAGTCCTTTGGGAATAGACCCAGGAGTGGGATGGCTGGGTCATAGGGTGGTTCCATTCCCAGTTTTCCAAGAAATCTCCATACTGATTTCCATAATGGTTGGACCATTTTGCAGTCCCACCAGCAATGTATGAGTGTGCCTTTTTCCCCACATCCTCTCCAACATTTATTGTTGCTTGTGTTCTTGATAGCTGCCATTCTGACTGGAGTGAAGTGAAATCTTAGAGTAGTTTTGATTTGCATTTCTCTAATTGCCAGCGAAGTTGAACATTTTTTCATGTATTTGTTGATTAATCGTGTATCTTCTTCTGAGAGGCGTCTTCTCAATTCCTTAGCCCATTTATTGATTGGGTTATTTGTTTTTTTAGTGTAAAGTTTTTTGAGTTCTTTATATATGCTCTATCTGATGTGCATGTATTAAATATTTATTCCCAATTTGTTGGCTCTCTATTCACCTCACTGATTGTTTCTTTTGCTGAGAAGAAGCTTTTTTAGTTTAAATCTATCCTATTCATTAATTCTTGGTAGTAATTCTTGCACTACAGGATTCTTATTAAGGAACTTGGGGCCTAATCCAACACGTTGGAAATTGGAGCTTACTTTTTCTTCTGTTAGGCGTATTGTCTCTGGTCTAATTCCTAGGTCCTTGATCCACTTTGAATTGAGTTTTGTGCATGGTGAGAGATAAGGGTTTCATATCAATTTGTTGCATATGGATTTCCAGTTTTCCCAGCACCATTTGTTGAAGAGGCTATCCTTTCTCCACTGTACATTTTTGACGTCTTTGTCTAATATAAGATAGCTGAAATTATATGTATTAGTCTCTGTGTCCTCAATTCTGTACCATTGGTCCACCAGTCTGTTTTGGTGCCAATACCATGCTGTTTTTGTTACTATTGCTCTATAGTATAATTTAAAGTTTGGTATGGTGATGCCCCCTGCTTCACTTTCCTTGCTCAGGATTGCTTTGGCTATTCTGGGTCTCTTATTTTTCCAGATGAATTTCATGACTGCTATTTCTATTTCTTTGAAGAATGACATTGGATTTTGATTGGAATTGCATTAAATCTGTATAATGCTTTTGGTAGTATGGACATTTTGACAATATTAATTCTACATATCCAAGAGCAAGGTAGGTCTTTCCATCTTCTGAGTTCATCTATAATTTCTTTCTTTAGTGTTCTATAATTTTTGTTATAGAGGTCTTTCACCTCTTTTGTTAGGTTGATTCCCAGGTATTTTATTTTTTTTGATGCTATTGCAAATGGGGTATTTTTCATCATTTCCCTTTCAGAGTCTTTGTCGCTGATGTACACAAATGCCTTTGACTTATGTGTATTGATTTTGTATCCTGCAACTTTGCCAAATTCGTTTACTAGTTGTAAAAGTTTTCTGGTAGAGTTTTTAGGGTCTTCTAGGTAGATTATCATGTCATCAGCAAATAGTGCTAATTTGAGCTCTTCTTTTCCTATCTTGATCTCTTTAATTTCTTTCATCTGTCTAATTGCTCTGGCCAGAGTTTCCAGTACTATGTTAAATAGCAGTGGTGAAAGGGGGCATCCCTGTCTTGTTCCAGTTTTTAGAGGGAATGCTTTCAATTTTTCTCCATTTAAGATAATGTTAGCTCGGGGACTTGCATAAATAGCTTTTATAATGCTAAGATATGTTCCTGATATTCCTAGTTTTCCCAGTGTTTTGAACATAAAGGGGTGTTGTATTTTGTCAAATGCTTTTTCTGTGTCGATTGAGATGATCATATGATTTTTGTCTTTAAGTCTATTGATGTGATGTATTATGGTTATTGATTTCCGAATGTTGAACCAGCCTTGCATCCCTGGGATAAACCCCACTTGATCGTGGTGCACTATCTTTTTGATATGTTTTTGTATCTGATTTGCCAGGATTTTATTGAGGATTTTTGCATCTATATTCATTAAAGATATGGGCCTGAAGTTTTCTTTTTTGGATGTGTCTTTGCCTGGCTTTGGAATTAATGTGATATTGGCCTCATAGAAAGAGTCTGGAAGAGCTCCCTCTTTTTCTATTTCTTGAAATAGTTTGAAGAGCATTGGTATTAGTTCTTCTTTGAAAGTCTTATAGAACTCGGCTGTAAACCCATCAGGTCCTGGACTTTTCCTTGTTGTAGCTTTCTGATGACATCTTCTATTTCTTCGCTTGTAATTGATCTGTTTAAATTGTGTATAGCCTCCACATCCAGTTTAGGAAAATCTTATGACTCTAGAAATCTGTCAATGCATTCAGTATTTTCTATTTTATTAGAGTACAAGTTTTCAAAGTAATTTCTAATTATATTCTGTATATCTGAGGTGTTTGTTGTGATATTCCCTTTTTCATCACGAATGTTAGTAATCTGAGTTTTTTCTCTTCTTCTTTTCGTTAGCACCGCTAAGGGTCTGTCAATTTTGTTTATTTTTTCAAAGAACCAACTTTTAGTTTTGTCAATTCTTTGAATGGTTTCCTTAGTCTCAATTTCATTAATTTCTGCTCTGATTTTAATTATTTCCTGTCTTCTACTGCTCTTGGTGTTGGTCTGTTCTTTTTTTTCTAATGCTTTCAGGTGTGATGTTAAGTCATTTATTTGTTGGGTTTTTTTTCTTCTTAAGGAATGAACTCAGTGCAATGAATTTTCCTCTTACTACTGCCTTCATAGTGTCGCAGAGATTTCTATATGATGTATCTGTGTCCTCATTTACCTCTAGGAATTTTTTGATCTCCTCTTTGATGTCTTCTTCAACCCCTTGTTCATTCAGTAGCATGTTGTTTAGCTTCCAGTTGATGGAGTAGTTTTTCTCATTCCTTGTTTTGTCGTTGATTTCCAATTTCATCCCTTTATGGTCCGATAGCATGCAGGGTAGTATCTCTATTTTTTTATATTTGCTGAGAGTTGCCTTGTGACATAATATATGGTCTATTTTGGAGAAGGAGCCATGTGCTACTGAGAAAAATGTGTATTCGTTTACTGAGGGATGAAATATTCTATATATGTCCGTTAGGTCTAAATTGTTAATTGTTTTAAGGAGGCTTAAAGTTTCTTTGTTTAGCTTTTGTTTGGATGATCTATCCATTGGTGAAAGAGGTGTATTGAAGTCCCCTAGAATAACTGTGTTGTGGTCTATTTTACTCTTGAACTTGAGAAGAGTTTGTTTGATGAATGTAGGTGCTCCATTATTTGGGGCATATAGATTTATGATTATTATATCCTGTTGATGGATGGTTCCCTTAAGTAATAAGAAATATCCATCTTTGTCCCTCTTGATTAGTTTTGGTTTGAAGTCTACCTTATTTGATATGAGAATGGAAACCCCTGCTTGCTTCCGCAGGCCATGTGAGTGATAAGACTTTTCCCAGCCTTTCACTTTCAGTCTGTTGATGTCTTTTTCTATGAGGTGTGTTTCTTGGAGACAGCAAATTGTTGGGTCATTTCTTTCAATCCATTCTGATAATCTGTGTCTTTTGATTGGCGGATTTAGGCCATTAACATTCAGGGTTATTATTGAGATGTGATTTTTATTCTCATCCATTTTTATTTGAATTATGGTCTTTAGCTTGATTTGGTTTCTCTTCTGGTTGGTATTTCCTTTAGTTTAATATCTCCTTTTGTTGATTTTCATTATCATCTTTCTCTTCTTCTTCACGAAAAATGTTGCCCAGGATGTTCAGAAGTGCTGGCTTTCGAGTTGTGAAATCTTTTAACTTTTGCTTGTCGTGGAAGGTTTTTATTTCATCTTTGAATCTAAAGCTCAATTTTGCTGGATATAAGATTCTTGGTTGACATCCCTTATCTTTCATAGCTTGAAATATGCTATTCCAGGATCTTCTTGCTTTTAGGGTCTGGGTTGAAAAATCTGAACATAGTCTGATTTGTTTCCCCCTATATGTAATCTGCTTCCTTTCTCTTGTGGCTTTTAGTATTCTGTCCTTGCTCAGTGTATTAGGCATTTTCATTATAATGTGTCTTGGTGTGGATCTATTGAGATTTTGTTTGTTTGGTGTTCGGTATGCCTCTTGAACTTGGTTTTCCCATTCATTCCTCAAGTTTGGAAAATTTTCTGTAATTATTTCATTAAATAGATTACTCATTCCTTTGGTTTGAAACTCTTCCCTTCCTCTACGCCAATCACTCTTAAGTTTGGTCTTTTTATGCTGTCCCATAATTCTTGGATGTTATGTTCTTGATTTCTAACAAGTTTTGCTGTATAGTCTAAATTCTTCTCTAGGACATATATTTTGTCTTCATTGTCTGAGGTTCTTTCTGTCAAGTGGTCTATTCTGTTGGAGATGCTTTCAATTGAACTTTTATTTTGGTTTATTGCTTCTTTCATTTCTGGAATTTCTGTTTGGATTCTCTTTAGAGCCTCTATTTTCCTATTGAAGTAATATTTTACTTCCTGTATTTGTTTTTGGAGTTCTTTGTCAAAATGATCTTTTGCCTCCTGTACTTGTTCCCTCATCTCATTTTTGAGTTCATTCTTAAGTTCCATAAACATTTGGCATATGTAATTTCTAAATTCCATCTCTGGCATTTGACCAACTGTGCTTGCCATGACATCTACTGATGAGGTATCTTGATTTGTTTGTGTCATTTTCTTCCCTTGTTTTTTCATGTTGCTTGTGTGTCTATTCTTCCTGCACTGTGGGACCTTGACTATTTCAATTTTACCTTAAAGCCTTATGTTGTTCCTGTAGTACAATGCTATCAGATCGCCTTATAATTCCTTTACACTTTAAAACCTAACACTTTCTATTCAGAAAATCCAAGTTTGATCACAATGTACAGATTTGGCTAACCCAGATATTATTTCCAATTTACTCTGTACGCTTCTGATGGGGTTTCCATAGCTTCAAGTATTGGATACAGAGGTGTTATGTTTAGGAAGAAGGAAGTGTCTTGAATTGTTCTTTCTTGGAAAGTATGAAAAGAGGTCTCTATTGAAGTTGTTTAGTGGAAGTGGTTTAGTATCAGTAGACGAGGGAAGAAAGAGAATGGAGTAGACAATTAGGTGGAAAGACCAATTTATATATAAAGTAAGTTGGAAAAGAAAAAGAAATGATAAAAGAGTAGGAATTGGTGTAAGAGAGAGGAGAAAGAGAATCAAGAAAATAGAGAGTAAACTTTATATAACACCGCTTTGCTACCCAGTTCAATTGCGCCGGTTCTAGAAATCCCAAGTTCTGCATATAACTTGTTTTTGCCTCTGTTTAGTATGCACTGGCAGGGTGTAAACATGAAAGATGAAGGAGGAAGAATAGATGCAAGAGTGAGAAGGAAGAAAAGAAGAAAAGAAAAAAGGGGCAGAAGCAAACAAACACACTGACAATCAATGCGGAAGGCAAAAAAAAAAAAAAAAAAAAAAAAGCAGAACAAAACCAAGCCAAAAAAAGAAAAAGAAAAATAAACAAACAAAAAACCTTCCCGAAATCCAACAAAACAAGCAAACCAAAAAAAAAAAAAAAAAAAAAAAAGTCGAACCCCAAGTCTCAAACAAAACGGGCCCTGGGTAACCCCCCTCTTTTTTCCTTTCCAGTTCAAGCCAATTGTTATTGGATCACATCTAGACAGTCTGTGATCCTGTTAGTGGAATTAAGGCCGCACCCCAGGCCAGTGGCTGAACAGCTCAGTGAAGGAGTGGCCCAGGGTGGTTTGTGTGTCAGCAGATGAATGGTACTGGGAAGGGGACCCTCCAGAAGGCACCCCCTCCCCACGCCCACCCACAGTTGCAGCTTCTTGTGGCCGCTGCGCTGGCCTCAGACACGCCCTCCCCTGCTGGCCACCTGAGCCTCACCCAGGTGTGCGTTGTCTTCAGAGAGCTGGAGGGCCCCTGGATGGCTGCAGCCGTCGCTCTCTGTCTCCTCCCCTTTGTCTGGGTCAGCCACTGCACCATTCAAAGTTGGCAGTGCTCTCCTCCCAGTCAACAGCAGCTCCGCAGACTCCCGTGTCCTCGCAGATTGATCCCAAAGCCGCTGGGAGTATGTCTCCCTGCCAAGGTGGCACCGGGAAGCCACAACTGTAACTGCGGCACAGACAGCGCTGCTTCGGACTGTGGACCGCTCCGAATCTGCCCCTGCTTGCTGTTCGCTGGCCTCTGCGCCACTCTCTCCGGGGCCCTACTGCTGAGTGTTGCGTCCGGCTGAGTGTGGATTCGAACTGGTGTTGTCTACCCGCGGTCTCCCGTGGTCCCCCAGCACCAATTCCGCCGGCTGTTATCGCTGGTTTTTATCGCTGGTTTCACACTGGTGTGCCCTGAGTGTGGCTGGGGTTGCAGTCGCAGCGCGGTCTCCCCACACTGACTTTGTTTCGCACGGCCTGTGCACCACCCAGGCGGTTTTGCAGAAGCCTCGCGGCTCCAGCCGCTGCAGACAGCTTGTCTCCTTCTCTCCCTGGTAGTGGTAATCAAACCATCATGGAGATAGGTATTTTCGGCCTATATATATATGATGAAAGGCAATTTATCTGCTTTGTTGGATTCTTTCCACGGAGCTGCCCTGAAGTGCGGCTTCCTCTAATCCGCCATCTTGGATTTCCAGTTTCCTGAATTTAATATTCACTGCCCGTGCAACAAGTTAGATTTTATATTTTAGTGTTACAGATGAGTAAGCTGGGTTTCAGAAACATGGACAGACCACATTACTAGTAAATTGTAGAGGTGAGTCCTGATCCTTCTAAAGTTTTTAAAGGGCCAGTTGAATGCTAGCATATCTCTTTTCCTGAAGCAGCTGGAGAACTCTACCAAAAAGTGGCAGAGAGAGGAGAGGCATCAGCTTTATTTTTTATTAAACATTGAATTGGAATGCATGGACTTACTAACATCAAATCCCAGAATGAGGCAGATTTACCTACACAAAACTGGGGCAGACCTTCACTCCCACCCTCTTCATGCTCTTTCTCCTCTCTTTCTCTCCCAGTCCTCAGGGAAGAATAGAACTTAACTAGTAACTAGTCTAAACTCTAGAAAGAACCAGTGGGAAACCTGGCTTCCTGCAAGTTCACTCTCACAATTAGAATTCAAGAGAGGAGATGAGCAAGTTAGGTACAGCTTTTCCAATTTGCCAATCACAGGTATTATTCAACTTCCTCTGGAATGGAGCAAGTGAAAGTTCAGAGGGGAAAGTACGTAAAAGGAACCTACAGGGTAACTCTAATCAACTCTGAGTCCACTTGGAAGGGATCATCAGGAGTGAAGGATAAGAATTTTCCCTCAAATTGCCCAGATGAATTTTTCTCTTAGCATATTGAAACTTTAATAATATTCTGTTCAGCCCTCAGGGAAAGAGGTGTATAAGTTATCAGGATAGTTCTCCAAATTCTTAATGTCTGTCCTTTTGGGTTCTTCTAGTACCTCTGGACCACTGTAGAATTTGCCTCTAGAATGCCCTGAAATGCACCTGTACATCTCATTAAGTAAATCAAATTTAATGCCAGTTTCAATACAAAGTTGAAAGTTTCTTTGCTGTTCTAGTTTCATTTCTAACTTACATCCAGCTACATTTTCCAGCAATATGTCAGAAGCTTTTCAAGGATATTTCATGGAACAACAACAACAAAGAAAACCATAAAATTTCTCAAGTAGTAGGCTGCCATCTATACAGAAAATACCTCACATCTGAATCTAAAGGTCCTTAATATTATAAGTCCTAAGGTAAAACTGAAGTTCAAAGATTAAATCTCCTTTCAAGTGAAAATCTAAATATACTAAGTCCAAATGAATTAAAGTCTTATATCAAATTATTTTCCACTGTGGAATTGAATATTCAGAGTTAAAATTTATAAGTTCTGATTGCCATGCCAAACTACCCTCCTAACTTTATTATTCTGCTCAGCCGTGGACACAAGGATTCTCGATGCCTCCATGGAATTGGGTGTTTTTCAGCAACTGCTTTCTGGGGTGCCTCTCACAGGGATAGGTGTAGTTCCTTCCTAGTTTTAAATGTGTAATGTTGTATCTTTGAGGCACCTCATTTGAAATAATTCAAAGAATTAATAAGAAATAAGAGATTATTAAGCATTAGTTCCACACCCATCAAATTTAGAAAACAAGCCAATCTCTGTTGCCAAAAGCCAGTGTTGCCAGAGACATGGTGGAAGTGAGAAGAGAGATATTTATCAGTTCATGCCAGTTGTCTGCAATAACCTCTGAATTTAAAGTCCATTGTGTTGAAACTTCCAGGAAAAGGTCAATTTAGGCACCAAACCTTTGCCTATCTGGGGGTAGGGAGTAACTATCCCTACATATTGCTTTCTGTCTTAAAGTGACAGAATAGCACTTTCTGTCTCTCCTCCAAGTTGAGAAATTTGCATTGTTCACAGTACTGAACATCAGGTCTCAGCTAAGGTGCTATATACCTTATGACCAATGACCTGTACCTAGTAGTATACTGAAAACCTCTGGATAACCACTGCACTCAGTAGTGAGCATGGATTTTTTCTATGGCTCTTTCTTTTGTGAGCAAGTTTTCGTTCCTGGGCCACTATCAGTGCTCTTAAGCCTGTTTATTTACAGTTATATTTGTGTTCCCCAAATTGTTTCCCTTAGAATATTTCTCATTTTCATCATAATTAACCAGTGTAGAACCAAAGTGATTGTTTGGATAAGCTTCATAAATCTAAGACTAATGAGATTTTCCTTTCTTGGCTCCGAGGAAAGAAAGAGAGAGACAGAGGGAGGGAAGAGAGGGACTGCAGGAAGGAGGGGAAAAGAAAGGAAAGGAGAGGGAAGGAAAGGAAAAGAAAGGAAAGGAAATTTTTGGAAAGCCTACTCATTCCTGGCACTAAAAACTGAAAATTGGAAACTTGTTTGTGCTCTTTGTAACATTAGAAGAACTCAGCTCCCCTTTACTCTAGAACAGCAACTATTATTCTGTCCAACTATGCCAATAAGTTCTGCAAGACCTGTAGCAACTGAACTTTGCCTTACCCACAACTACTCTGGGAAAGCTATGTGTCTATTTTTTTTATAGTGATCTAGGGACACTGTGATTTGTTGAAGTCCTCAGAGTTGATTTTTGTTGTTCATCCCTCAGTTAGTCAGAAATTTGACTGAAGCCAAGGGCTTTGACCAAGGCTACCACATCTTTTGTGTAATCCCAGTCTCTGAAAAACAGTCCTTATTATATTCACAATAGTCATTATGGGTATAGCTGTATTAATCAATTTTTATTCACCACAGTCAAAACACAATGCTTCTCAAGGTTTGACACCTGTTTTCCATGTCACCATAATTAGAAGCTGGCCTCATGTATATTTCAAGCAAAACAAGAGGGGGGAGGTAGAGGGAGGAGAGAGAGAGAGAGAGAAGGTGAGGGGGAGAAATCCAAGTGTAAAATGCTTAGCCCAAATAGTAAAGTTCAAATTTGACATCATATAGCTTGGCCCCTCCCAGAGTCTCTCCACTTGTATAATTAGTCTTTGATTTCACTCTGTTTTATTTATTAGAGTTCTTGGCTCAGTCAAGTTGGAATCTTTGAGGATGGAAGAACAATGCTTACCATCCCTCTTCTGTATCTATGTTCTGAACAAATTCAAAAAGAAAACAAAGAAATACAGATGGAATTTAATCTATCAACTTTATTTTTGGTTGAGGTATATGGCTTATATACATGAACAATTGAGTCTCCCTCAACTTCATGTTGGATTAGACTACCCTCATGGTTGCAGGTACAAATGGACTAGCAGGTTTTCTGTCATAAGCTGTTAAAGTAGAAGAGGAGCTTCAGCCCAGCCTCCACAAAGAATAAGGGCAGAGCTAAGCTGAAAATGTTCAATATGTATGTGTATATATATATATAAATTTTAAATATCCCACTCCCAGCCTCAACAGATCCCAAAGTCTGTGATTTCCAGTCTTTCTATTACAGAGCAAGTATTTTCCTTCTGCTATCATTCTGATGTGTAACTGATATAAAGGCAGCTATCTTAAAACAGTCTAGTATCTTTACTTTCTGTATCATGAACCATGTGTATGCAAAATGATCCAAAGGTCTGGCAAAACATGCCCTGTTATTAGACTCAGCTGAGGCCATTAAAGTGGGGGGCAATTAGACAAAATTAAACTGGCCTATGCCAAAGTACCTTTACCTTAGACCCAGAATGCCCAGGTGTTATTGTAGCCCACAGGGATCAGTGACATTATTACCTTTCCCTTCACACAGCCTCTGGAATTAGAATAGAAAACAGAGTCAATGAAAGGTCATGCATGTGAAAGGTACTGCTGCACAATTAAGGGGCCGTGTATATTAATTCTCCTTCTCCTTTCCTCTTGAAGAGACACATTCTTTATACATTTGAGAATAGAAACAAGTGAATGGAACTTTATTCTTTTTTTTTTCCAATTTTTTAAATTTATAGTAGTAGTATGTATTACAATTCGTAATGCACATATATAGCACCTTTTTACATACAACTATTTGTATACAAAGTATATAAGTACCATTCAGATCTTCAATCATGCATTTAGGATAATGATATTGGAACTTTATTCTTTATACTGAAATAACCTTCTTTATTAAAAAGCTTGATAACTTGGTGGAGCATAATAATTATGATTGTAGCTGGTAATCAGCCATTTGCAACTTTCTTTTGTTTCTTAACAGAGAAAGAGATTATAAGAAATTCATCAGAATGAGGTGAGTAATCTTTATTTCACTATACCTGTTGATTCTGATTTGAGCTATAGAAAATCTCTCCCCTTATTGTGGTAGATCTGTTATTTGTAAAGGAAAAGAAACTTGTGAGAATTATTAGCACTGAGGAGCTGGAGGGCAAATAATACTAATGGAATAAATAATATCTCATTTATTAGAACTGTCCTTTAGGGACTTTTACCAAATCACTTTACTAGCCTCAATAGCATAATGTTTAGCAAACTCTAACATGTTTCAGGGAATGATAATATTTTGTGACTCAACAAGGATCCTTGATATTACTGCCTAAATTAGATAGCATATTAAAAATTAATGGCAGTCCAATTTCCTACAATTATGCTTTTGTCTGGGGAACAGACTGCCTGTTTTGTACAATATTAGTAACTTTTGGCTGGGCATCTCCTTGTCAATTTCAGCTGACTCAATCTGTCAATGAATTTTATTTTTTTTTTTTACATCTGAGCATGTCAATAAACAGACACACTTAAATGCATATGGAATAAATTGAATTTGTTAATCATAATTTCAAATGGTAGCTGTGTGGTGGTAAATGCTGGACTGCACTGCCCAGAGCCCACTCTAAGAATGAAGGAATGATTTACATAGCACAGCTGCTGTCAGTGATGCTGGAATTCAGCTCTTTGCTACCAGCTTTTTAAGGGGGTTCCACTGATGGAGAAGGAGGTCAGCTTTTTCCAGTAGCAGCCCACAGCTGATGGCCAATCCATGTGGGGATATAAAGACTATATCTCCAGTTCTCAAGTCAGAATAACTCTAATTAATAGTGCTGAAGAGTGGGAGCAGGGGTGGGGTGTTGGCAGGGAGAAACCCCCAACTAAGAACACTTTACCCAGCAAAGCTGTCCTTCAAAAATGAGGAAGAAATAAAAATGCTCCCAAGCAAAGGCTAAGGAAATTAAACACTAGGCTTCCTTTATAGGATTTGTTCAAGAAAGTTCTTAAAACTGAAAGGAAAGGCTGATAATTGATAACAACAACAAAAAATAGGAATGTAAAAACTCAATGGTATAAACAACACATAGTCATACTAAAAATTCTGCAAAACTGAAATGAAACCAAGCCCTTGTCCAGAGTTACAGAGTGGTGCCTGGGTTGGAGCATTGTCAGTGTGGACCTGAGGCACAGTGACCCAGGATGTGCCCATGTCACCTGCCTCAGCCCAGCTGGGGCTGGTGTGGATATCTGTTCCACACAGTGCACCATAACTCTGAACCTAAAAGCATCCACCATCGAAGACCTCAACTTCCTGCTTCCCAACCAGCAGGAGGAAAACAGAAGTGGGGCAGAGCTGAATGGGGTTGCAGATAGCCAACAGCATTAATACTTATCCAAACCCTGATTTAGCATATATTTTTTTAGCACCAGCATTGACCAAAGTGCTATATAAATACCTAGACTATCACACTTAAGTGGGAACTCCTATTGGGGTTCCCCTCTTGCCCCTGCCAGAGTTGTTTCTATTTTTCACAGTTGAATAAATCCTATTCCTTTTATTCTTGTCTTCCATTGTCCTATGAATTTCATTCTTTGAACTTGCAAGACAAGAACCTAGAAAGAAGTTAGTAGTGATCATCTGGGGTCTGTTGCAACACTGGAGGGCACAGCCCACCACTTAGAGTTGTACCTCTGAAAGCTGCAACTTGCCACTCTACAATAGTGAAGAAGAATCCTGCTGCGCAGGCATCCCCTGCTGAGATTAGATGCTAACACTAAAATGGGCTTTCTAGGCTGCAGAAGCTTGTATTTCCACAGAACCCTCCTACCAGCAGACGAGGAGAAGTGAGTTTTGGCTCAAACTCCAGTTTCTGTATAAAAAGCCTGTAAAGAGACTTAATAACCACTCTGAAGGTTAAAAATCAAAACCTTTAAACATAGTATCAACTTACATGAACCCCTTGAAAAAGTGGTAAATGTGAGAGGGTGCTATGATATTGATATTGAAGTTAGACAAAACGTTACAACGAAACTACAGAACAGAATTTCTCAAGATACAGTCTTAATTCAAATATTCACAAATTAAATATATGTGTAAATATAGGTATATTTAGTTAACATATACAGTATTTTTAAAACTAAAATGAAAATGCATGTGTGATTATAGATATTAGTTTTCATTTATCAGTTAACATAAATGAATCCATCATCACCAGTGTCATTTACTTCAGGATTATGAAATTGGTTTAGCATTAGAAAATCACTTGATATATTCACCATACTAACAGAATAATGAAGAAATATGTATCACATCAATAAATGCCACCTCAAATTATTTATTGTATTCAGACATATTCATGATGAGAATCTCAACAAATCCAAAATAAAGAAATTTCTTCACACTAACTAAAGGCATCGACAGTCTCTTGCAATCTTTGATTGCAAAATTTGCAAAAACTTGAAAAAATACAAAAATTGCAAAATATGCTTGCAATTATTTTCCTTTTACCTCCTACTCTAAGGGTGAAGTTTTGAGAGCAATTCTCCTGTTCTTCTGATGCAGATTTAAAAAGAGAAAGGAGGTGCTATTAAAAAAAGACATGTATGTTCAAAGGATAAATGAGGAATTTTTCAGATAATTTAAAAAAAGACATGAATGTTACTATGAGAAACGATGAGAAAGTGCTATTATTAAACATTGTTATGATTTAAACATTTTCAAATTACTTGAGAAATGCAAATATGAATTTGCTTATTTTCAGATTCCATTTTCATTATGAATTACATTTTAATTGTGTCTAATAATTTCTAGGTCATTTGTGTCATCACTTCCATGTGATTATAATTTTGGGGGCCTTCCCCTAAGAATAGCAGACTTGAGCATTGGCCCTCACTGGAAACCCAAGGAAAATATCACTCTAGACTCAAGTCACTTGTTTATTTTTTTCTGGTTTTATCAAATATTTGAAACTGGAGTGTGAAAGAATAAAGGACTGTGCAGGCAGAGTTAAGAAGTTATCAGAATATCGTTAGGACACATGGGAGTCATGGTAGAGACTGTGCTAATCTCAAGTGAATATGGTGGAACATTTGCTTTCCGGAAATGAATGCCCCGGCTAGTAAACTATATAATGTAGTGTTTTGTGAGTCACTAAGGAAAGAAATAGAAAAAAATAAAATAAAATAAAAGTAAAATATCCTTAGGAAGTGGAAAACTGGGAATTATTTTTTATTCCAAAATCTAGTGACATAAATTCTTCTCAGATCCTTCCAGGTAGTTAAGAACTAGATATAAGCAGCATAATCTTAAACAATTTTCTTAACATTACCAAGCCTTGGAACTTTTACTCGTGAACTTGGCATTATACTAGGAATGCTATGCAATTATTGGGTGATTTAAATTTGATAATTTATCAAAATGTACCTTGCACATAATAGTTGTTTAATAAATGCTAGCTTCATTTGCACTTTCCCCTGCCCTCCTTCATGTGGAATTTCTACTAATCTCTAAAGAAGCCATATATTTACATGAAAATCTTCCTTGGTTGAAAACCACAGGGAAAGATAATTAAGTTTAATCGATGAGCAGATATAAACACATATTAACAGATGCCCTATTTCATAGTGGCAAAGGCTGACTGCTTAACAAATGCTTGTTATAAAGCATGACATTAATCAAGAAGACTAATTTTGGTGCTGATGTAATTTGAAGTGCTTCTACTCAAACTCTACCTAGGGAAAGTAAAATATTCACAAACAGAAGAAATTGAGACAAATCCCTGTTGCTGATCTTAACTATATTAGTTTTTCTGCCCGTGGGAATATAATAAATTTCAAAGCCTAACAAAGAGAATAGGATGTTGAGAGAGCTTCAGATTTAATTTCTCGAATAGTTAATGTTTCAGCTCTTAGGACTCTACTTTCATTTAAGTCACTTTCCAAAAAACTATTTTGTGTAACTTGACCTGGAACATTCAAATATAGAAAAGCAGACATCATCCTTTTGGTTCATAGTTTCTTAATTTGTGAGATAATGAAATTTAATTATGGCATTTACCATGTCACATTGCATTTGGATGTTTACTTGTATGTCTGGCCTTCCAGATAAATTTCAAGAGGAGGTACCTGTTTCCAGTTTGTTTCCTTTATATCTAGAATCATGGCTGGCACACACCAGTGGCATGGATACAGTGATGCTTGTGCAATATGACACAAATTGAGCCATGGTTACTCATAACATCCTTTGAAAATAAATACTTAGAGAAGTGTTATTCAATACTGAGTTGTACTTTACAAACTTGAGTGCGCTTACTGAAGTAAACAAACAGGACAGATAGCCTGTAGTAAAAGTTACACTCCAGCTATGCAGTGAAGATGGTGTAATGTTCTGATCATGGACACTGGAGGCAGCCCTCCAGGGTTTGAAACCATATTCTATTTTTGCAGCTGTGTGCCACTGGGCAGGTTATAGTACCTCTGCATACCGCCTCTTTTCTCATTTAGAAAATGGGATAATAATAGTGTTCTCCTAAAAAGATAGAAAACTAGGCTGGGCGTGGTGGCGCACGCCTGTAATCCCAGCACTTGGGAGGCTGAGACAGGAGGATCGTGAGTTCAAAGCCAGCCTCTGCAATGAGGAGGCACTTAGCAACTCAGTGAGACCCTGTCTCTAAATAAAATACAAAAAAAGGGCTGGGGATGTGACCCAGTGGTTAAGTACCCCTGAGTTCAATCCCTGGTACCAAAAAAAAAAAAAAAAAAAAAAAAGAAAACTAATACATAGTGAATGCTCAATTAGGGCTTGTTTAATGTAATAAAGAATTAACAGTAACAATTACAATTAACAACTAATTATGGATAATAAAAAGGGGTGTTTGGAATTCGCCCTGGACAATCTTAAGAATAGCTCCCAGTGATCCTAATTCTTGTTCAATGTCTTCCCCTTAAGTATGGGTACATACGCTAAAATATCAATTCCCTGGAGATTATATTAGATGAAAGGAATTTTTGCATATTTCTAATTAGCCGATTTTGAATTCAGTAAAAAAGAGATTATCTGGTGGGCCCAACTAGCCAACAGTCAGAATGAACTTGGAAGCTTCCATGGAAACTCCAGGGAAGAGCCCAGTCAGCTCGTCAACACCTCCACCCACTCCGTGAGTCCCTAAGAAGAGAACCCAGTCAAGTTTCCTCAGATTTATGCTCCACATATTGTGAGAGATTGCAAGAGAGTAACTGGATGGTATTTTAAGTTGTCACTTGTCAATAAAAAAAAAAAATCTATGGAAGTACATATCAGGCTCATCCAACTTAGTCTAGAAAAATTCTTACAGCATCCTAGAGACCATGATAGGAAGGCAAGAGCTGAAATGATGAACAAGAATTGGCAAGGAGAAAGCAGTGAGAGGAGGAGCCCTGGTGTAGAGACATGCAGAGGGCGAGAAAAATATGTGCTCTTGGAATGGGGATAGATCACAAACCAGCATGAGAAGACTGACAGACTAGTATGCATATACTATCAGCCAAATCTAACTGACCAGACCAGGATGGAAATTTGAAGGACATTCATTTTATAAATTATATACCGTGTGTGTGTAATATGTGCATATACTTCTCTGGGAAATCATTGAAGGATGTTTTATTTTATTGATTTGTTTCTGCAATGCTGGAGATCAAACCCAGGACCTCATGCACACCACTCAAATGCTTTTCTACTGAGCTACATCTCAACCCACCCACTGAAGGATTTGAATAGTGGGAGAGAAATGTACATTGAATGTCCTCACCTTCTTTTCCTGTTGAGAATATTCTGTCATGTTTCAAATGCATCCTATTTTGTGAAGCTTCCTGTTATCCCCCAATGTTAACTGAATGACTTCTTCCTCTGTTTTCCATACTTCTAAAGCCTCTCCTCTGCTGAGCATACATAGTGTCAGGCACAATTCTAAACACAATTTTAAACACTTCCTACATATTTACTCTGGTTTTCAACATTACAAATCTATGGAGCAGGTGTGTTAGAGAGTAGAATGATGGTCAGCAGAAGCGGGTGATTAGGGGAAAGAAGTTGCAAGGGATGTTGGTCAAAGGGCATAATTATCATTAGATGGGAGGAATACTTCAAGAGCTCTTTCGTACAGCAGGATAACTATAGTTAATGACCATACACTGCATTCTTGTAAACTGGAGAGTGGATATGTCTTTCTTATCATAGAAATAAAAAGTATGTGAGGTGATACATTTGTTAATTAGCTAGATTTAATCATTCCATAGTATGTACATATTTCAAAGCACCATGCTGTACATGAGAAAAACTGACAATATTTCATATGCCAGCTTTAAAAAGTTAAAAAGAAAAAGTGCAAAAAGATAAATGGGAGACCTATTAGAACTCATGCCAGTCTTCCTTTCTATAGATAAGAGCCACCTCTATTATGCCTGCTTATGAAAGATCAGTCAACAAATAAGCATGGTATGGTATTTATAGAGAATGAATTTTAGAAAGGTTTTGAAATCACCATTTAGTAGTACATGTTCCCATTAAGTAGGTAAAATTGATTTTTTAAAATATAAAGATTAGTCTTTATAATTTTAATCACAGAATTGAATACATGAATTTTAACTCAATACTCTCCAAATGTAAGTGTACTTTTCCATCTCTCTCCTGAAACTAAGGCATGTTTGCTTATTATTTTAGAGTTTTGTTTACATCCAAACTCTCCCTGAAGCTCTTTTGTTTGCTTTTCCTGCTGTGAGAATATTTGAGAATTCTGCTAGGTATTATAGACAGTTCTAATCAAAGCTTCATTGTGAGCAATATATACTTGGAAAAATTCACACCTGATTATGCCAAAGTTACTTGAGGGTTGTTTTTCATTTCACTCAGCTGTGGCATTTTTATTAGGTCCCAGATTGCTTACTTTGCCTTAGACATTTCCTGTGTTAATTAAACTGATGATAGTTATACTGCTAAAATTCTTCTCTTTTAAATAGTTGAATAAAAGGAAGAGTGCCTTAGAGTATTTTTGAAACTTTTGTGTTTTAACAGCAACATTAATATGTAATTTCACTTCTTTTTCTTATAATCCTTGAAATTCCAAGAGATAAATATTTGGAGTCCAATTTATAATCGCTTGATTGACAATTGAAAAACTGCTCCTTGTCAAATGAAAGACCATCTCTTTAGTTGCCAAGAAAGTCAAACATAATGTACAAACATTTTTTTTTGACTACTACAGAATGATATCATAAAAGGAAAACATTTTACATTAAAATTTGGTGTGATGTTATGTCATAACATTATCAGGTGAAATTTTCTATATATTTGTAAGAAGGCAGAGCATTAGGCTATGCAATAATTTTTCCATATTTGAAAGTAAACCAATGATTCAAAAACCTCTTAAAATTCCTAACACCAATTATAAAATTATTCCTTTTAGCTAACATGACATTCAAGTTAGAATGTGTTAGCTGCATTCTTCTGGTAATTATAACTATACAAAGCATCACCGTTCGTTTTCCAGCACAGCAACTGGTTGCCCTTGACAAATCTGAAGGCACTTTTTTTTTTTTTTTTTTGTTACCCTTACCCTGCAAAATCAGGACTGGAACAGTATCTGAGGTCCTTTACTCCAGTTTTGTAAATCTGGAGCCAGGGCCTTTACATGGCTCTTACATTAATGGTATCTGAGACAAATAAGTCCTTCATATGCAAAGTATAGGACTGAACACCTGATGGCATTAATTAAGTACAATTTTCATGTCAACCTTAGATTGATGTTTTTGCTAGACAAGCTCACAAAACTTACATCACTAAGGCATTTGGTAAAACTGTCCATAATGTGAAACTTCCTCCTAAGTATTGAGTAACTGCAAATGAAAAATTGTGTGATGTTTTCACAATGCAGACACTATATATAAATTGATTACTATTCACTTCTTTTTCCTCCTTCTCATTTTTGCTTTACTGAAATCTGTTTAGATAACTTTTCTCTTATTTGAAGTTTTATACATTGCTCCAAGCTTTTTCCCTTTCTTTTATCTGTCAAAATAAAGACAATTCTTTCAAAACATACCCCACCATTATAAGCAATAATATAATATAATAATAACATTTTTAAAAGAAAAAAAGAAGGGTGGTAAGGTTCTTTTTTTTTTTTTTTTTTTTAGTTTTGGAGGCTACAGAGGAAAAGGTTTTCTTGTTCACTGAGTATTAGCTTTAAAAGCCATCTTTTAAATGCATCTCTATAAGTGGGCATTCTGTTTTACTTGACTGTGAATACATAAATTAGTGGTGGATGATTATTTGTAAAAACTGAAAGTAACTAAACTTGCAAAATGACTCAGAATGCAGAAAAATTATTATCACAGACTTTGTTATTCATCAAACCCAACCCATTCTTATTTTACTTTGAAATCAGCAAATACATCTAGATGTCATATCATTTAGGAATATACTTCTAGAAGGTGAGCATTAGGAGGCTGTTTAAAATTTCATTTTATTCGTGACAAGGGCTGAACCCTTAATTTTATGTGTTTTAAGTTGATATTGGTTTTCTTAAAATGAGAAATGTTTACTAAATACAGATTTATGATCAGAAACTCTGTTAGAAGCTGGGAAAAGTACTGTATTATATTCATAGCATCTGTCTTTAAGAAGTTTGGAATCTGCATCAATTACTTATTGTTATATAACTATTTATTATATATTTAGTGGCTTAAAACAACATAATTTATAATCCCACAATTTCTATGGGTTGGAGTGCAGGTATGACTTAACTGGATCTTCTATTTTAGGACTTTTCATAAGGATATAATTGAGACACCAGCCAGGACTGGGTTCTCATCTTAAGACCCAGATGGGGAAGGATCTACTTTCAATCTTACATGCTATTTGCAAGTATTTAGTTCTTTGAAAGCTATATATTAGGTCTCTGATTCTTGCTAGCTAGTAGCCTTGGTTCTTTGCCATATAAGCATCTCTTAGATGTCTACTTTATGATTAAAGTAAAACAGATATGTATTGTTTATTTAAAGTTATAAAAGCCTTGATCATGTAGAATTCAAGGTGGTGGATTAGAGGAAGGCTGCATTTACAGTTGTTCTATGGCTTAGAATTCAAGCAGCAGGAGTATTGCTTCTCAGTATGGTGCTGGGAATCTATAGGGACACTATAAGTTTACAGGGTAGAGACTATCCTGCTGAACTAAACCCAGTCAAGAGACAGTGCAGCTTGTTCTACACAAAAATTAACCATACTAAAACTTCTGTGATACAATTAATACAAAGAATACAAGACACAAAACCCAAAACTAATGACTGGGCCCCAAGTAAGAATGACTAGGGAAGTTCCTCAGGTCTCATTCATGAACATCCATTCTAACAGCAAAACAGTAAGAATTAACACAAAGACTGTGGATACCACACTTATGAGGTATCTAAATATAGATCACTCTAGGATATGTAGGAAAGACAAGACTATGCCCTAAATGGACCACACATAAGAACAGAAGAGTAATCCATTACAATAGATGCATAAAACCCAGCACAGGAATACAAGCAATACGAAAAAACAAGGTAACATTATACCACCTAAAATATATAATTCATTAGCAACTGACCCCAAAGATATTGAAGTGGATACAATACTAGATAAGCAATTCAGAAGAATTATTATAAAATGATAAATGAATTCCAAAAGAACACAGAAGTACAACTGAGTGAATTAAGGAAGTCCACATAGGATACACTTAAGAAATTCAATAAGGAGATAAAGATATTAAAACAACCAAACAGAAATCTTAGAAATTAAAACACAATAAATCATATAAAATGTTTAATTGAAATTCTAACAGAGTAGACCATGCTGAACACAGAATCTCAGAGCTAGAAGACAAAGTGGCCAGCTGATTCAGGTAGTATTAAGGAAAAGAAAATAAATAACCATGAACAAAATATACAAGGAATCTGGGACATTAAGACTCCAAATTTAAGAATCAATGGAATTGAAGAGGGTTGTGAGTTGCATGCTAATGGAATGGATAGCCTCTTGAGGAAACAATAACAGAAAAAATTCCAAACCTTGAGAAAAATTGATATACAGATACAGGAGGCATTTGGAACCCCGAATAGACATGATCAAAAAAGAACCTCTCCATAACACATTATAATTAAAATGCCTAGTATACAGAACAAGAATAGAATTGTTAAAGCAAAAAATGTCAAGTCACATTTAGAGACAAGCCAATAAGAATTACTTATGATTTCTCAGCACAAACTCTAAAATCCAGGAGGGCTTAGAATGTTGTGTTCCAAGTCCTGAAAGAAAATACCAGTAAACCAAGATTTTTATCTTCAGAAAAGCTATCCTTAAAAATTGAAGATGCAATGGCAGACTGAGTTATCCATGATTACCCTAAATACATGTATGAAGACACAATTGTTGTAAAAATACTTTATAGTAAGCCAGCAACTTGAAAAATTGTGCTCTTTATATGTAATACGAAATGAAATGTACTCTGCAAACGTGTATAACAAATTAGAATAATAAAAATTAATTTAAAAAATTGAAGATGACATAAAATCTTTTAAGGTAAGCAGAAACTACAAGAATTCATGACTACTCAGCTGACATTACAGAAATACTTCTCCAAGAAGAAATAAAAATCAAACCTCAGAGCTCACAAATGGACAAATCCCATTTGAAGAGTGCTAAGCAAATGAGAAACAGGATCAAATTAAAGAATAGAAATAAATCAAAATTTCAGGAAATTATAAACATCTCTATAATAACATTGAATGTGAATGTCTCAACTCTCCAATTAAATGACATAGGTTAGCATAAAGGATTTAAAAACAAGGATCAACTATATGTTGATTGCCAGAAACTCACTTTTCAGGCAAGGACAGCCACAGGCTAAAAGTGAAAGAATGAAAATTGATGTACCTTGCAAATGTATCCCTAAAACAAGCAGGACTAGCTACCCTCATAGCTGACAAAACAGACTTTAAGCAAAAATTAATCAGAAGAGACAAAGAAGGTTAATTTACAATGGTAAAGGGAACAATTCAACAAGAAGATATAATGATAGTACTCCCAAATGCTGGTGCACCTAATTACATAAAATATACACTACTTGGATTAAAGGTTCAGATATATCTCAGTTCAATAACAGTGGGTTATTTCAACACAATTTTCTCACCAATAAGTAGGCCATTCGGACATAAACTCGGTAAAGATCCTGGATCTGAAAAATATTACAAGCCAAATGGACTTAGCAGAAACTTATAGAATATCCCATCCAACACAGCTATTTCTGGAATATTCTCCAAAATAGAACATATTTTAGTCCACAAAGCAACTCTTAGAAAATACAAACAAAAATTGATATAATTCTTTGCATCTTATGTGATCACAATGGGATGAAATTAATCAACTCAAAATTGATCAAAGATCTTGAAATTAGACCAGGAAATATGCAACTCCTAGAAGAAAACTGAGGGTCAACACTCCAATATACAGGTATAGGCAACAACTTTCTCAATAGGACCCTGAAATCTCAGGAAATTGTTCCAATGGTTAATAAATGGGAAAGCATCACATTAAAAAACTTCTCTATAAAAAGGAAAACAATTAAGGATGTGAAAAGAGAACCTACAGAATGGGAGAAAAATTATGCTAGTTATTCTTCTGACAGAGGATTAATATCCAGAATATATAAAGAATTCAAAAATATTAACACAACAAAACAAAAACCAAATAATCCAATTAGCAAATTGATAAATTAGCTAACCAGACACTTTTCAAAAGAAGAAATAAAAACAGCCAATGAATACATGAAAAAATAATTCAACATCATTAACAATTACAGATATGCAAATCAAAACTACACTGAGATTTCATCTCACTCCAATCAGAATGGCAGCCATCAAAATACAAACAATAATAAATGCTGGAGAAGATGTGGAAAAAAAGTAACACTTTTACACTGTCGGTGGGATTTTAAATTAGTACAACCACTATGGAAATCAGATGGAGGTTCCTCAAAATACTATGAATAGAACACTCATTTATGACCCTTATCTCGAAGTAAAATGTTAGAACTTAGGAAATATACATGTCATGTTTTATTTTCTTTTTATTTCATTCTACAATGATATTTCCTATAGATAGTAAACAAATGCTAATTTTTATGCTTGAGAAATACTGATTTTTGAGGCACTGTGACTTGTTTCACTAATTAGTGAGACTTTTATTCACTAATTAGAGTCTTCGATTTCCTGATCACACTATCTCTCTCTCTCCCTCCCTCCCTCTCTCTCTCTCTCTCTCTCTCTCTCTCTCTCTCACACACACACACACACACACACACACACACAGAGAACATCTTGATTTTTCTAAAATATAAGATCCTAAATGTGCCCGAAAGAAGTGCTCTGAGGTTAGCTGGCATTGGTTTGTATTACGCACTTTTCTTTCCCAATATATGTTCTCCTAAAAGACAAAAGAAATGTTTTTGCCTACTGAGTTTCAGTTGCATGTGAATAAAACAAAATCTTTATTAAGCAATGATCAATGAACAGTGTTGTGTCTAGTAAATGTGCAAAAACTGAAATGTCAACTAGGCTAACTTTACTAGCCTGCACTTTTGTCTCTGTCAATCAACCATAATAATTTTTCCAAAATGGACTACCTTATATTTCCACCATGACAACACCCCAGTGTGACACAGACATGTTGGAGAAATATAGGTGACATCAAAACTTCCAAGTAAAAAAAAATTCAATCAGAAATTTAAATAGTCAACGTGATATGAAATATCTGAACACTTGGAAGCTTCCAGATGACTGGTAGAAATGTTCATGTTTCAACCTTATGTCTTGCCTTATTTGTTTTAATAATATACTAATTAACTTTCTTCCCAGCCTATAAATTTTTTCCTTCTATCCTAAAGAAAAAATGAAGGATTGGGTGAGAAAAATTAAATAAATTTCTTCTTTTCAATCCATCATTGAATTGAAAAATGTGAGTGATTTTGAAGTTTAAAAATGTGTGGTTTCCTCCATAGTGGATGAGAGTAATTTGGCAAAGTATTTGTCCAGTTTCAACCTGATTCCCTGAACATTTTCTCTACATTCCCTAAAGCATTATGAGCTCTCTGTAATTTACTAACCTGAGCTTTCCTGTACAGAAGTACAACCTCAAGAGAGTTTTCTCTGGGAATGAGGGAAGTGAGCAAAACAAATACATTTGCAGGTTTTAAGTATATTTTACACATCCCAGCTTCAAGGGCAACAGAAAAGACCTGAATTGCCTCAAAGTAAATCTACAGCTTACTATACTTGAGAGCCAGAACTTTATCCATTCAGTCTTAGTTTAGTGCTGAAATGTATTTATTTGTTCAGTTGCAAGAATACAATTCATCATTTTTCTTATGTTGCAGAGAAAGAAAAAAGGCTGATAGATCACCACACTAAGAGCCTAAACTACTAAATACAGTGATACAACCTTTAGTTATTATTCAGAGAATAGATAGAAATGGTGAGAAGCTTATTTCTCCTCATGCATTAAATATAGAGGGTCTGAGATCTGAATCTAAAGCCAGTTTCAAATTTCTGCAGCTTCCTTTAAAAGCAGAGATCTAATCTCCTGAGAAACAATATGGTGGTGGTAGTTTCCAAAAAATTCATAATAATGTGATTAGATGAGGTTAGATTCTGAAGACCTTCTTAATCTGTATAGAATAATATCTAAACAGTGCTTTTGAGCATAAACTCCATGAACAATAGATAAAAATAAATTCACTCTGCATTTTGTTTTCGTTATGACAAATGGTGTAACATGAGTCATTTAACATAAGACATTATTGAAAATATCAAGAGAATTTTAAAGTTTGTATGTTTTACTGCCATACTGAGGTTTCTAGTAGAATAATAAATGAAAGCTTATATTATTTTTAAAGGACAATAATAGACCAAAACCTTTTGAAAAGATGGTTGATTGTTTGTCCATGAATCAGCTCTGTTTTCTAACCCCTTGGTCACAGTTCTTCATTTTCAGACTATATTATGTCAATTTTTTGCTCATTTCTTGCTAAAATTATCATACAATCCATTCAACTCAATATTCTTTTATTGAAATTAACTTCAATTTATGCTGCAAGAATGTATTATTTTCTCATTCTTAAATATTTGTTTTGTCCCAATTTTTATACAATCAGATTTTTTTATACAATCATAGGAAGTATTACAATGTGAAAACTCTTTTTATACTTTTCTGTTGAACTTAATGTAACTGCAGTAAATTTCCTCAATTTATTTGATTTAAAAATTATACAGTATAATAATCCCTTTCAACAATGCTGAAATTGTTTTGTTCGTGTTCCAAGGCCTGAGATATTTAAAATTATTTTAAGACTTGCTGTTTATTACCCTTTTCCTTTTATATTTTTAGTTCATTGATTTGATTTTTAATCTTCAAATATGTAAATATCTCTTAAAATAACTAGCAAAAATTAATAAGTAATATTAATGATAAGCTTCCAGAATAAGAAATACAAATTAATACTAATTAAAGTTGCTCAACATTCTTTAATGTTAAAGAGATAGAAATCACTATTTTTTTAAATTATTATTTTTTTGGTAACAGAGATTGAACCCATTGGTGCTTAACCACTGAGCCACATACTAAGCTCCTTTTTATTTTATTTTTTTAATTTTGAGATAGAGTCTCTCTAAGTTGCTTAGAGCCTCACTAAGTTGCTGAGTTTGGCCTCAAACTTGCAATTCTCATGCCTCAGCTTCCCCAGCCACTGGATTACAGTAATGCACCAAAAAAGAAAGAGATCACAATAAAGCCCATTTTCTAGTTACTTATATTAGCAACAGTTCAAAACAAAAATGGATTACTAAAAGTTTCCCAGAGTGTTGAGAAACAAGTTCCCAGATAATTTTAATGACAGCATGAATCAGTACAACACTTGAGAATGAAAGCCTATCTGTTAATATTTTAGTTATTCATAACTTTTGATCCAGAAAATTCACTTTTAAAAATTTATCTTCAAGTCAGGCAAATACTCCAAGGTTTTGCATAAAAGAAAATTTAGCACAATAATAGAAACTACTAAAAGCCATCTCATCTTCTATCAGTAGAGAAAAAACTAAGATCTCATCCATTGGAACACTTTGCTATTGTCCAGTGTATAGATGTTTGAAAACATTGTATAGATTTGTATATGCTGATTGGGACAGTTTCTCACTATTTGACAAGGTTAAAAATACAAGTTAACAAACGTGATATACCTATTTGGTGAATGTATATGTAAAAATTCTATTTTCTATTCTCTGTTTTATTATTCTCTAATCTTCATGTGATGCTATTTTTCTTCTCAGACTAGGAACACATCTATTTTTCATTTTATGCCTTTTCAGCTCCTTTTGAATTTGTTTTCATTAAACAATTAGGAATTACAAAAGGGGCAGATAAAAGTAAATATTTTAAATGTTTTTACAATTAATAGCATTTTGACACATGGCAACTTTTGAACACCAACATAAAGATGTCCTACACACAGCTAAGAATAGTATGGATGAGATATTGCCTGGGAAAATAAGGTTGAGAATCATTAGAGATGGGTCTGTATAAAACTACCTAGGAAAATGTGTATACTGAGGAAAGCAATTAGATCTAGAGCTTCAACATTTAAGGAATAGATGTATCAGAGGAGCCAGGAAAGAGAACCTAACCTCCAATTAACTTTCAATAGAATCTGAAATAAATTATGAATTTACAAATAGCTTACAATTATTAATTTAAAATAATTAAGAATTTTATAATGAATAAGTACAGGAGAAATTAAAAGGTTTTCACAGAGAATCAGAAGAACTGTATTGGATATGAAGAAGGAAGAAACTTTATAAGAAGGAATGTCAATCAGTTCAAGGGTTTTATAGAGATCACTGAAATAAAAAATTCATATATAAATATTAAATATATATTTTTCCTTCATTGATTTTGGCAGTATGGAGGCCATTGGTGACCCCAGCATGATGAAGGTGGAAACCACATTGTACCAGGTTGAAGAAAAATTTAAAAAATGAAAAATTGTGGACAGTGATTTATGCACTTAAACTGGCTGTGAGGGGTAAAATAAGACTAAAGTAAACCTATAAGGAGTGGTGGGCATAAGGGGTGTTTTGTGTAAGAATCACATGGTTAGACCTGAGTCAGTTGAATAGTAGTATATTCTGAGATAGCACCTGAAAAAGAAAAAAAAAAAAAAAAAAACTGGTAAAGACTTAAAGTTCTACTTAAGATCAAAACAGAGAAAGATGGAAAAGACCAGGATTCTCAACAGTCAATATTAATGAGGAAACATCAAAACAATGGGATGGTATTTTCCCTTTAAAATTATTCTACATAACTGTCACTTTCAAATGTAAGGTTTGTTAATGGCATGCATACTTAAATAGTTTACTGTTTTTGTTTTTGTTTTTTCAATGAGGGATGGAAAAATGAATGATCATGTATCCAATCAAACATATTTTCATACAGGAAACATAAATACCTTGTAGTGGAACCTACCATAAAAATATCTGAAGTGCAGGGTAAAGTTTTGGTGATTTTGCAGTTTTCTTGAAAGTTTAAAAGACAAACCAAAATTATCAAGCAAAAAAATCCTTGGTCAATGAAACTTTCATAAAAAGGAGAGTTAATAACCTTTGCATTTTCTTATTCCAAATAAACAATGCATGCTTCAAAGAAAATAAAATGTGTGATTATTTTCTATTCTTACCTTTTGCTCCAAGTAGTGGACTTGGAACAGGTCAGTTAGCAGAAGCATGCACTAGAGGAATTCAGGCTGTTTGGTTTTATGGCAGTAGGTCCATTCTCACGGAATGTGATTTTATGTTAAAAAATGAAGTGGTTTGAAATCAATTCTACTGCATGAAAGGAGAGAGCAACACAGCATACTAAGAACACATTTTGCAAATGCTTTCTTTCACCAAAGCCCATGTGGGATACAGGCTAGATAATGAACTCTTAGCCTAACTCATCTTCCCCTCACTATTTGTGGGAGAGAAGATTTTTTAAAAATGCAAATGAGAGCCATATTTTTGCTAGTAACAGCAAGAGGTCATGTTAGATCAGATGATTTATAGAATTGTTAGTAACCTTGTGTGTTTGGGATTGGCCTGGTCCTTTTTCTTTCTGTTTGTGCTGTTCTCATTTATGTTTTCCTTAAAGACTCCACACATGAAAGGTGTACTAATGCACTTGGTACCAGGAAAATTAGAGAACTTATATCAATGAAAAAGTGGAATCTCTCTCTTTTTAATTAATATGATTTATTCGATATGAAGTTAGATAATTCCTGCTAGGATTTCTGTTTTAGTCAGCTTTTCTTGCTGCTGTAACAAAAAGACCTGAAAAGAGCAATTTTAAGGAGACAAAGGGGACTCGTGGTTTCAGAGGTTTCTGTCCATAGACAGCTGACTCTTCCTAGAGGCCTGAGGTGAGGCAGAACATTAAGGCAGAAGTATGTGGTGGAGGAAAGCAGCTCAGGACATAGACAATCAGGAAGTAGAGAGTGAGAGACTCTGCAGACCAGGGACAAAATATATACCCCAAAGGCACACGCCCCCAGTGACTTACCTCCTCCAACCACACCCTACCAGCCTGTAATTATTAGCCAGTTTATCTTATCAGGGGATTAAAGCACTGATTAAATTAAGGCTCTCATAATCCAATCCTTTTAACTCTAAACTGTTTTGCTTTGTCTCACACATGAGCTTTTGGGGGGACACCTAATATCTAAACCATAACAGTTTCCAATGTAGTTCTCTCATGGCTGTTTTACGGAATCCCTTTTCTTTTCTCCTTTAGCTAATTCTAGAACATTCTCCAGCAGTTCTAAAACCCAGTTGGTGTTGCTGTATTTAAGGCTTTTGCAATGTCTAGTTTCCTTATATTCTGTGTAAGTGCAGTCAGGTCAGGTAGAAAAATGTTATAACATTTTATAATGTTATAAAATGATTGCAGTAAATAATCAAATGCATCTTTATAAGCTACAAATAAATAATAGAAAAGGTGGAAAAGAAGCACACCACTAAAATTGTTTCTTTCAAATAATATCAACAGGAAAAAATTTTTAAGAAAATAATTTCAACATAGTTTTCACTATATAGATAATGGTATTGGTCCCAATCCTGCTGTTCAAAATATATCTTTCTCAGAAATGACAGACACTAAATTAAATTTTATCTTAATCCTAATGCAGACCTGGTTCTAGCATTTCATCTAATAACACTATACAGTGGGATCTATTATTGACAATTGCATAGTACTAACTCAAAATGACATTGTGCCGATTTGATTCTATTTTTAAAGAAACTATTTATATAAAAATTAATGCCTATGTTGTCAGAATCAGCTCTAGGAAAGTTTTCACCCATTCTTAAAGTCAAGTTCAAGGTCTACTATTTTAGCCCATATTGATTTTCCTACTTCTTTGTGTAACCCCTTATTAGTTCTATCACAGATTTGGACACTGAACTACATTCTTGGGTTTATTTTTTATTGATTGAAAATGTGTCCCAATGAGGAATTAATCCCTTCAGTATGGTTACCACATAGTAATTTTATTCTCACAATTACTAACATACTCCAGAAACTCAGCAAAAATTCTATAATTGTTGAGTTTAGAAAACTGAAAACTGAAGGGCAGAACCCTAAAATAGGCATTAGATAGAACATTGTTTTACAGTCATGTGTTATGACAAGGCTTTGCATCAGTTTTCAGGGTTTTTTTTTCTAGTTTTCAGAGAAATAAATTCCAGTGTTGGAAATGTCTCATGAGATTATGTAGTCGAATTCTTCTAATTTATACACAACTAAAAAGTTGTTAGCCAATGTCTGGTGAGAGGGAATTTACCACTTCCCAATAGACACCCTTTATCAGACATCATTGATGGCAAGTTTTACATGATTCAAACACCCACTATAGCTCTGGTGTTCCCATTTGTCATCTCTAGTCCATTCAATAATTGTTCATGTTTTTTTACATGCTTTTTAAAGGATTCTGGCTAAAAAATACTAGCAAACCCCCCACAAATAAGCTTAAAAACATGGAATATTGTTATCTCACAAAACAGCAAGAGGCAGAATGGATTCCAGTATTGGTTGGTTTAAAGCATTCAAAGACAAAATTAAAAATTTAAGTTTTCTTTTTCCCCTTTATTCTCTTCTGTCAGCCGAGGTGGTATCTTCCATTAGGCTGCTATGAAGACAGCTTGTTTTCACATATCAGACAAGAAAGTGTGAGAAATTATATGCTTTTGTACACTTTCTTGAGAATGAGAAAAAAATTTTCTTCCCAAATTCCTCAGCAGGTGTCACATCTCACTTGCAAAAATTGAGCAGCATGTTCATGTTGGAGGCAGTTCGTGGCAAGGGTGATAGGACCACCATAAGTGGCTTGAAAAAATTACCTGGTAGGAAGTAGAGTCGGCCATGATTCTGCTACACATTGTTTTCATATGCTATTTTGTTATATTTGTTCTTTTTTACCCAAGTAGATTACAAGTTGTTGGATTTTTAACACTTTCTATAATTGAAGGTCATTAATAAATCATTATATCACCACCAAGGTGAACTTAATAGGAAATCCTTATGGTAGCATTTTGATTAAAATCCAGGAACTGAATAAAAAGTATACTTTCAAAAATAAACATAAAAGGATATCCCTTGTGAAAAAATGCTGATTTATTTGAATGTAATCTATAAGTATACCTAGAATGTATCATTTCTACTTTCCAAAAATCATTTTAGACTTACATTCAATTTAGTATATAAAAACTTCCACATATTCAGAAACAACCATTTCATATACTGAAATAAGTTATAACCTTATCTAAAATTGTAGTTGGTGGTTTTTCAAGCAAATATTGTATTTGTCTTTGTGTTTGGTAACCAATTTTTGTTCTTTTTGAGGTAACAAATAATGAACTGAGACTTTTTTCTTTTTCTTTTCCTTCACCCGTACTCACTTAGGATAGTAATTTAATGTATAATTGGTAAACTAATTGTGGAGTTATTATACTTTTATGTACACAATAATTATAACAGGATTTTCACAATTGCTAAGACAAAAGAATCACATCAAATAGAAACAAAACAAGCCATAAGGTTTTAAAGTTCTTTCTTAACACAGAGAGTTGCATGCTGAGAGAAATTGTTTCAGTAAGATATACTAGCTGCAGCTTCACAATAATTGAAAATATCTGATAATACTAGGAGCTCATCAACTATACATAAGCACATTCACTGGTAATCATAAAAGCTAAGTAAGAAAGATTATTGAGTTTCTTTTTTTAATGAGTAGATAATTACTTAGCTGTTACATAAATACTTGGCAGATTATGCCATTTCAGTAGTCTATAATATATAATTCAGGAAACATCTTTTCTGCATAACTGTTGGGGGAAATTTTTGGTTGTATTTATTATTTAATTTAGTTATCAAATACCTCCAACATAAAATAATAACTGACAAGAGATGTAGAACAACTCATGAAAGAGACAAAACATGATGAGTGGTAACTACCTTAGGTTTTCTATTATTCTGCTTTGCCCAGGCTTAGTAGAAGGGAAAGCCAACATGTTGAACTATGGAAATGTTCAGAGAGTGAAGGATCCATATGTTGAGATGTGATATGCATTGGTCAAAATATTTGTGACAAGTTGTCAGAATGGGACTGTCTTCCACTAAGGTCTGAACAGATAAAGAGCAAATTAAGAAGTTGAAAAGAATTTCTGCAATTGACAAAATATAACAAACAATGGCAATGAGAACAACAAAGTATAATTAAGGCACCTAACAGGTATTAAAATATTAAGCAGGAAGAGATTGGGACAGAACTTTCTTTGAAGAAGGTTATGAGAACATTGGAGAGAGAGTGGTAACTTCCACCTCCCCCCACACACTCTTCAATGTTCTTTGGGAAAGAAGAACTTAAACTTATCTTAAACTTAGTGAATCATCAGTAGAATCAAATTGAAAACTTGACTTTGGTCCCAGAAGGCACATGCACTAGAGTTCAGCCTATTCCAGGGAAGCCTAAAACTTGCTGCACTAGAAGTAATGGGTAAGAAAGATTTCTTTCCATAATCCACACATGGGCTTCCTGAAGCAATATCCACCATGGATCATTTTACCGGGATTCTCAGTCAAGATTTTCTCTGGGAACAATGCAACTTCAGTAGAAAAAGACTAAACTTGTACCAATGGATGTAGAAATCTAAAATTTTGTTTCCATTATCTTCTATTTGTGTATTTTTAATATGTGCAGCCAGAGGACAGGCACTGCTTCACTGAGCAGTGGAAGTTAGGAGTTCCCACCCACTCTCATATAATCATCTTTAAACTTTCTGAAACCCCAAAGACAAGGAAATCCCCACAGTAACACCATCTATTAAGTAGGACCTTTTTGTAACCCCTCCCTACTTCTTTTAACCCCAAGTCTGGAGGAATAATAAGGGTGGGGCAGTTGGCTGTTGGAAGGGAAGAGAGAGAAGTATTCAAGTCTGAGAAGTGGAGAAGGGGTTGAGAGGATCCTCTTTCCCATTCTGAGGTGGTTGGAGTTCCATATCAAAAGGCCAGAGCTGGGAAAAGAAAAACTAAACTTTGAAATCAGATAAAATCTTTGATTATTAAGCTTAATGGACATTTTCATTATGGAATTAACACTGTTCTTGGGCTCGAAGGTGATTGAATGATTTGTGTTTCAATTGCAAAATATCCTACATATCCAAAACAGCATATAAAATATGCATGACATATATGTAAAATTAAATAATAATTATAAAGCAAATACTATTTAATCAGCCCAAGTTAAGAAATACAACATTTTCAGACCTTAGAACAGTTACATATTTGAGTCTTCTCTATCATCTCCCTTTCCTAACATTTGTGGCAATACTTTTGCTAATCTTTTTAGTTTTACCAGGACTTATTTATCTTTTGTACTTTTGATGGGTATTTGAGTTGCTTCCAGTATTTTGTTTGCTTCTCTTTGTTATTTTACTTTTAGGACCAAAGCTACCATGAACATGCTTGTACACCTCTCTATGCACATGTGCACTAATTTCTCTAGGTATTGTATTGAACACAGAATTTCAGTCATAGGATATGTGTTTCTCTACTGGTTGTTTACTGATTTAGACTCCCACTCCATGAGTGGTAGTTCTTCTTGGTCCATGTACTCACCAATGCTTGCTATTATCTACTTCTTCAAGTTAGTCTATCTAGGGGATACAAAATGGTGTTTCTTTGTGGTTTTAATTAATATTTCTTTGATCATGAAAGCAACTGTTCACCTTAGTTAACTACAAAAATTTCTTTTTTTCTTCTTTTAATATGTCTGTTCAAATATTTTGCCCATTTTAATTTTAGCATTATCTTTCCTTACTAATTTGAAGGAGTTCAATATGTATTCTGAATACTAGTCTTCTGTTCCTTATATGTTGTGCAAGTTTTCTACCTGGTAATTTGTCTTTTGATAAGTTGACTTTGATTTTTGATAAATAGAAATTATTCCATTTAATATATTTCAGTTATGCATATATTTCAATAATATATACAATTAAATTCAATACATTTAAAGGTGTCAATCTTTTCCTATTTAATAAGTACTCACCTTACCAAAATAGTGGAGATATATTTTTATTTTATCTTGTATAGGCTTTACAAATTTTCTTTTTACATTTAGTGAAATTGTACCCCCATCCTGATTTTTATGTTGTAAACTTAATTCCCAACATCACTCTATTTGAAAATAAGGCCTGTAGGACATCATTAAAGTTAAATGAGGTCACAAGGATATTGCCCTAATCTCATAGAAGTGTTGGTTCCATAAGAAAAAGAAAAAAAAAAAAAATCTCTGTGTCCTTTCAATCTCTCTCTCTCTTTCTCTCTCTCCCCTCCTTCCCTCCCTCCCTCTCTCTCTCTAAGTCTCTCTCTCTCTCTCAGTCTCTCTCTCTCTCTCTCTCTCTCTCTCTCTCTCTCTCTCTCTCTCACATCTCCTTCCCTCCCCAGGAGTAAGAACAGGTCCTGTGAGCAGACAGCAAGAAGACAACCGTCGGGGCTGGGGTCCTCGCACATGCGCGTTCAAAACGCAGCACCACGTAAACATAAATGCATTGCATTGTGTACAACTAAAGTAAATAAATAAATATTTAAAAAAAAAAAAAAGACAACCCTCTACTGGGCAAGAGAAGAAACCTCAGGATGAAACCTACCTTGCTGATAATCGATCTTGGTATTCCTAGCCTCTAGAACTGTGAGATATACTTTTCTCTTATGTCCCCCAGATCAATAGTGTCAAGTTTTGGCAGCCCAAGAAAACTAGTGCAGTAGTATTCAATGATCTCCAAAGAGAAATAGATTTCTGCTTACTTCATATTTTTGATACTAATGTAATTGACATCTATTAAAAATTCCATTTTCTGTTTGTTACAGAGTAATGAAGTTGATATCTGTATGTTGATCTTGTATCAATCAATTGTTCTAACCTTTCTTATTAAACACTATTGATTCATAAATGCTTTTAACGTTTCCTCAAAAGCAATGGTATCTATGAATGAGAAAAGCTAGGTTTCTTCCTTTGCGATCTTGACTTTACTTCTTGGCCTTATGTGCTGATAATGACTCAATTCAGAAGGTCTGAGGTAGGATCTGGGAATCTTCGTTTTTGACTGGTATCTGGAGTGATTCTTATGAGCTTAGGAAACTCCAATTTACAGTACAGTCTATAAACCATTTATAGATGGTTTGACATCTGACTTTTTTCGACTTGGGTACAAAAGTTACATGTATTTTAACTGTAACATCTGATCTTTTCCCAGGCTGGCAATCTGCACACCACACTGTCTCATGGTGCTGGACAGAGCCAGGAAACTACAGATCCCAGTCAGACATGTGATCAGGTAGTTAAACTATGCTAAGTTATGATATTTGGTAGATTAGGTGTATTAAATATATTTTCAAATACAATAGTTTCAACTTCCTTTGGGCTTATTGGGACATATCTTCATCTTAAGTTGAAGAGCATAAATAATTACATTGTGTTGTAAAGTTTGGGTTTGTGGATGTATATTGAGTAGCTCATATTTTGTACTGGTTCATTTTTTTTTTAAATGGCAATATGTAAAATGTCTCTAGCACAGCAATGTGATTGCAGGTATTCGGGTCAGAATAGGGGCCTCCTCTAGGGGAAAGGCAGGTCATAAACTGGTGAAATCAGTGGAGACTGATCCCAAAATAGGGATGCACACTATGCCATTAGCTAAGAGAGTCTGTGTGTAGACAGTATTGGGTGGCAGAGCTGGGAGTCAGCTTGAAGTTGATTTCGGAGAGTTTTGAGGCCAAAAGAGGAGAAAGTATCCTAGAAGAAGGGAAAACTGTCTGGGCATTTTGGATGATCAGTAAAATTAAAATGACAGGAAAAAAGGGAAATGGATAACCAAGAGATAGTGATATTTAACAAAAAGAATATTAGAGTTCCTTACACACTCCAAGCTTACAAGGAGCTACTTTTGAAATTCTCCTTTCTCTTTTAGGTAGAACATACACTTTACTTAAGCCCTCCTTTTACCTTGAATGACTCCTCCCTCTGCTACATTAATAAAAAAACAAGGCCACTGTAACATGCTTATTCTTTCAGAAGACACTATGGATTATACTTTCTAACAATGGTTCAAAGGAGAAGCACATTCCTTTTATAAGAGTAAAATCATTGGGACATAATATATAAATAAATGATAGTTAAAGATGAAGGTAATTTCAGGAGAAATAAGAAGAAAATCAATGAAGAGATAAAAGAAACTGCACTGAATTTAAAAGGAGGTAAGAATTCAAAATGCAAAAATAAGGATAAACACTGTGCCATTAACTATGAGAGGCCACATGTAGGCACTAGTGGATAGCAGAGCTGGGAGTCAGCTTGAAGTTGATTTCAGAAATTTTGAGGCCAAAGGAGGAGAAAGTGTCCTAGAAGAAGGGATAATCCTCTCAGGGGTTTTAGATGATCAAATGCCATTTATAAAATCAAACCTGGGTGTGTGATATAGGGAATGAAGGAAAGAATCACTCAGAGTCAAGCAACCATTCAGCAGACTGTAACATAGGCAGGAGGCAACAAACACCCAAACTAAAACAGCAGTAAAAATAGAAGAAAGGGATGTGTTTAAAGAAAGCTCTAAAATATTCACAAACATAAAAGTTACTGCTGGCAGTAAAGGTGCTTTCAGATCCTACCTAACACACCCATTTCAAGGGAGGCTCAGATACTAAAATATTCTACAGAATCAGGTCACTGATCAAGAGAGTGTTCCTCTTCAGAAAGCTCAAACAAGAAACAGCTGGAGATTGCTGAGATATGTTGTCCTTTTTTTAGGAAAATGTCAGGCCCTGGTTTGTATTCAAGAGTCCTAATTTCAGATTTCTCTGATGCAGTCCTCTAAAATGTTGTCAGAGTGACAATACCTTGTTTATCCCCTGATTAATGCATAACTTTTAAGAACAGGTGAGAAGAGCTGATGCGTCAGGTCATTTAAATACTGCCATTTTGCCTTTGTTGGAGGAGCACAGCAATTACCCTCACATGCAAGACTTTGGCAGTTGCTGCTGTAAATGTCTTATCAGTCTCCTGCCTCAGGCTGACAAATGGGGAGAAGCAGAAGGAAGGAGGAGCTCTTTCTCTTTTATATCCATATTTTCTAGAACTCCACTCTCAGACTGTGCAATTTCTGATTTATCTTGTGTAGAAAGCAGACTGGAGGATGGCTCACTTCCTTTGCAGCTTAACGTCTTTGAAAGCTAAAAAACAGAAACATGAACTATCAGGAAGTCAGGCGTATAGTCTTAAATCTTATGTGGGATAATCAACTGTCTAAGTGCATAGAAAAAATACATGGAATATCCCATTTGATGTTATTTTGCTTTATACATTGTGGTTGAATTTAGTATTTGTACCCTGATCTTTAGGAATTGTTTTCTTTTATGAACTCTCTTACTTGGGTCAGTTGACTTTGGTCATTGTCACCATTACTTATCTGCTAGATTGTTTAATGTCAAATAACTTGAGATTCTTTTTGAGTCTTTCTCAAAGCATCTACACTACATTTACCAAGTTGGATATGAGTTATCTCCTCAAAGCTCCTGTGCTAATGCAGAAGGTGAAATGATCGGACTATGAGCCCTGTGACCTATTCAGTGCATTAATCCATTTAAAAGATTAATAATTTGAATGGATTACTGGGTGGTAACTGTAGGCAAGTGGGATGTGACAGGAGGAAGTAGATCACTACGGCGAGCCTTTGGGGTTTAAATTTTATCCCTGACACACGGCTTGCTTTCCCTCTGCTTCCTGGATCAGAATCAGCAACCATGAGCTGAGTTGTCCTCTGCCATTCCCTTCTGTTATAATGTTCTATCTTGTCTCTTAACCAGAGTAATGGAACTGGATGACCATGGAATTAAATTTCTGAATCAGATCCAGATTAACCTTTTTCTCCCGTAAGTTGTTCTCATGAGGTATTTGGTCACAGTGATGAAAAGCTAACACATGTCATATATACCTGGCACCTTTTCTTCGTGCCTGAATTTATTTCAGTAACTCTTCCAATTAAATCATTTTCAGGAGCAATATTATTTTTACTAAATTTAGTGGACAGTTTTGCATTCTTTTCTTTTTGCTTTTTTACCATGTGACATCATGGTTCAATACATTCTTTTTGTAGCCTTGTTTTGGCTTACTCTATTTCCAACCAGTCCTTTCAGTAACTAGGCTTTCTTCCATTATCAATTCCTTAAAAATGTCTGTTTTCCAGTATTATGTCCTTGAACTCCACTTTCACTCTTATAGTCATAGCCATGAGCTATTATACTGTTACACTACTAATTGAGTTCATAATTTGGGTTCAGTGAGTTCTTGCAGGTCCATGCATTGTTTTTAAGGGACTCATGAATCACCTTTGGGGGGTGCGCTCCACACAAATTAGAACTTCTACTTAAACTGAATTGTGGTATATACATACAATGAGATATTATTCATTTATATAAAAAAGAAATGAAGTACAAGAAAAAACACTATAACTTTGATAAACCTTGAAAATTGTTAAATGAAAGTCAAACGTAATTACATTTATATGAAATATCTAAAATAGGCAAGTCCATAGACACAAAAATGCAGTTCAGTGGCCACCAGTTTCTGGGCAACAGGGAAATTCAGAATGATTACTTGATAGGTACAGGATGTTCTTAGGTGATTAAAAAGTTTTGAAATTGGAGAGGTAGTGGTTGCACAAAATTATGAATCACTAAATAGCACTGAGTTGTATACTTTACAACACTTTAGTTTTTCTTGTGTGAATCTCTCCTCAATGAAAAATTTCATGTGTTTATCCCTTATCTTTGGCTACCAACCTTCCTCAAAAAATGTCCAAAGATTTTGTCATATCAAATTCTGAAAAGAGCCCAGATTCCCAATGTAATAATTATTGATTAAGTGGTTATGTTGAAATTTCTATATTCTAAGCTCAAATATATCTTCTAAATTCTGCTCCCATTTATGTGACCCTCGACTGTAATGTATACCTCAATCTGGATGTTTCATAAACACCTATACCTCAACATATTCAAAATAGAATTCATTAGCTCTCAACTTCCACCTATGTTCTTCCCATTTTTCTATGTAGTTCAAGAACCTGGGAGGCAGCTTGCCTCCACCCTTTCTCTCATATATAATCAGGTTGAATCTGTTTGTTTTCTATAGATATTTATTCCCATTGCCACAGCCTTTGATTAAAATATCATTGTTTTCTCCTTATTTCAAAATGCTTCTTAGTCAATAATGTTCAATACTACTTTCTACAATGATATATTCTGTATCTGTTCACTGATTATTGAGCTATTGGAATGTGACTCATGTATCTGAAGTTTTATTTTTACTTAATTTTAATTATTTCATATTTTAAAAAAAATCCCATGCATTCAGTGGCTCCAATTTGAACCAATGGTGCTTATCTCTTGTCAATTAAGCTATAGTCCTTGGACCAACAATACCAACATTACTTGAGAAATTATTAGAAACGTAGAATCTTAGGCCTAACTGGAAAACCTATAATATTCTTCTATTTAACAAAATCCCCAATGACTTCAAACACATCAAAATTTATGAGACCTTAACCAATCTAGCTATTTCTTGGTTGTATCCAAACTAGTCTGAATGTGCAATTTACTTTTATTATTAAATCCTTCTATAAATTTCCATAGTCTTTTCAAAAGCATCCTTAGTTAACAGCCTGAAATCCCAAGACTAGATATTTCTTCAATCTCATTTTCTTCTGGTCTCTTCCATTTCTCTATGCTGTGTGTTTTTACATGCTAAGTAACTCAGTTTTCTTAAATATGAAATGAAAATGATGGTAACACCTACATGCTACAGTTGTTGTAAAGATTTAATCAATAAATACTTGTAACATACAACACAAAACAGTTCTTGAGACAAAATAAGCAATAACTGTTCAATAATTATTATTTAATGGAATTACAATCTTCAAGGCTATTTCAGCCTTCTTAATTTTTAGTTGTGTGGCATTTTCTATAGCATCTTAGTGGCATCTTCCTTGAGGATGGGGCAAAATCAGTACAGCCTATGGTGGTCCACCAACAATATGCTGCCCTCAGCAATGATGATTGGGAGCCCTATGAACTAGGCCACGGTCCTTGACAGGATGTGGAAGTCTAAATCATGCATGGGAAGCCTTCCCAAAGGCGACTGTTCTGTCCCATGTCTTTCCCCCGGCCACCGCAGCTTGCTGGCCTTGGGTAAGTCCACCTGAAGTGCTAGAATGGCAGCCAATGACGGGTAAGATCTTAGAGATAAGACAACCTAAGACAGGCGCATTCTCGAGTAGGGTGGACTCCCATCAACAGAAAAGGGGAAAAGAAATGTTGGGGACATTGAGAACACGTCAGCCAAAAATATGACTTCCTGATATATGGACTTGGCCTGGCCCAGGGGTGTTGCCCTGACATATGACGAAAAATCAAACCACCACAAGGATTGGCTAATGGCTGTTACTCCAATGTGATCTGCTCATATTCTCTATGCTTCCCTATAACCTTTCTGTTGATAAAGCCCTCTCTTTTTTCATGAAAGATATCATGGTGCTGAAAGAGTTAACTTTGACTTCTATTTACTTGCTATTCAGTTCTTTATTCACATATATGGCCACCAGGTGTCGCTATTTCAATTATTTAGATCCAGACTAACTCTGTACATTTATCTTTTCTTGAATTTGAGAGACCTAACATAGAAGGAGTAACACAAATCTTTTTCTATAAGTACTTAATTCCTGGTTAATAAGCTTTAAGAGTCTTTTTGTGATAAAAAATAAATTTCTCTTACTTTTAAAGTAGATATAAATCCCTTAGAGCAAAAAGTCCTTCATGAGCTAACATTCAGCCTTGCCTCCCTCTTTTCCCTGCTTCTAGGTTTTATAAACAACTGCTATAAAAGAAAAACAATAGTGCTTTGGAATCCCAGACAGAGAAAGTTGACTTTTATCAGACAGCCTGAATGGTGTGCAGAGAAAACAGTTTCAGGGAATCCGTGAGAAATAAATTTTCACCCAAACTAATTAGATAAATAATGGCGAAATTATAATATGCCCAGGCAGTCACATACAGGGTGTTGAAAAGGTGCAAGTGACCTCAAAACCTTGAAATATATATAATAAGAAATTTTAATATGTCTAAAATGTAATCTATAAATTAAGTCATGTCTGTAATGAAATCACCAAAGAAAGTATAAACAATCTGTACTGCCAAAAATTATGCTTGAAAACCTACAACAAAATGAAAGTAAAGAGAGAAGATTCCACAGCCTGACTCTTGTGTCGGTGTGTTATTTTCCCCATCGCTGCTTCTCTGCCTTCGTACTTCGTTGAGCGCTCCGTTGTACCCCCTGGCTGGGGCTGGCCCCCAGCATTTAGTAACTATCCTAGGTTATCTTCTTTACAAACAAGATATGTATTATCTCTGAGACACATAGATGCCTCTTCATTGCTATGGATGTAGACATATCTGTTTAAGTATGGGGACTTGCAAGAGTTCTAAAACAATGTCCAAATTCTTAATCCCCACAAATGTCATTCCTAAAACTAATCTGCCTGAAAATGTACTTAGGTCATCTTGGGGTGTGTGTGTGTGTGTGGTGGTGTGTGTTTTCATATCCATTCTTATACTGAGTCTTCTACTTCACAAAAGAAAGCCTGACCTCACCCATTGTGAATATGGCAATGGTACAGTATCTACAGCATGGGAAATTTTCCCTGGTGCCAAACAGAGAGAATTTACGGTTTTGATATTGATGTTGAGAAGGTAAATGTTACTAAGAACAAGAAAATAAGTCTTTCTGGGAATATGGTAGCTTCTAATTATTACCTATCAATAAAATTAAGAAAGAACACAACTGAGTTGTTAGCTTTTAGATTATTAAAGATGACCTTTGATGATGGATTACAGAAATTTTTGGCATATAACTCAAAAGTAGTTCAAAGAGTCACATTATATTGCTTTTCAAAATTCCTTCCAGTTCTTCTACTTATTTACATGGACAAAGTTTCTCAATGATAAATTTTTAAATGTTAAGAATAGATTAATGTTAAGGCCACAACTTTTTTTGTTAAGAGTAGATTAATGTTAAAGCCACAACTTTTTTACTCTTTGGTCACAAGTATTTCTCTTGGATACATGATCTAGTGAGAGAATTGGCACTTCATTAAAAGATGAATTGATAATTAAAATTTACTTTTATGTTAAATTTTTATTATCAAAATATTGTATTCTTTAGTCTTGAAGAAATAAATTAAGATGTAGAACTTTCTGGTTACATGCTATTTTTAAAAGTTAACATTAATTTGTGTATTTAAAAATTATATATTTAAAACTATGATGATGGGATCATTAAAACTTTGGGGCATAAAATATATGAATTAGGACTAAATTCTCTGGTAAAAATAAAGTAGAAATATGAGTGAAAAGAACAAAAAGAGACATGGTATTAACTTTGTAACTATTGAATAATTTTGCTATATTAAAATAATGGTTAAACAGATTTCTATAAAAGGCTTATACTTATAACATTCCACAGCTTGCAACCTTTGAAATTATTTACAATTATAATGCCAAGTTTAAGGTAACCAAATTACTGTATGTTAAAGGTAGTTTTCCAAAATTATTTTAGAGGAATGCACACACACACAAAAAAACCATAAATCACTGAAGAACTCTGAAAAAAAAAAGCCTCCATAAATCTGAAAATAATGTATGCTAATCATAGAGAACCAATCCTCCATGCCATAAGCTGCCTTTGTAAGGCAGTACAAAAATATTAAACCATATTATTAAGGTATTTTGAAAAAGGACCCCAAAGAGCATTTAATGACATAATGATAAACTTTTGTTACTTAGTATTATGTTTAGCATTAGGCTGATGACTGAATGTCAGACTTTACACAAATTCATGGGTTAGTCCATACATTCATTCTTTCATTCAATTAATGTTTGTTAATCAAAAATGTTTGCAAGAATTTAATCTAGTTGTGAAGAATATTCAAATAAGCAAGTTGAGAATCTATGAATTAGGTAATCTTACAAATTAGTGAGATACAAATATGTATGAATAACTAAATATAATGAGGTATTATAAATAGCATGATCAAAACAAGGGCAGCCCTACCACGCTTTAAGATGATGGTAGCAGTACAGCTACAGCTCAATTTTTAAGTACTCTGGTAGGGAGTGGGCCATAGTATAATCAAATAATGCATTTTCAGGCAAACATGCTTTGGTGTTTATCTTAACTTTTCCATGTACTAACTGTATGGTAATTAAATCTCATTTTTCTCATCAATTCAAGAAAATATCAGATTTCCAAAAAGGTTATTGTAAATAATAAATGAGAGAAATATAAATGGCCCTCAGAGTGATGGGGAACAGGGTTGGTGGATAACACTGTATATTTCCCCCACTTTACATCACTGATTCTGTTGGAATAAGATTTTAATCCTATTCTCTTACCAGGGTCCTCTCTTTCTTCTCCAATCTCATTTAATCACTTCCTTACTCATTATGGGACAACAGCTGCTGCCTTTCTGCTGAGAACTTTTCTATCTTAGAAGCTTTGCATATTGTATTTCCATGTTGGAGTCTAGTAATTCTGGACTGTCTCGATAATTACATTTGATGTTTTGTAGTGATATGTTTTCTGAATTCAGTTGATAAATCCATAAGTATAAATTGTTCTCAAGCATCATCCAGTTTAGAAAGAACACCAAAATAAGTAAACAATTCAAAAGTCAGACTATGTCCCTAGGACATTGCAAAGAAAATTAGAGTAAAATAATTCATGAAACAAATAGAGGAAAGAGTGACTTTAAATTCCATTTAGATTCATGATTTTCATGCTACAAACCACTTCAGTTGTCAATTATTCACACCTATTTGTAACTGAAAAAAATCTCTCAGTAAATATGAGAGCAATAATAGCATGTAGCTTGGAGTTTTTTAATTCACAGAGGAATTTGTTACACCATTACTCTTTTATTATTTACAATCATCTTTACAACTATTTTATCCTCATTCTCATCATCTACCACTTAGCTGCTGCTAATTTTTTTTTTTTTCTCTGTACTGGGGACTAAAATGGGCTTTGTATATTTTAGGCAAGTGCTCTACCACTGAGCTATACCCAAATCCTATTAATTTTTATTTTGTGGCAGGAACTGGCTAAGTTGCCCAAGCTGCCCTTAAACTTGTGATCCCCCTCTATTCTGGTGGCTGGAATTACAGATGTGAGCCACCACACTCATCCAGCTTCATTTTCAAATTGATGCACATGGGAAAATATAGGTTGAATTGTGTCACCCAGGTGATAGTATTAGACTTGGGATGCCAACCTGCCTCTGGATTTCTAAACTTTAACCCTTTCTTTAAAGATGGTGAGGAGGTTGTTTCCAGTTTAATAAAGTATCGATGAATTATTGAAAAGGCCTTTATGAATCTATACTAAAGATAAAGTTTAGCCATTAGTGTGATCTCATCATTCATACTGGGAAAGAGTTGTCTGTGCAACACACCAGAAATCTTAACAGACTGCTGCCATCCTGGATGACACTTTAGATAAAGATAAATCAATAATGGGATAAAAGAATCAAAACTTTCTGAAAGCAATTCAGAACTCAACATGTTTTTCTTATTAAAATATTGATGACCAACTTTCTTGAAGAAGAGTAATTTTAGGCATTCACATGCAACAATTACAGAAGCTAATATTTAATATAAGAAAAAAATCTAATGGACAGGATTAGCCAATTATTTTCCTCTGTGAGAAATCTGAAAGACTCATGTAAATTATTAAAATCCATAAGACAATACTTTATTTGGATTTTTTTATATTGTTGTCTCACACAGTTGATCAATAATCAGTTATTGAATTATTCAGGGTGAGTTTAAGCTTGAAAAAATTTAAAAAGGAGAAATACCATATGATCTAGCAATCCCATTACTGGCTATATATTTAAAGGAAATGAAATCGGTATATGGTAGAGGTGTGCACACTCTGGAATTCACTGCAGCACTACTTAGAACAGCTGAGAAATGGAAACAGCCTAAATTTCCATCAACTGATGAATAGATAAAGGAAATGGGGTACATATGCATAATTAAAAACTATCTAATCATAAAAAAATAATAAAATTATATTATTTGTGATAACATGGCTAATCCTAGAGGACATTTATGTTGCCTGCTGGTCGGTGGGGGAGGATCTGGGCCTAACCTGTGCCTGAGCTCCCGCATGGGTCTAGTATTCTTAAGAAATGCAAAGAGAATGGGGGATGTTATGTAATATCTCCACCAAAAATGCTAAGTATGTGAGGTGAGGTGATACACATAGTACTTAGCTAGATTAAACCATTCCACGATACTTTGTATACTTTGAAACATCATGTTACATATGATAAAATCACGTTATCTTTCAATGTAAATACAAATATGGATAAAAGAGAGGGAGTATAATGAACCTTCAAGTGGAGAATCAGTTTATATTGGAAAAGATCATGCATCTATTACTTAAAGCATACTCAGTAACTAACTTTGAGAGGCAGATATTATTGTGGTTTTTTTTCCCATAAAGATCTATTCTTTAAGAAAAAAATGATGAGGACTTCATTTACATCTGCATTTGTTCATTTCTTCTGTTTACGATTTCATTTGCAATTTGTAGATATTTGGATATACACTTACTTGCTTCCTGGCTAAACATGTAGATCCTGCACTCCATGGTTATCCCATCCATCCTCATAACTACATTCTTTAATGCCATGGGTCCTGTTATAAATGTCAGTTCCTTGAAGATAAGTAGTGAACTCATTCTGATGTGTATTTTACAGTCTTAGCCTCCTAATCGTGTTCAAATACTCTCTCAGATCTTAAAGTCATTCACCCAACTGTTTTGTGAAGTTCAAACAGATTTGCTTTGCATAGCTACATTTTTCAAATCCTCTTCTTTTCTCATTTGAGTTACTAAATGTCCCTAAAAATGGATTCAGTCCTTCACTACCTAGCACCATTTTTTACATGTCTCAAATTTGTAATTACAAATTACAAAAGCTCTTTCACTAGAATACTGTGAAAGAAAATGAAATAAAAAAAATGGTACAGATTACATAAAAAGAATATTAATCATAGTAAATAGGAAGCAAATAAGGGAAGCAGAATATCATCATGTGAAAAAGCATCTATATCAGAGTTGACTAGGTGACAAATTCATCTGTGACTGAACTATCATGTAAACTTATTTAAAAATGAATGAGATGTTGGGTTTTCTGAGGGCAGCTCTTTTAGACAACATGAACAATATTGCCCAAGCAGTGCTGTTGTTATACGACCTTGAAAAATTTTCACTCACAAAAGAGACGAAAACAAAGAGAGTGGTTTTCAAGGAGATAGTTTTTGACAATTTAGCTATTTCTGAAGCTATTTTCCAGGAGCTATTCAGGACTAAGGTTTTTGGAGTAGCTGTGTTTTCTGGGCAGCATAGATTGTCTTTGCAATGTGTTTCTGTAATTGTAGGCAAGTAGGCTTTTTTATAGGTAATGTCTCATTGTTAGTAAAGATGGAACATAATTTTTGTTAGCTAGTAATTGCCATCCATTAGTTACAACATCTGTACTAGGCAGAATAATGGCCTCCCAAGTATGTTAATGTCATAATTTCCAGAATCTGAGAATATGTTGTGTTTCATGGCAAAGAGGAATTAAAGTGGCAGATGGAATTAAGGTTGCTTAATCATCTGGCCTTAGCACAGAGATCATTTTGAATGATCCAGGTGCAGCCAATGTAATCTCAAGAGTGCTTAGCCATGAAAAAGAATCAGAAGATTCAGCATTAGAGTGAGACTCAAGTGGCCGTTCCTGATTTTAAAGGTGGAAATAGGTCAGAAGCCAAGGAATGCTGATGGCCTAGAAGCTGGAAAATGCAAGGAAGCAGAATTTCACCAAGAGCCTCCAGAAGGAAAGCAGCTCTGCTGAGACTCAATTCACCATAGCTAAACTGTGGAACCAACCTAGATGCCATTCAACAGATGAATGGATAAAGAAGTTGTGGTACATATACACAGTGGAATATTACTCAGCATTAAAAGAGAATAAAAATATGGCATTTGCGGGTAAATGGATGGAGTTGGAGAATATCATCATTACCCTAGGTACATGTGTGACTGCACTGTGGGCTTTGACATTTCTAGAACCAGTGATGTGGTGCGACTATACATCATGTACAAGCAGAGAAATGAAAAGTCGTGCTCTATTTGTGTACAATGAATCGAAATGCATTCTGCTAGCATGTGTAACTAATTAGAACAAAAAAAAAAAAAAAAAACAAAACATGAATGAAGCTCTGCTAGACTTTGATTTTAGCTTGGTGAGACTCATTTCAGACTTCTGATCACAAGAAGTATAAAATTTAGTATTATTGATTTTTGGCTAATAAATTTGTGATAAATTTGTTATTTTACCAAGAGGAAACTAATTTTTTAAAAAATTTAAGGTAGGAACTTCTACATTTTCATATATCATCAATATTTTTGCTTAAAAATTTAAAAAATAAAATATTTTGTCACACTCCACTTGCAAATAATGTGAATTAATGGACACAAAATATCACAGGTTCCCAGCTTTATGGGTTTAAATGCTGGCCTGCCATATCATAGCATTGAAACCTGTAATGGCCTCAGTTATTTTTAGAAGGGCACAATAGGAGGTCCTACTTTACGAATATCAAATGAGATAATCATGCAAAGAAAAATGCTATGCACAGAAAATAATCAATGAAAGCAATTATAATTATTATTAACGATCACATCCAATCAATTATTCATTGTACCTTTTAATATCTACAAAATCTGTTCCCCGCTTTCCATCCAAGGTATAGATCTGTGTCACCTCTCACTGAGACTATGGAAGCAACAGTCCATACAGACTAAAATATAAGTATTGTGGCTGCATACAAGATCCTCTGAGTCCTGTTGGTATCCACCAGCTAATTATTTCAATTCTGGAATAAAATCTTTTCTTGAGTTGTATATTCCAGTAACTTAGAACTGCTTTACTACTTTTGCTTATGCTTAGATTCCTCCCACATTCATTTCACTTTTTCTCTTTTTCAAGATCATGCTAAACATTTGTTTTCCCATTGATGTTTTCACAGACTCTTTTGAACTCCCTTATCTTCTTTCATAGAGTCCTCTGCAAACCCAAACAATAATTTCTGAAATGCAAATTGTCTACCAAAATGCCCCCTATGATGCAAACTTTTCATCCTGAGTCATAAAAGCAAACCTGAAAAATCCTAGTTTTTCCTCAAAATTCCCAACTTGAGTCAGCCTACAAACAATTTGTGAAGCAATATTGTCAACTTATGAGTGGAAGTCCTTGAACCTCTACTCTGAGGAGCAAATGCATCATAGGATTCACAAGTGGTATGATCAAATGTGGCAGACAAACACACAAATCCTGTGTAATAGCTAGGGTGAAGATGCAGAAAGATGATGGAAATCTGAAGAAACACCCATGTATTGTGGTTTCTCCTGAAATTTATTTTTAGATTAATTTCCAAACCCCAAACATCCACATTTATCAATTTTCCATAGCAAATGGCTCACCATGGCAAATGGCTCATCTATTTTCTTAAATTTCTACTGAAAGAGCTAATCACATAAAGTCAGTATGTTAGTCAAGTGTCAGACGAAACTGATGAGTCCAGAAACCATGAAGTGTTAGAAATGGCTGAAATAACAAAAAATGTGCAGTTTTATAAAGAAAATTTGTAGTGAGGTAAGAAAACAAAACAACTCTCTTTAAATATTTAAAACATTTCTATATAAGCAGAAGTTGTATATATTTTTCATAGTTCTTATGGGACCAAATCCAGAGATAGGTTTTAGTTTTGAAAAAGAAATTCAATAACAACAACAGCAAAAAAATCCTCAAAATTAGGATTAGTTTTCTGAATGTTTGGGAGCACATCTTTACTAGATTTCAGTCAATTCTGAAGCACTATTTGTTAGGAATGTGGTCTAGGCCTTCTCAAACAGTAAGGATGATGCAATACTCTCCAGTGTAGGCCTCCTGTATAAACAAACACATGCCACGCATGTCCCACTCTAGGCCATAATGTTGGTATTACAAATCAATATCAGTGAAACCCTGTACACATTATCAAAAAGCTCATTGCTAACACTTCAGACACTTTTGAAAGTAGGAGGGCTACATAAAAGGAAAAAAAAAAAAAAAAAAAGTGTTGGTGAGAATGTGAAAAATTTGGAATCCTAGTATACTGTTGATAAAATTGTAAAATAATGAAGTTGTCATGGAACAATATGGAAAGTTTCTTAAAAATTAAAAATGGAATTCCCAGACAATTCATTAATTCTACTTCTGGGCATATACACCAAGTAATTAAAATCAGGTCTTGAATAGATACATCCATGTTCATAGAAGAATTATTCACAATACTTAAAATGTAGGAGCAACCCAAGCATTCATCTACAGAAGAACTGATAAACAAAATGCAGTATATACACAATGGAATTTTATTCAGCCTGAAAAAATCTCAAACTTGACACAGCCTGACTAAAATTCAAGGATATTATGTTATGTAAAATAAGCCCATCACAAGAGAAGAATTATCATATGATTGCAATATGTATGGTACCTAGAGCAATCAGATTTATAGAGAGTAGAATGGTGGTTGCTAGGGTTGGCAAGGGAGAGAAGCAGAGAGCTATTATTTAATGGATACATAAATTTTTGTTTGAAAAGATGAAAAATTCTGGAAAAGGACAGTGTGATGGTCACACAATAATGTGAATGTTCTTAGTGACACTGAAATACACGTTCAAAATGGGTTAAGATGGTAAATTATATGTCATGTATATTTTGCTACAATTATTTAAGAAGTGCATTGTTGTTTTTGCTCTCAGAATCTCAGATTTAATCTGTTATCTACTGCAGTCAATTAAGGAAATCACTGATGACTCAGCATTTCAAATACTTCACATTATTTCTCACTACCATTTCAACAATGACCACACATTTATCCAATATAGAAATTGAACAACCAACCTGAGCATGTTCTTCTCTTTCTCCCTCATTTTCACCCCAAAACAGTTACTGATTCTTGTTTTTCGTTCTCTTTAATATCTCTCAAATCTCACATTTACCTGTTAGGTAATACATGTTCCAGAAGCTAATTCCTACTTCAAGTCATCATCATTTCTTCCCTGAATTATGGCGGTAACCTTTAATTGGGCTCTTTAGCCTTATTACACTCTGATCAATTTTTAATGTGTAGTCATGACAATCTTTATAAAATACCCTACTTTATTTAAAATTTAATTCCTCCCTAGAGACTTTAGAATAAAGTTGAAATAATGAAAGGATAAAATATAATAGCACTGCACAAAATGTCTGCCCTGTCCTGGCATTTGCTGATTTCTCTAATCTCTGCCTGACTGAATCATGCATTTAATCAACAAATGTTTATAGGGCCCTCTACATGAAAACTACTTTGCTAGGTATTGGGCATAAATGTTAAATAAAATAGACAGAGTCTATGATTTCATGGAATGGTCTAATATGGGATACTGACATTAATTTTTAAATCACACAAATAAATACACAATACAAACAGCAGTGAGTGCTATGGAAGGAAAGATAGAGGATAGAATGAGAAAAACATACTATTCTGGAGTTTGGAAAGGCCTTCCCCAAAAGGCAATATTTGGGTCTAGATTTCAAAGTTGACAATAAGTTTCAGTTATACACAGTGGAGGAAAACAATTTCGATCAGAGAAAACAATATACGCTCTCTCTTAATCAAGACGGGAGACAATATCTGATGACCTAAAAACAGCATGAACTGGACAAAAGTGAGAGAAAATGGTGGTTCAGATGGAAGCTGTAAAGCTGGATGGACAGCTTGGATTTTGATCTCTATCCTCCAGACATTCATCCTTCAGTAGTAATTTGGCTTTCTTCTCTCAGGCATTCACTTTCATTTCTTGCTCACTGCACATGGTTGCTTCTATTGTGAATCGTTTCTGAGCCTCTAACACCATTACTCCCTGAGAATCAGTCAAGGTCCCTGCTCAGTGGGTTAGGGGCTCTGCTCTGTGCCTTCCTGTAGCTTTCTATAACTCCCCGTAGCACTTTCCATACTGTAAAGTCATGATGTTTACAACTAGAACTCTGAGTCCCGAGGGAAGTGACTGAATAGCATTCATCTTTGTACCTCTAGCACCTAGTGCCATTTTAGCACAATTTCATCAACAAATATTTATTGAGTACTTACTTTGGTAAGGTACTAAAGCAGGAATAGTGAGAAATACAAAGTTGTATAAACACTGCACTTAAGAAACTTGATATCTATTGTAAACAATATACAATGAATAGCAGCTGAATTCATGCTTTCCTGAGGACAAATGAGTACAAAGATTACAAATGCAAGAGCCGCTTTTTTTTTTTTTTTTTTTTTAATTGGAGACAGGGTCTCATCTCACTGAATTGCTAAGTGCCTCACCATTGCTGAGGCTGGCTTTGAACTCGCGATCCTCATACCTCAGCCTCCCAAGTGCTGGGATTACAGGCGTGCGCCACTGCGCCCGGCTACAAGCTGCTTTTGACTAACACTGTAAGGGCAAACATAAATTAAGGTTCAATAAATACATCATGCTTCCCCCACATCATATTCACCTATGTGCCTTCTAGTCCTTTCTTTTCTTCTTTTATCATTTATGTATTCAATAGACACTTAAGAGAAAGGTAACAAATCTATGGAAAAACAAGGAAAAATTTTAAAATTCTAGCAGTCTTCACCAGGCCAATGTCATCTTTACGATTATTGAATTAAAAATATATTTAATCAGATTTTTTCTTAATTTTCAGATTATTTATTTTTTATTTTAAAAATTCTAAGTAAAAATTGTATACATTTATGACAGACAACATGTTTTGATACACAATAAACGTGTGGAATGTCTAATTCAAGTGATCTCACATATGAATTACCTCACATTTTTTGTGGGTGTGGTGAGAACACTTAAAATCTACTCTTTTCACAATTTTCAATGTATAGTGTATAGTCATTAATTCCCATGATGTTTGAGAGATCTCTTGAACTTATTCTTCCAGTCTAACTGAAATTTACTGTCAAAATACAGGGTTGGAAAGCTTTTTTCCTTTTTAACCATGATTTTCCTATTGGCTTTTTTCTTACATCTTCACACTTTTATATCCATTTTACATCAAGCCTACTTTAAATTTTTATCTTCCTTTCCTATTAGAAAGTTATTGTTGATACCACAGCAATGAAATCAATACTAAGAACATATCACAGCAGCTTTTGGAGAACATCTGTTGAGTTTGCACTGCATTGGACAACATTTTGACATTCATATACTCAAAATATCTTCACAATTAAGGACCTCAGAATGCCAATGTTAGCTTTGTCCAAACTACTGACTGCATCTTTTCTATTCAATTCCCTTGAATTTGGCCTTTCTCATGAAACTCTGGATCTTGTACCCTGATTGAACAGGTGCAGAATATATGATCATTAAAGAGTCCTGTGGAGCAGGATTTTCTATGGAAAAATAAAGAAACATTTATGAATTTTGTTAGCACTCTTCAGGCCATTGTCATCTGTCACACTATTTAATTTAAAATATAGTTTATCAACTTTCTTCCTTATTTATTCAGAAATACTCTATTTTTAAAATTTTAATTAAAACGTATGTGCTTATCACACACAACATGTATAAACATGGTATATTCAAATATCCAAGTACACTCCAAAATTTCTAGCCAACAAGGTAAACTTAATGTTTTATGTTTCAAGTCTGGTGAGCACTACCATAACACTTTGCTGGATGTCACTGCCTGAAGCGATTGCCGCTTGGAGCAACGACGCTGCGGGAATAAGTTTAGAGGCAGACTGGAAACCAACAGGCTCTTTATTCTGCTAGCTTCTCTCTCCGGCTCCAAGAACAACTCCTACCCGCAATCCACACTCCTCCAACCACCACAAAATAGCGGCCGACCCGCTCCCCAATGTCCCGGGCCAAGTCTCGCGAGACCATGGAAGGTGGTAATGCTGAATATCTTTATGGCTCACAGCTAACCGCAATCTTAGCTATCTCCTTATTAGGGCTCCTACAGCTGGAGAGACAATTTTTATGTAAATTTTCAGTCTTTTATAATCCCATACTGAAGAAATCTATTGACATTGTCCAGAGTTTGCCATAGACATCATATTTTCAGAAATATCTCTGAAACCATGGAATTAAAATTGTATGAGCACTTTGGGAAATGCTAATCTAGTAAATTATTTCCACTTCACATATATGAATGAAATGAAACTTGAATTAGTAATGACATAGTGCACCACTAAGGTAGTTACTGGTAGAGTTGGGAATAGAGTACCTCTCTTTTTCTTCCCAGTCTTGACTACAAGGCTCATATTCTTTAAGAAAACAGATAGGTATGCAAGTGCATGAAGCAATCTGTGGAGTCCCTAAATTACTAGAGCACTGCATACAAAACAGATGGCTGAGCTAATGCTGTGAATTAACTAAGCTTATGCTTAATATCACTTTTGATAACTTTAAAATATATCAGTGAAGAGAATTTTTATTGGCATTTAAAAAAGATAGTAAAGTAATCCACCTGTAAGACCATATGAGGTTTGTGGTATATATTCTCAGTCTGGTCATGATAAGTAACTTGAAATTAGGTTCTAAGTAGGAAGCTAAATCAAATATAGTGCATAGAGTGCAGCTCTATTTTAAAAAAATATTTGGCAAGACCTGTTTATTTTTCTTGTAGAAAAAAAAATTGGATAAATACTATTGGGATATTTTGTATGTATTAATAAACATCTAAAATATCCTAAAATTATTTAAGAATTGAGAACTCAGAGGAAGCTTTTAAAAATGCTTCTAGATCCTATTCCATTCAGTGCTTTTATCAGCAACCAGAAAGAAAATATAAAAGGGCCAATGCTAAAAACTGATGAAGGCATAAAGCTGAAAGAAACTGTGAATTATATAGAAATCAGAATGTGGGTTTTAATGTGTTGAATATAATATGTTGAAATTCAACAAGGATAAATGTAAGGTTGTGATGATGAGTGAAAAATAATGAAAACAAAGAAACCAAGCACAATGTTTTTCAAGTCCAAAAGAAAGAAACACATGCATGAGTCTTTGGGTAAAGTAGGAATATAAAAGTGTAATGAAAGACATTTAATGTGCTGTGCTCAAGGTGTGCAAAGATGTGGGAGTTAAGAGGAAAATGGAGGAAGCACTATGGCATGATGGAAAGAAGACAGACTTTGGAATCAGGAGTCCAGAATTTGGGACAGTGGCAGTGCTGACTACTCATCTTTTTTATTTTATTTTAATACTTATTTATTTGCTTTAGTTGTACACGATGCGTTTATTTGTACGTGGTGCTGAGGATCGAACCTGGGCCGTGCGCGTGCTAGATGAGTGCTTTACCACTGAGCCACAACCTCAGCCCCTGACTACTCATCTTATCTTGAAAAATTTCCCTGCCTTATCTCTGAAGCAGAAATTACTAACTACCTTGAAAAGTTTTTCATCTTTTTCTGTCTTCCTCCTCTCCCTTTTCACTTGTATGTGCTATTACTTTTACCTCTTTTTTTATTTTTTTATTTTTATTTTTTGTACCGGGGATTGGACTCAGGGGCACTCAACCACTGGGCCACATCCCCAGCCCTTTTTTGTATTTTATTTAGAGACAGGGTCTCACTGAGTTGCTAAGTGCCTCGCCATTGCTGAGGCTGGCTTTGAACTCGCGCATGCCTCAGCCTCCCAAAGTGCTGGAATTACAGGCGTGCGCCACCGTGCCTGGCTCTTTTACCTCTATTTTGAAACATTCTCTTTTTTTCCTTCTTTCAACTTTCTTTTCCTCTTTGATTTTTATGTTCTCTGAGTTTTCTTTTAAAATGCCATTTTCCTGTAAGTTCCACATAAACTTCTTCTCCTGACATTCCACTTAGGTGGTGTCCAGGAATTCTTGGCTCTGGATGGCAGCTCCATTTCCCTGTCATTGCTGTGGCTACGGGCATTTGTACTGATGGATCATGGCCCAGAATTTGCAGCACCAAAGAGTGTGCAATGGAGTGGCTTATAGTAAAATGTGCTGAGGGAAAGGCAAATATTCAGATCATGAACACTATTATAATCTTTATAATGTTGAGGAAATATTTCTATCAAGTTTTCTAAATATTCCAATGTAATTGAATAGGTATTCAGTAACACTTGAGATTATAATATATTGTTTAGTATTAATTGCTATATAGAAAAGTACAATATTTCCTAAGATTAGAACATCTCAACATTTCTGATTAAAGTTGTTGAATGTGTGTATATACATGTCGATTTTTTAGCTTTTTTTTTTTTTTTTAAGAATCTGCATTTGCATCTGCATTTTCACAAGTGAGAGTGATCACTGTTCTTATTTTTAGTGCAATGCTATTTGCATTTTGGCAGCTGATTAGCTCTACAAAATGAAATAATATGGTTCTATATTTTCCTAAATTCTGTAGTAGATAGTATCAAGCATATGATTTTTAGCTAAAATTTTATTCATTTTATAGGTTTATAATTTTTTTCTATATTTATATTTTTTAATTAAATACATTTTTAAATTGATGCATAAAAACTTACAAAGTGGACATAGTAACGAGGAGCTATCTGATATTTTAATGCAAGTATAAATTGTGTAATGTAGGGCGGGGGTTGTGGCTCAGTGGCAGAGCACTCGCCTCGCACATGCGCGGCCTGGGTTCAATCCTCAGCACCATGTAAACATAAATGTAAACAATTAAAGTAAATAAATAAATAAATAAAAATTGTGTAATGTATAGATCAGGTTAAGCATATATATGTCCTCAGACTTCTTATTTTTTTTTAATCATGAAAACACTCAAACTCGTTTTTTTTTTTCTAATTTTTTGAAATGTATAATAGATTGTTAACTTTATTTACCCTCCTGTGCAATAGCACACTAAAACTTCTTACTCCTATCTAACTACCACTGAGTACTCATTAATCAACCTTTTCCCAAACTTACCTACCCTGTACATTCTTTCCAGCCTCTAGTAACCACCATTCCACCTTCATCTTAAATAGGATTGACTCTTTAGGTTCCACATGAGTTAGATTGTGCATACTTGTCTTTCAGTGCCTGGTTTATTTCACTTAACATGATGATCTCCCATTCTATTCGCATTGTCACAGACAACAAGATTTCATTCTTTCTTTAGCTGAATAGTATTCTGCTGTATATTCATACATATGCACTTTTAAATGTTTGAAATAAATTATCTGGAAAAACCCAGGTCTTAGATCTATTATTTGATATAATTCCTTTGGTAACTTTTTCTGATTCTTCTATGCCATTTGGTCTATTTAGATCTTCTAGTCCTTTCCAGGACTATTATTTTAAAATTATAAAATATAAAATTGCCCATTAATATTAACATGTGCCAATTTCTTAGCAGATAATTATCTTCAATACTCTTATGCACAAATCTCTATATTAATGGTTATAATACCATTTATTCTTTCCATGTTTTGTTTCTGTGAATATTTTCATAAGTTCTTGCATTGAGTATTCCCTTCATTGGAATTTTACTCATGTTTATACTATTTAACATTGTATCTCCAGCATCTTCATCAATATTGTAATGTAGTAGATAATAATTATTGGGTTATCTATTTTAGTTATTTTATTTTTTTAAAAAATAATAAGATCATTTAGCTCTCATATTTGCAGATTTTACTATATATCATTTGTATAAAATATTTTCATGGTCAAAGTGAAACTATAGCAATAACCCTTTTTTTTTTTTTTTTTTTTTGGTACCAGGGTCTGAACCCAGGGGTAGTTAGGTTGTTAACTACTGAGCTACATCCCTGGCCCTTTTTATTTTTTATTTTGAGACAGGGCCTTGCTAATTTGCTAAGGCTGTCTTTGAACTTGTGATCCTCTCTCAGCCTTCTGAGCTGCAGGAGGGTATGTGCCACTGCTCCCAGCTAGTAATTATAATTTTTTTTTACTTTTCATTTAATTCAGTATTTATTAAGATATTTTATGTTTTTAATTTCCATGTGATTATGTTTTACTATGTTGAAATTAAAGACTTCTACTTTTATTACTTAAAGAGCGCAATATGTATCATTGATTTTTCATGACCTATACTGAAGTTTATTTTGTGGACTCTTAAGTGATCAATTCTTACATGTAAGACTGAATAAAAATGTATATTTTTTGTGGGAAGCTAAGTATGATACTATTAACCTTATTGCTTATTGCACTAAAACACAATTTATTTTCATTTTTATATTTTTATATACCAAAATTTTAAAGATTTTTAAAAAATTTGTAAGTTTAGAATTGTGCAGCATTTTAAGCAGTTTGATAGAAACTCACTCTCTTCCTCCACCTACTCAGGTCACAAATCATCCCTTTTGTCCAGCATGGCTACACTGTGTGTTGCCCACCTGTTATTGACTTAACACCCATCTGACTTATTAGATCACAGTAGCCTAAAGCACAAAAATAAGGATACTGGAAGTTCAGATATGTCAAAATAAGCTGTACAGGGCTTACTTTAAGTAAAAAGTGAAAGTTTTCAACTTAATTTGGAAATAAAAAAGTATACTGAGATTTCTAAGATCCCTGGCAAAAATGAATCATTTATAAAATTGTGAAGAAGAAAAAGAAATTTCTGGTAGCTTTGCTGTCACATGTAAAACAGCAAAACTTCAAGTTACAGTGCATAAGTGCCTAGTTAAGATGGAAAAGATATTGAATTTGTCAGTAGAAGAAATGTAACCTATATTCACAATATTGTTAAAATTGTTCTATTTTAATTATTGTTGTTTATCTTTACCGTGCCTAATTTATAAATTAAAGTTTATTATAGGAATGTATTTATAAGAAAAAACATAGTACCCTACGTATAGGGTTTGGTAATGTCTGTGGTTTGCACTGGTTTCTTGGAACATATTCCCAGGGACAAGGGGAGAATACCATATTTTGGTGCTGTTACTTTTCATGTGTCTATATGGCAGTGTGGTTGTGCTTCCAACCAAGATGAAGTAGCTAAAACCAGGTTTACCCTGCCACCACCTGATACAACCAAAATTGGACCAAAAATTGGACAAAATATATGACTCTGGACATCAAGACCCTGGACATCAGGAAATGAAAGTTGTTGACCTCTGAAAAATGAAAAACAAATAATTAACCCTGCAATTTCCCCAGGTTCTTTCCTAAAAGAGCTTAACGACTTTAGTTTCCACAGGGAAATTAAGAGAGAACCTCATGAAATCCCTGAACTGTGAAGACTAAGTTGAAAGTAGTGTAATACCCAGGCAGCTAGAGATTTTAGGATAGAAGAGTGGAGAGAGGATTGCTCCCCCAAGAGTAACTTTTGAAGAATTGCAGAGAGTTCCTCTCAAGTAATTGGCTGGGTCATGATCAACACACACATTCCAAGAAACTAGTTGAGTCCAAAGATATCTACATGAATGGAAAATAGGGAACAAAACTCAGGGCCAGGAGTAATGCCTGCTCCCACTGGCCAGACTGGAAATATTTATGATTCAAGGGCCTTAGGTAGAATACACAGAAAGATCTTTGCTCAATATTGAGGAATATTTAGCCTTGGACTGAACACTAATTAGTTATTACCTAGGAATTCTACAATGAAAGTCATAAAATAATTAAACTGTTTGCAAGTAACTAAAACTTGCTAACATGGTAAAAAACTCAAGAATATGTATAGAAATGCAAAGTCTCCAACACTCAACAAGATAAAAATTACTCTGTATTTGGTCAAAATTTCCGAATATGCAAAGAAGTAAGAATATATGATCCATAATGATGAGAAAACTTGAAAAATAAAAACAATGAAATGTAAAACAGCCATAGACAATATATAAAATGAAACACAGGGACAAAATAAAATTAAAAACTAGTAAGATGTGTGACAACTTCAAATAGCATAATGCATGTCTTAGCATTCCCAAAGAAAAGAAAAGGAAAAAAATGAAAACAGAATGAAAAAAATTTAAAGGTAGAAAAATTTCCAATCTTTTGAAACTGTTAATCCAAAAATCCAAGAAACTTGATAAACCCTGATAAACATAAAAGTAATCTAAACAATATAATATCAAACTGTTCAAATCTGGAGGTGAAAAGTAACTAAAAAAAAAGTGTCATGTGTATGAAATCATGTAGTACAATGTCTTTTGAGTTTGACTTCTTTTGCTTAGCATAATACATTTGATATTCATCCATGTCACTCTTTTTTATTCTTGCATATATTCTATCATATGAATATAGACCAATTTATTCTTGTATACTAATTGAATATTTGAGTGGCTTCCAGTTTTGAAAGATCATGACTGAATCTCCCACAAGAAGTACATTAGCATGGTGCAGTGTTTTCTTTCTGAAACTTTCATGTAGTCATGTTACATGTCCTTAAAATTTTCTTATTCATATTTAAATATTCAAAACTCTTTGGACCATAGAAGCATTTTTCTCATTGTCCTCTTTGTACTTCTCAAAACATAGTCAAATCTTGTTTAGTATTTATTTTAAAATATGGTGCCAGGATACCAACCATATTTCAGACTTTCTCGATTAGCCAAACAGAATAATTAAATCATTACTTATCATCATCCATGTGTAGGAGCCCTAATTAAGGAGATAGCTAAGATTGTGGTTAGCTGTGAGCCATAAAGCATTACCACCTTCCATGATCTCGCGGACTTGGCCCGGGACATTGCAGACGGGTTCGGCGCCATTTTGTGGTGGTTGGAGGAGTGTGGATTGCGTGTTGGGGTGTTGTTGGAGCCGGAGAGAGAAGCTGGCAGAATAAAGAGCCTGTTCGTTTCCAGTCTGCCTCTGAACTTATTCCCGCAGCTTTGTTGCTGCAGGCGGCCATCGCTTCAGGCAGCAACATCCATGCTATCTAAATATGACTCAGGTTGAGATTACTTCTAGAGTAATTAAAGAGCACATTGTTCATCTGGAAAGTATGGCTAACAAAACTTTCCCAAGATATGTTCATATAAATTACTTTTAGGAAGCAGTGAGATTTCTAATTAGAAAAATAGCAAAGTAGTTTGTTTTTTCAGATTTGTGATTTAATAATGGTGAGTTCTTAGAAAGACTCCTAACCTGGTGAAATTCTACTCTCCAGCTACAAAATATGGGTACTGGTAATAGCTACCACAAAAATATATGTGAAGAATTTTGAGAAGTGTAAATTTCTGTCAGCATATACTGATGTTTAAAATTTTTATGCTGAGTATTTAAACTTTATGAAATATTTTACATTTGCTGGTTTAGATTTATATTTTTGAAAGACTTTTCATCTTTGTTCTTTTACTTATTGTTTAAACAATCTTTTCAAAAAATTGGAGCCATTTTTTCCTTATTCAAATTTTTCGGAAACTCCTATTATTGCCAGGCACTATTATGAGAAATGCACATATTTAGTAGCTACAACGGTCTTCTCAGAGCCCACAGTGTAGAGGGGGAAAGTTATAAGGAATTTTAATGTTTTAAATGTTAAAAGATGTGCTTTATGGCCATGGAGAAGTACTACTCAGGAAAATTTTAACAGTGTTCTAAACGATATAACACCAGTAAAATATGTGAGTTTTAAAAGATACTGAGGAATTGTCCAGGTGTACTAACTTAGGGCAAAAAAATTATCCATTTTTACTAAATTTAGGGCAAGTTTCCTATTAGCAGATTGTTAAATGAAGATTTGTTTGAAACTGATTTATTGCAGGAGTGTGCTCAAAGAAGGAGAGGAAGGAAAACAGGATAGGGTAAGGGAAGAAAAATAAGCAAGGATGTAATAAGTTTCTCTGAAAATTTCTCCAGTTTGGTCTGATTGGGAGCTCTGAAGCAAGAATTGTAATATTTTAACCCACCTTGAATCTAAAAAAAACCATATTATATGCCCTTATGTCAATCATTAATTGAATATCTCTTCAAGTACTTTGGATCATTACTTTAGAAATTGGGGCTCATCTTCTAGCTCCTTATTCAGCCATGGGCAATTTTCTGAAAAAGGGGGCACAATGTCAGACTTTTAAACGTTTTAAATGTGTTTGAAATGACATATTTTATTGTTATAAAATATATTCATCTTCTTTCTTTGAAAAAATGTGAATCACTAGCAGCCAATATTTAGAACCATTGAGATTCCATCCATGGACTCATTAAAAATGATCTGGATGGAGCACCAATAGCATCAAGAATCTGGACAAAGGAAAGAAGATTCAAAGCAAAGAAAATAGCATTTGAAAAACATAAGCAAGTACAACAAGTTCTATTTGGGGCTTTGTTGGAATTTTATTAAATATATTTATCAATTATAACATTTTATTATTATATAAAGTATAATATTTTACAATTGATATTGTACACATATACATATATTACATATATACATATATGTAAGTCATTACATATATGTATACATATATGTATATATATACGATGAGAAGTTACTGGAACAATAATCAACTACCATTAATGGCCTTGAAAAATGAAATTTAGACTTTAGTATCTAGTTGGTATAAGCCCCCATTTCTACTTCATATCTATGATAAAAATAGATTAAAAATGGGTACAAACTTTTACAAGGGCAGAGGGCTATTGCATGCCCCTAAAGATCTCATTCTTGTTTGAGTCTGATTCACAGATCAGTTCCTTTAGGAATTGTTTAATCATGTATAAAATGACCTAAATTATCTGGTATTCTCTATGGGAATAACAAAAAATTTTTTGAAATGATATTTGCTTTTTAAAATTGATAGATTTGACTACTGATATTAATTTTCTATTTTGTGTGAATCAGTTTTAAAAATTTTTAATTAATTTTTATTTGTTTTAATTAGTTATACATGACAGTAAAATGCATTTATGCACTATGATATATCATACATAGATGGGATATAATTGCCTATTTTCAAAGTGTACATGTTGCAGAATCATATTGGTCATGTAGTCACATATATACATACAATAATAATGTCTATTTCATTCCACTATCATTCTCATCCCCACATCCCCTCCCTCCCCTCCCTCCCCTCCCTTCACATCCCTCTACCTAATCTAACGCTATTTTCCCCTAGTGCACACCCCCATCCTCGCCTTATTGTGAATTAGGATCCACATATTAGATTGGTTTTGTGGGATTGGCTTATTTCGCTTAGAATGATATTCTCCAACTCCAACCATTTAATGGCAAATGCCCTAATTTCACCCTTCTTTAAAGCTGAGTAATATTCCATTGAGTATATATACCATATTTTCTTTATCCATTCATCTATTGAAGGACACCTAGATTGGTTCCATAGTCTAGCTATTGTGAATTGAGCTGCTATAAACATTCATGTGGCTGTGTCACTATAGTATGCTGATTTTAAGTCCTTTGGGTATAAACCAAGGAGTGGGACAGCTGGGTCAAAAGGTGGTTCCGTTCCCAGTTTTCTGAGGAATCTCCATACTGCTTTCCACAGTAGTTGCACAAATTTGCAGTCCCACCAGCAATGTATGAGTGTACCATTTTCCCCACATCCTCAACCTGTATTCTTGATTATTGCCATTCTAACAGGAGAGAGAGGAAATCATCAAGAATACAGGCAACAATAAAATTAATTTTATAATTATTAACACATATTGATTACACAAATGAATGGGGTTCATTCTGGTACTTCCATCCATGCATATATCATGCTTTCGTCAAATCCACCCTCGCTTCTCCCTTCTCCCATGCCAGCTTCCTCCTCTATGCCTTCCCAATCCTAATTATCCCTCTTCTACTCTCAGGTCATCTTTTTAAATTTTTAAAAAATCTATTTATTTATCTTTTTAAGTTTAAGTTCCCACATATGAGAGAAAACTGCTCTGCAATTAATAGAGTTATGGACCTCATGATGGAAACAGTATGAAAAATGGAAAATGGGAGGCCTGGAAAGACTCCTTTGCCCTTGGGAGCCTCACTGGCCAAGCAGCACTAACTGACTGGTGCATGTGTCCTTTGTCACAGATACAGAGAGCTCTAATAAGGGTTCCCTTTATTTATTCTAAAATATTTTCATTGCCCAATGATGAATCTCAAAAATACGATGTGTTTAGTTAAAACTTCCCCTAGACACAGGCATAATCCTTTAGATTAAAACAATGATATCAGGCGGATCCAAGATGGCGGATTAGAGGAAGCCGCACTTCAGGGCAGCTCCGTGGAAAGAATCCAACAAAGCAGATAAATTGCCTTTCATCATATATATATAGGCTGAAAATACCGATCTCCTGGATGGTTTGATTACCACTACCAGAGAGAGAAAGAGACAAGTTGTCTGCAGCGGCTAAAGCCGCGAGGCTCCTGCAAAACTGCCTGGGTGGTGCACAGCCCGTGCGAAACAAAGTCAGTGTGGGGAGACCGCGCTACTACTGCAACCCCAGCCAAACTCATGGCACACCAGCGTGAAACAGGCGATAAAAACCAGCGATAACAGCCGGTGGGATTGGTGCTGGGGAACCACGGGAGACCGCGGGTCGACAATATCAGTTCAAATCCACACTCCACCGGACGCGACCCTCAGTAGTAGGGCCCCGGACAGAGCGGCGCAGAGATCAGCGATCAGCAAGCAGGGACAGAGTGGAGCGGGCCACAGTCCGAAGCAGCGCTGTCTGCACCACAGTCACAGGTGTGGCTTCCCGGTGCCACTTCAGCAGGGAGACATCCACCCAACAGCTTTGAAATCGATCGGCGAGGATACAAAGTCTGCGGAGCTGCTGTTGACTGGAAGGAGAGCACCACCATCTTTGAAAGCTGCAGTGGTTGACCCAGACAAAGGGGAGGAGACGGAGAGCGACGGCTGCAGCCATCCAGGGACTCTCCAGCTCTCTGAAGACAACGCACAATTGGGTGAGGCTCGGGTGGTCAGCAGGGGAAGGCATTTCTGAGGCTAGCGCAGCAGCCACAAGAAGCTGCAACTGTAGATGGGCTTGGGGCGGGGGTGCCTTCTGGAGGATCCCCTTCCCGGTGCCATTCATCTGCTGACACACACTAACCCCCTGGGCCACTCCTTCACTGAACCGTACAGCCACTGGCCTAAGATGCAGCCTTGATTTCACTAACAGGATCACAGACTGTCTAGACGTGATCCAATAACAATTGGTTTGAACTGGAAAGGAAAAAAAAGAGGGGGGGGCTTCCCAGGGCCCATTTTGTCTGAGACTTGGAGTTCTACTTTTTTTTTTTCCTTTTCTTTTTGTTGGTCTGCTTGTTTTGTTGGATTGCAGGGAGGTTTTGTTTGTTTGTTTGTTTCTTTTTCTTTTTCTTTTTTTGGCTTTGTTTTGTTCTGCTTTTTTTTTTTTTCCTTCCGCATTGATTGTTAGTGTGTTTGTTTGCTTCCGCTCCTTTTTTCTTTCCTTCTTTTCTTCCTTCTCACTCTTGTATCTTTTCTTCCTCCTTCATCTTTCATGTTTACATCCTGCCAGTGCATACTAAACAGAGGCAAAAACAAGTTATACGCAGAACTTGGGATTTCTAGAACCAGTGCAATTGAACTGGGTAGCAAAGTGGTGTTATATATAGTTTACTCTCTATTTCCTTGATTCTCTCTCTCCTCTCTCTTACACCAATTCCTACTCTTTTATCACTTTTTTTCTTTTCCAACATACTTTATATATAAATTGGTCTTTCCACCTAATTGTGAACTCCATTCTCTTTCTTCCATTGTCTACTGATACTAAACCACTTCCACTAAACCAATTCAATAGATATCTCTTTTCATACTTCCCAAGAAAGAACAATTCAAGACACTTCCTTCTTCCTAAACATAACACCTCTGTATTCAATACTTGAAGCTATAAAACCCTATCAGAAGCGTACAGAGTAAATTGGAAATAATATCTGAGTTAACCAAATTTGTACATTGTGATCAAACTTGGATTTTCTGAATAGAAAGTGTTAGGTTTTAAAAGTGTAAAGGAATTATAAAGTGATCTGATAGCATTGTACTACAGGAACAACATAAGGCTTTAGGTAAAATCAAAATAGTCAAGGTCCCACAGTACAGGAAGAATAGACACACAAGCAACATGAAAAAACAAGGAAAGAAAATGACACAAACAAATCAAGATACCTCATCAGTACATGTCATGGCAAGCACAGTTGATCAAATGCCAGAGATGGAATTTAGAAATTACATATGCCAAATGTTTATGGAACTTAAGAATGAACTCAAAAATGAGATGAGGGAGCAGGTACAGGAGGCAAAAGATCATTTTGACAAAGAACTCCAAAAACAAATACAGGAAGTAAAAGATTACTTCAATAGGGAAATAGAGGCTCTAAAGAGAATCCAAACAGAAATTCCAGAAATGAAAGAAGCAATAAACCAAAATAAAAGCTCAATTGAAAACATCTCCAACAGAATAGACCACTTGGAAGAAAGAACCTCAGACAATGAAGACAAAATATATGTACTAGAGAAGAATTTAGACCATACAGCAAAACTTGTTAGAAATCAAGAACATAACATCCAAGAATTATGGGACAGCATAAAAAGATCAAACTTAAGAGTGATCGGCGTAGAGGAAGGGGCAGAGTTTCAAGCCAAAGGAATCAGTAATCTATTTAACGAAATAATTACAGAAAATTTTCCAAACTTGATGAATGAATGGGAAAACCATGTTCAAGAGGCATACCGAACACCAAACAAACAAAATCTCAACAGATCCACACCAAGACACATTATAATGAAAATGCCTAATACACTGAGCAAGGACACAATACTAAAAGCCACAAAAGAAAGGAAGCAGATTACATATAGGGGGAAACCAATCAGACTATGTTCAGATTTTTCAACCCAGACCTTAAAAGCAAGAAGATCCTGGAATAGCATATTTCAAGCTCTGAAAGAAAAGGGATGTCAACCAAGAAACTTATATCCAGCAAAATTAAGCTTTAGATTCGAAGATGAAATAAAAACCTTCCAGGAGAAGCAAAAGTTAAAAGATCTCACAACTCGAAAGCCAGCACTTCAGAGCATCCTGGGCAACATTTTTCATGAAGAAGAAGAGAAAGATGATAACGAAAATCACCAAATGGAGATATTAAACTAAAGGAAATGCCAACCAGAAGAGAAACCAAATCAAGCTAACGACCATAATTCAAATAAAAATGGATGTGAATAAAAATCACATCTCAATAACAACCCTGAATGTTAATGGCCTAAACTCGCCAATCAAAAGACACAGATTATCAGAATGGATTAAAAGAAATGACCCAACAATTTGCTGTCTCCAAGAAACACACCTCATAGAAAAAGACATCAACAGACTGAAAGTGAAAGGCTGGGAAAAGTCTTATCACTCACATGGCCTGTGGAAGCAAGCAGGGGTTTCCATTCTCATATCAAATAAGGTAGACTTCAAACCAAAACTAATCAAGAGGGACAAAGATGGATATTTCTTATTACTTAAGGGAACCATCCATCAACAGGATATAACAATCATAAATCTGTATGCCCCAAATAATGGAGCACCTACATTCATCAAACAAACGCTTCTTAAATTCAAGAGTAAAATAGACCACAACACAGTTATTCTAGGGGACTTCAACACACCTCTCTCACCAATGAATAGATCATCCAAACAAAAGCTAAACAAAGAAACTTTAAGCCTCCTCAAAACAATTAACAATTTAGACCTAACAGACATATATAGAATATTTCATCCCTCAGTAAACGAATACACATTCTTCTCAGCAGCACATGGCTCCTTCTCCAATGTAGACCATATATTATGTCACAAGGCAACTCTCAGCAAATACAAAAAAATAGAGATACTACCCTGCATGCTATCGGACCATAAAGGGATGAAATTGGAAATCAACGACAAAACAAGGAATAAGAAAAACTAATCCATCAACTGGAAGCTAAACAACATGCTACTGAATGAACAAGGGGTTGAAGAAGACATCAAAGAGGAGATCAAAAAATTACTAGAGGTAAATGAGAACACAGATACATCATATAGAAATCTCTGGGACACTATGAAGGCAGTAGTAAGAGGAAAATTCATTGCACTGAGTTCATTCCTTAAGAGGAAAAAAAAAAAACCAACAAATAAATGACTTAACATCACACCTCAAAGCATTAGAAAAAGAAGAACAGACCAACACCAAGAGCAGTAGAAGACAGGAAATAATTAAAATCAGAGCAGAAATTAATGAAATTGAGACTAAGGAAACCATTCAAAGAATTGAGAAAACTAAAAGTTGGTTCTTTGAAAAAATAAACAAAATTGACAGACCCTTAGCGATGCTAACGAAAAAAAGAAGAGAAAAAACTCAAATTACTAACATTCGTGATAAAAAAGGGAATATCACAACAAACACCTCAGATATACAGAATATAATTAGATATTACTTTGAAAACTTGTACTCTAATAAAATAGAAAATACTGAATGCATTGACAGATTTCTAGAGTCATATGATTTGCCTAAACTGGATGTGGAGGCAATACACAATTTAAACAGATCAATTACAAGCAAAGAAATAGAAGATGTCATCAAAAAGCTACCAACAAGGAAAAGTCCAGGACCTGATGGGTTTACAGCTGAGTTCTATAAGACTTTCAAAGAAGAACTAATACCAATGCTCTTCAAACTATTTCAAGAAATAGAAAAAAGGGACCTCTTCCAGACTCTTTCTATGAGGCCAATATTACATTAATTACAAAGCCAGGCAAAGACACAGCCAAAAAAGAAAACTTCAGGCCCATATCTTTAATGCACATAGATGCAAAAATCCTCAACAAAATCCTGGCAAATCGGATACAAAAACATATCAAAAAGATAGTGCACCACGATCAAGTGGGGTTTATCCCAGAGATGCAAGGCTGGTTCAACATTCGGAAATCAATAAACATAATACATCACATCAATAGACTTAAAGACAAAAATCATATGATCATCTCAATCGACACAGAAAAAGCATTTGACAAAATACAATACCCCTTTATGTTCAAAACACTGGAAAAACTAGGAATATCAGGAACATATCTTAACACTATAAAAGCTATTTATGAAAGTCCCCGAGCTAACATTATCTTAAATGGAGAAAAATTGAAAGCATTCCCTCTAAAAACTGGAACAAGACAGGGATGCCCCCTTTCACCACTGCTATTTAACATAGTACTGGAACCTCTGGCCAGAGCAATTAGACAGACGAAAGAAATTAAAGAGATCAAGATAGGAAAAGAAGAGCTCAAATTAGCACTATTTGCTGATGACATGATAATCTACCTAGAAGACCCTAAAAACTCTACCAGAAAACTTTTACAACTAGTAAACGAATTTGGCAAAGTTGTAGGATACAAAATCAATACACATAAGTCAAAGGCATTTGTGTACATCAGCGACAAAGACTCTGAAAGGGAAATGATGAAAAATACCCCATTTGCAATAGCATCAAAAAAAAAAAAAAAATACCTGGGAATCAACCTAACGAAAGAGGTGAAAGACCTCTATAACGAAAATTATAGAACACTAAAGAAAGAAATTATAGATGAACTCAGAAGATGGAAAAACCTACCTTGCTCTTGGATAGGTAGAATTAATATTGTCAAAATGTCCATACTACCAAAAGCATTATACAGATTTAATGCAATTCCAATCAAAATCCCAATGTCATTCTTCAAAGAAATAGAAATAGCAGTCATGAAATTCATCTGGAAAAATAAGAGACCCAGAATAGCCAAAGCAATCCTGAGCAAGAAAAGTGAAGCAGGGGGCATCACCATACCGGACTTTAAATTATACTATAGAGCAATAGTAACAAAAACAGCATGGTATTGGCACCAAAACAGACTGGTGGACCAATGGTACAGAATTGAGGATACAGAGAATAATACATATAATTACAGCTATCTTATATTAGACAAAGGTGCCAAAAATGTACAGTGGAGAAAGGATAGCCTCTTCAACAAATGGTGCTGGGAAAACTGGAAATCCATATGCAACAAAATGAAATTAATCCTTTATCTCTCACCATGCACAAAACTCAATTCAAAGTGGATCGAGGACCTAGGAATTAGACCAGAGACAATACACCTAATAGAACAAAAAGTAAGCTCCAATTTCCAACATGTTGGATTAGGCCCCAAGTTCCTTAATAAGAATCCTGTAGCACAAGAATTACTACCAAGAATTAATGAATGGGATAGATTTAAACTAAAAAGCTTCTTTTCAGCAAAAGAAACAATCAGTGAGGTGGATAGAGAGCCAACTAATTGGGAACAAATATTTAATACATGCACATCAGATAGAGCACTAATCTCTAGAATATATAAAGAACTCAAAAAACTTTACACTAAAATAACAAATAACCCAATCAATAAATGGGCTAAGGAATTGAGAAGACACCTCTCAGAAGAAGATACACGATTAATCAACAAATACATGAAAAAATGTTCAACATCGCTGGCAATTAGAGAAATGCAAATCAAAACTACTCTAAGATTTCACTTCACTCCAGTCAGAATGGCAGCTATCAAGAACACAAGCAACAATAAATGTTGGAGAGGATGTGGGGAAAAAGGCACACTCATACATTGCTAGTGGGACTGCAAAATGGTGCAACCATTATGGAAAGCAGTATGGAGATTTCTTGGAAAACTGGGAATGGAACCATCCTATGACCCAGCCATCCCACTCCTGGGTCTATTCCCAAAGGACTTAAAAACAGCATATTACAGTGACACAGCTATCTCAATGTTTGTAGCTGCGCAATTCACAATAGCTAGGTTGTGGAACCAACCTAGATGTCCCTCAGTAAATGAGTGGATTAAGAAAATGTGGTATATACGCACAATAGAATTTTACTCAGCAATAAAAGAAAACAAATTAATGGCATTTGCAGGTAAATGGATGAAGTTGGAAGACATAATGCTAAGTGAAGTTAGTCAGTCTCAAAAATCCAAGTACCAAATGTTCTCTCTTATATAAGGAGGCTATTCCAACGTATTGTTGGATGGGGGTACATAGGAGGATTAGAGGAACACTAGAATGGTCAAGGGGGAAGGGAGGGTAAGGGAGGGAGCAAGAGGGGAGGGTGGGGGAGAAAAAAAATGTGGTTGAATGAGACGGATATCATTTTCCTTAATGCATGATTGAAGACCTGAATTGTACCAATATACTTTGTATACAAACAGTTGTATGTAAAAAGATACTAAATATATGCACTATGAGTTGTACATATTAAAAATTATAAAAATAAAATTTAAAAAAAAATATCATAATTTAAGATATGATGTTTGGAAGAAAATATCTCAACGTGGAATCTGCATGATCTGCAGATAATCATGTAGAATATTGGTAAGATCCTGTATAAAATTAATTCCTTTAATATGAATTATATAGTGTAATGAAAAAAAAAAAACTGGTTGTCCTCCTGAAATAAGTCATTTTAACTTAAAATCACTAATGTTGGATATCAAGTTAAAACATAATATTGGATATGTTAAGAAATTATTCTTTTATTCATATTCAAATTCACTATACTCTTACTCTGTGTCAATACTATTTTGTATGCTAAGGATATAAAATAAAATAAGATGTAGTTTTTGCTGTAAGAAGTTTACAGTCTTTAGTGGAGAGACACATAGGGTTATAGATGGCATATATAGGTTAAGGAATTAGAGAAATGCTTAGGAAATCTTTTTTCTTTTAAATACAAATAGAATAGGATGTAGTGTCTACTTGGGAGGCTGAGAGAGCAGTTATGTCTTTTGTTGCTACATGATAAACTGCCCTGCAAAACTTAATGACTAACAAAACCATCTGTTTGCTTATAACCATTTGGATCTGCACTTTGAGCTGTGCTCATCTGGGATGACATGGCTCTGCTTTGTTTTTGTTTTTGGTTTTTTTTTCTTGTGGAGGAGGGTACTGGAAATTGAACCCAGGAGTGCTCTACCACTAAGCTATATATGTCTTCAGTTCTTTTTATTTATTTTTTTCTTTTAAGACAGGTTCTCACTAAGTTGCTGATGGTTTCACTAAATTGCTGAGGCCTTGATCTTGCAATTCTCCTGCTACAGCCTCCAAAGTACTTGAAATTACAGGAGTGCCCCACTAAGTCAGACTCATGTGGCTCTGCATTAAATGGTGTCAACTGTACTCGTGTATGTATTGGGCTTCATCTGAGATGATCAGGCCTGGGACCTCTCTACACATGCTCTTATTCATGAGAAAGCTAGTTCAGGCTTTTTCACATGGTGGGTAAAAATGTTTCCAGTGAGACAGTGAAAGAATAAGTGCGTTAGACAATCCCATTTGAAGAACAGGAAGCATAAAATAGTCAATGGTTCTTATCAATTGTGAAATCAAGTCAGGCATATATTTTAGGCTTCTTTATCCTTACTACTACAAGGAACATTTCTTTATTAGAACAAAGTTCTTCTTCCTTAGTGATTCTTTGGTCCATTGTTCTTCATAGCTATTGACTCTGCCCTATGAAAGTCTTTTCTTTTTCATAAATGTGGCTAAGCAGGTTTCTCATCCTCTTGAATCCCAGAGTCCTCTTTGCTTTTGAGCTGTCTCTGTCCCTTTTAAACATCTAAACAAATCCAATTCTCTTGAAAATATTCTAAGTTTTCTATGTATTGGGTTATAGTTCACTCCCTTAGACAAAAGCCATATCTACAATCATTTTCATGTTGAGACACCATTTTCTAAACTGTTTCAAAACTATTTTGGGATTAGACTTTTGTGGAAACATAGGTTAAAACTTCGAGGTCTTCTGTAAAGATGGAGAGAGAGTAATAAGCACTGCCTTAAAGACTTCAGATGTCCTAATAAGAAGTCTTGGGCTGAGGATGTAGCTTAGTGGTAAAAGCACTTGCCTTGCATATGCAAAGTCATAAATTCAATTCCCCCAAAACAAAACAACAAACAAACAAACAAACAAACAAACACATAACTCCCAATAAAACATCTTGCATCTTTGATGGGATATTTATTCTGGACCCATTTCCTTCTCTGAGAATATTTTCTACCAAGAGGGTCTAGAGATATGAAGTAGTTATTTTATATTTAAACCCTGTAATCCTTGCTTCTAAGTATTTGTTCTATTTTTGTTTAAAAATTTAGTAATTCTCTCTTTAGCTCATCTTCCTCACCCTCTACTTTATCATATGCCATTAAAAGAAGACCACTAGTAGTTTTTAATTTGTTCTAATTAGTTACACATGACAGTAGAATGCATTATGACACATCATACAATAAATGAAGTATAACTTCTCATTCTTCTGGTTGTACCTGATGTAGGATCTCACTGGTTGTGTAGTTATATATGTACATAGGGTAATAATGTCTGTTTCATTCTATTATCCTCCCTCCCCCTATTCCCTCTCCTCTCTGTTCACTCCCTCTGCTTAATCCAAAGTACCTTTATTTTCCCCTAGCCCCATCCTTACTGTGAATTAGGATCTGCATATCAGAGAAAACACTCAGTTGTTTTTTTGGGGTTGGCATGTTTCACTTAGCATATTCTCTGGCTCCATCCATTTACCTGCAAATGCCACAATTTCATTTTTCTTTAAGGCTGAACAGCTAGTATTTTAAACATTCTTCATATAATCCCATAATCTTCTTTAGCATATTCATACATACACACACACATGCCCACACATGTATGCATACATATATAATTTAATATTTTTTGTTGTTGTTGTTTTTGCCCATTGTTTCAATACTATCTGCACAGCTCACCAATTCTTTCAGACACCAATATCAATTTCCTTACCTATTTTCTGGCCCCCATTATCAATGCTTTCTGTTTCTGTTTCTGTTTTTTTTTTTTTTTTTTTTTTTTTTTGTTACTGGGTATTGAACCCAGGACACTCTATAATTGAGTTCCAAGTCATTTTTATTTTTTGTTTTGATTTTGAGACAGGGTCTTACTAAGTTGCCCAGACTGACCTTGAACTTGTAATCTTCCTGCCTCAGCCTCCCAAATTGCTGGGATTATAGGCATGGGCCACTGTGCTGGCAACAATATATATTTTTTATAACTTAGATTTAGATAGCAGTTTCTTTGCCTCTTTTATAGTCTGTACCTGCCACCCAGACCCAAAATACTACATCTGTGGTCTCTGGGGCACTGTGTATGTGACACCTATGAAAATAATAGGTTGGAGAATAGGTCTTTGAAGCTTGCCAAGTAGAAAAGGGGCTAGTCAAATCCCTGACTCACTGTGATATTGTCCTTAGCCCCAATGCTTCTCACCTCCCCTACATGTTAACTAAAATGAAAGAAGTTACCTGCACCATGATTGAAAGTCATTGACAAAAGGACTAATCTTATATCAGTACAAATTAGATTTCATGGTCTCAACTGGGCTTAATATGTCATTATATACAACATATCCCATATTTAAATTTTATAGTAGGTTACAGTTTGAAATACCAAAATAAAATTGTATCATAATGAAACATATCTTCCCAAATGTTATTTGAAGTATACTGCTTCTTAAACCAAACATCAACAATCACAAAAAAAATACAAGTATAATTATTTGAGCATAATATTGTTCTGACACATACCTAATATGAGTTTCTTTTAGTAACAAGACTTCTGAAATTATATCCTTACTTTCCAGGATTTCTACGATTATATGACCAGTCTTTAATACTATCTGCTATGCAAATGAGTTATGTGAGATATGTGATAGTATTGTTACATAAAGTTATTATTTACAATGGATTTATGACATATTTATTACAAATGCTTAATTTTTTTCCACACTAACCAAGTAAATTAATCATGTCACAGTGGTAGGTGGAGAATTACCAGAATGAACTATTACATTTAGTTAACGTCACTTGTAGGAAAAACACAGGTTTATGATTCATGGACAAAGGCGGGGTTGGGAGTGGGGAACAACCCAGTAGTCAACACTGATATATTTAATTAGCTAAAGCTCTGTTCCCTCCTTTCTGATTATCTAAACATCATCCTTTTTTACAACTCCCAGCTTCACTCAGTCTTTCTTTGTAAGATTCAAGTTGTTCCATCCCTCAGGAATGTACTATCATATCATAGTTCTTCCTGTCTTTTTGTTGTTGTTGTTTGTTTGTTTTTGTTTTTATTTTTGTTTCATTTAATAGTACTGGGGATTGAACCCAGGGCACTTTGCCACTGAGTTACATCCCCAGTCCTTTTAATTATTTTCAAATTTTGAGACAGGGTCTCATTAAGTTGCTGAGGGTCTAAGTTGCTGATTCTGGCCTTGAACTTGTGATTCTCCTGCCTCAGCCTATCAAGTTGCTGGGATTACAAGGCATGTGCCACCATGTCTAGCTTTTTGTTGCTATTCTTGTCCTGAATTTGTATTTGGAAAACTAAAATATGTCACACTTATTTGTATTATATTCTCTGGATATGCCCTGTTTATAAAACTAATTATTAAAACAATGAAAGAATTCTTTCAACAAGTATTTTTGAGTGTTTAGTCTGTCATGTGCCAGGCAACATGTTACAGCCTAGGTTTATAATGGTTAGAGTAAAATATCTCCACAAGAAGACCAACTTTGATATTTGTGTAACTTACATGATTTTGGAGGACATAGAAGTTAAGTTTTCATGAATAAATGTTCCTATGTTAAGTACTACAAAGATGAGGTGTATGGAATTATGGAAACATATAATGGGGGAAATTTAGGAGGCTAGGAAGAGGAGAAACTTTTTACCCTAAATAAACCATAATTGAACAGGAATTTTAAGGGGTAGTATGAGTTAGCTCTGTGAAGTTTAGAGCATCTGAATTCTGAATACCAAAGCAAGTGGATCTACATAAATCAGGGTGCTGCCAAAACATTATATCTGGGTTGCTTGTGTGTGTGTGTGTGTGTGTGTCTGTGTTCTGAATTTGCACTCTGAACTCTTATGCATGCTAGGCAAACAAGCACTCTACAACTGAGCCACATTCTAACTTGAACATTATATCTGGGCATTTGTAAGATAGATACATACATAGATACATAGTGAATCTTAGCTAGTTAATTGTCTTGAGGGTTTTGTATTATGTGAAAACTGTGTCCTTTAATAAATATTTTATTAAGTGTTTGTTACGTCAAGCTTCTTTATGTACTTCCAACAATATGAACTAACTTTATGAATGGTCCTGCAATAGTAGTATTTTTTTCTGTGATGTGATCTCAATGAAAAATAGAATCTATGTGGATGTAATCAAGTTAAAGTCATGAAAAAGAGCCCTAATCCAGTATGACTGGTGTCCTTAAAAGAAGGAAAAATGGGGGCTGGTGTTGTGGCTCAGCAGTAGAGCATTCGACTAGCACATGCAAGGCCCTGGGTTTGACCTTAGTACCACATAACAATAAATAAATAAAATAAAGGTATTTTATTTAATGCAAAGGAGATTATACTTCAAGTGAGATAGTAATTCAATCCTTTTCATTTTTCTAAATATTATATAAAACAATAAGTTAAATTGATTTCCAACACAGATGCCTAAACAAACTATTTTGGTTTCCTACGGTTTTCATTAAAAACAAAAAAACAAAACAAACAAACAAACAAACAAAAAACAAAACACCAAAAACTTAATGGTTAATAATAGAAATTTAATTTTTGTCTTACAGTTTGGAGGCTGAAGTCTATAACCAAGGTTTCAATAATATCATACAATCCCAGAAATCTATAAAGGAGAATCTTTCCTTCTCTTTTTCTAGCTTCTCATATTAACAGAAATTCTTCGTGTTCCTTGGCATATAGATAAATTACTATCCAATCTCTGACTTCATTGATTCATGGCTATTCTGTGTTTTTACATTGTCTTTCTTCTGTGCTCGTCTGTTTTTGTGTTTACATTTTTCCTTCTTTTTTTAATATTTATGTTTTAGTTGTAGTTGGACACAATACCTTTATTTTATTTATTTATTTATTGTTATGTGGTGCTAAGGGTCGAACCCAGTGCCTCGCACGTGATAGTCAAGTGCTCTACCACTGAGCCACAACACCAGCCCCCATTTTTCCTTCTTTTAAGGACAACAGTATTACTGGATTAGGGCTCTTTTCTATGACTTTAACTTGATTACGGCCACATAGATTCTATATTTCATTGAGATCACAACACAGATATCAGAGTTTAGAACTTCAATACATCTTTTGAAGGGACACAATTCATTCCATGGAATAGGTAATTTGTCTTGTCCACTTGATTGGATTGAGAGAAGCCTGGCAAATGCCTAGGATTAAGAGTTTCTGAGTATACATATGAAAAAGCTGTATATATGAAAGGTTTCTAGAGATCATTGGCATGTAAGACACCACAATGCCTGCTCTAAACGTGGTCAGCACTGTCCAGTAGTCTCGGGGCCTGAGTGGAACAAAAGGTGGAAGAAAGAGGAAGACATAAGCCTCTGTAGTAGAAGATTTTTTTTTTTTTCCAAGCAGTTACATCTATTGCTGCTTCCATTAGTTATGGATATTGGACTGCAGCTACTTCACTATTCCAACATGGATCTTACCAGCAATATTCCAGGAAGCTTCCAGGCCCTCAATCTCAGACTGGAACTACATCATAGGTCCTTCTTGTTCTGAGGCTCCAGCTTATTAGGTGGACGAGTTACTGGCTCCTCTGGCTGTCCAGCATGCAGATGGTCATTGTGTGACTCTCCAGATTCCGATTGTGTAAGTCTAACTAATAAGTTCCCCTTTTATAATCATACATATATGTATTCTGTTCCTCTAGAGAACCCTTACTCAGACACACTTTGGTGCAGGGGTAGTTGTATAGAAATAGAATTATAAAGATGAATTTCCTTAGTTGGTTTGGGGTTTCTGAAGTTGACTATCTAACTTGGTTAGCCTAAAGTCACTAGAGACTCTCTTTCTAGTAACATAGAGAGTAATGATAAACCATTGCATGAACTGTTTAAAGCACTGAGTAAAGTAAGTGCATTCAGTACTCTTAATTACCACTTGTGAAAGATGAAGAATTGAGTGGCTATGTCCATGATACTTTTGAATATTTCTGGAAAACTAAGGAATATAATGATGTTGGCTAGTTGCTCCTGGTTTCACTGGACAAAGTAACAGTGGAGAAGAAAGAGCTCAAAGATTCAATTTCTCAGCTCCATATGTGCATAACCAGCCTAAAGTCTTCTCAGTATGCTCTGAAAAAGACACTTTTCTCCTCTAGTTATAGGATTAAAATTCCAAAAACTGAACACAAACTCTCATCTTGTGATTGGCCTCAAAATGCGTCTGCAACTGAAGTAAGAGCACTGATTGGGAAAGAATGGGGTCTTGTAAATTGGGATGGAGTTGTATGGAAGGACCCTGAATGAGGCTGGGGACATTGAGCTTCTACATTCTGAAGGGTTTATTTTGCCAGAGGAAGTGGCCTCCCCACTCTTAGTGAAAGTAGTATGCCCACCCCCACACTGAGGGAAATAATCCTGCATTACCATAGAAACAGGAATGACCTTCCCTGATGCAGTTGCTGTGTAAAACAATGTTGATATCCTTCAAGATTTACCCTCACAACATGCTTTTGCTTCTAGACCTGTAACCAGACTCTAATCTAAGCAGGCCCCTAGAGGCAAGATACACAGCATGACCCATGAGGAATTGCACGAAACATCCTGATTTTCTAATTCATAGAAGCAGAGGTTTAGGGAACATGTATGGGAATGTATTTTCAGGGTGTGGGGTAATGGTGGAAGGAACATAAAATTAGAGCATACTGAATTTATTGATATGGGCCCATTAAGCAGATATTTTAGATTTAATGTAGCGGCTCATAGTATTAAGAAAGGTGCTAATAGTTTATTTGGTTGGTTGGCTAAAATGTGGATCAAATGATCGCCTACTGTAAAAGAGCTGGAAATGCCTAATATTCCTTAGGTTAGTGCTGCAGATGGGATTCAAAGCCTCAAGAAAATTGTCATATAAGAGCTTTTCCTCCACACTGGGAGGGTCCAAATGTGTCATTCACTAATATAGATTTACAATGGTAGCGTCAGCATCCTTGAAGGACTCTGTCATTGCTCTTTTCTTTATGACAGACCTTACAGAGGGGGCTGCAGTCACTGAATTGGGAAACTTAAATGTGATTGGTACAGTTGGATCCCAAAGTGACAAGGGCACTTGGGAGGCCGAGACAGGAGGACTGCAAGTTCAAAGCCAGCCTCAGCAATGGCGAGGTACTTAGCAACTCAGGAGACCTTGTCTCTAAATAAAATACAAAAAAAGGGCTAGGGATGTGGCCCAGTGGTCAAGTGCCCCTGAGTTCAATTCCAGGTACCAAAAAAAAAAAAAAAAAAAAAAAAAAAAAAAGAAGAAGAAGAAGAAGAAGAAGAAGAAGAAGAAGAAGAAGAAGAAGGAAGCACAATGCCTAGAGAGCCTATTTGGATTTTGGATGCCACACATTCCTCAACTGAATGTGTTACTCTGATTCACCTACTGAGTGACTTGAAAAGCTGCTAGGTTTGAGTGTGGCCCAGAATAAGAGAAAGGCACCACCATGGATCCAGGCTTATGTTGCAGGCCACTCTGCCCCTTGTGCCGTATGGTTCAGTAGACCCAATGGTAGTTAAGATATCAGTAGCAGATAGGGATGCTGTCTGGAGCTTTTGGCAGGCCCCCATAGATGAATCACAGAGGAAACCCTTGGAATCTTAGAGCAAAACCTTGCTTTCCTCTGCAGACAACTATTCTCCCTTTGAGAAACAGCTACTGGGCTGGTTCTGGGCAGTAGTAGAAACTGAATGCATGACCCTGGGCCACCAAGTTACCATGAGACCTGAGTTGCTCATAATGAATGGGGTGTTACCTGACCCACCAAGCTATAAAGTTGAACATGCACAGCAGCAATCCATCATCAAATGGAAGTGGTACATATTTGATCAAGCTGATGGGATTCTAAATGCACTAGTTACATGAAGAAGAGGCCGGATATACCATGGTTCTTACTCCTGCTACAATATATTTTGTTCCCTACCATGAACCTATGGCTCCACAGGATATACCCTACAATCAGTTGACAGAGGGAGAGAATACCAGGGCCTGGTTTGCAGATGATTGTTCATAATGTCCAGGTATCACCCAAAAGTAGGCAGCTACAGCACTGCAGTCCCTTTCTGGGACATCTCTGAAGGACAGTGATGAAGAGAAATATTCACAATGGGCAGAACCTCTGGCAATGCCCCTGGCTGTTCATTTTGCTAGGAAGGAAATTCATAGGCTCTAGACAATGGTTTAGTTGGATGGTCAGGCACTTGGAAGGAACATAATTAAAACACTGTTGACAAAGACATTTGGGGAAGACGTATGTGGATGACTTCTCCAGACTGGAAAAGGATGTGAAAATACTTGTGCCCCAGTTATGTAAATGCTCACCAAAAATGAACTCAGCTTAGGAGCTAATAAATAATCAAGTGACTAAGATGACCTGGTCTATGGTTAGCAGACAACCTCTTTCCCCAGTCATCCCTGTCATTGCCTAGTGGGATCATGAACAAAGTGGCTATGGTGCCAGGGATGGAGTGTATGCATGGGCTCAACAACATGGATTTCTGTTCAACAAGGCTAACCTGGCTATAGCCACTGCTGAGTGTCTGATCTTCCAGAAGCAGACACTGACACTAAGCCCCTGATATGACATCATTCCTTGGGTGATCAGACATTGCTCTGGTGGTAGGTTGATTATATTGGATCATTTCCATCACTAAAGCAGTATTACTTTGTCCTTACTGGAATAGACACTTATTCTGGTTATGAGTTTTCCTTCTCTGTAATGTTTCTGCCAAAATTATCATCTGTCGATTTATAAAATGCCTTATCCGCCATCATGGTATTCCACACAGAATTGCTTCTTACCGAAGGAATCCACTTCACAGCAATGGGAAAATGCTCATGGGATTCATTGGTCTAACCATATTCCCCACCATTCTGAACAGCTGGTTTGATAGAACAATAGAATAGCTTTTAGAAGATGTAGTAAAAATGCCAACTAAGTGACAATATCTAGCAAGCCAGGGGCAAAATTATCCAGAAGGCTTTATATGCTCCGAATTAGCATCCAATATATGGTACTCTTTCTCCCCATACCTAGGATTCATGGATCCAGGAATCAAGAGGTGGAAATGGGAATGGTACATTCTTCATTATCACTAGGACCCACTAACAATTTTTTTCCCTTTCTGTCCCCACAAGACATGTTATGTTCTCCTGGCCTAGAAGTGTTAGTTCCAGAGGGGGATACTTCTAACAGGAGGCAAAGTGATTCCATTGAAATGGAGGTCACATTTTAACTCCCATATGTGGAAGCTAGAGAGGAAAAAGGAAAAGAAAGATGTGTCTAGGGGGTGGATTTCATGTAAATGAAAGGGCAATCAGAAGAGGAAAGGGACCAGAGGATGGGAGGAGGAAAGGGAAGGGAAAGTACTAGGGAGTGATATTGGCCAAATCATATTATAATATTGTATGTATGTATCAATAGGTAATAATAAATCTCATTATTATTATTATGTACAATATACCAATTATGTACACTGTACCAATAAAAATATAGAAAGAGAGAGAGAGATTAAAAACAAAAGTCTTTCCCCAGCCCACTGTGGGCTCCTCATGCTTGAGTCAACAGGCTGAAAAGGGAGTTACAGTGTTGGCAGGGGTGAATGATCCAGATTATCAAGGGGCAATTACACTAGTGCTCCACAATGGAGGTAAGAAAGAGTATAACTGGAGCTCAGGAGATCCCTTCGAGTTTCTTTTAGTATTACCATGTCCTATCATTCAAGTCAATGGAAAACTACAACAAGTCAATCCAGGAAGGAAGACAGATGGCTCAGACTCTCCAGGAAGGAAAGCGTAGGTCACTCCTCCATGTAAAGAACCAAGACCTGCTGGGTTGCTTGCTGAAGGCAGTGGGAATATAGCATGGGTAGTGGAAGAAGGCAGTTACAAATACAAAATACAAAAGTTACAAATAAAAACACTTTTGCATTATGCAAAAGAAAAAAATGGCCATAAATATACCTCCTTCACAGGGGGATAAATTCTTTATCTCTGGTCTACATATGTTCTCTAGGATTATTGATAATTTGGGGAATATTGTAAACAGAAATATAGTCACGACTGTATGGAGATGTTTGACAATAATATCTATCATTTTATCACATTTTGTTATATCAAACTATTAGAAACAATCCAAGGAACTATCAATAGGGAGTTGCTTGGAGATATTGAAATTCATCAATCGATAAAATGGAATTCTGGCTTTTGTCATTTTAATTAGTGAAGAACATTTGTTAAGTAATAGTGATATAAAAATTATGTTAAGAGCTGAAATACACTAATTAGTTTCCCATTGGTAGACAATATGGTAAGTACTTACTATGTCACATTTAATCCTTACATTAACCTTGCAAGGTAGTGTTATCTCCATTTTACAAATAGGCAATGATTAGCAAGATTAAGTAATTTATTACCCTGTCTCACACAGTGCTGAGTGGAGGGGACAATCTCATAAGCTTTGTCCCTGTGCTGGGACTGATTGGATGTGGCTTCATCTTGGGAAAAAGTGTATATGTGCATCTCTGTGTGTTTGAAAGATGGAAGCATTATACTGAAAGGTGGAAATGTGGAAGGGACCAAAAATTACTGACTAGCACATACTTAACAATACCAAAAGCTTTGCAAACTATCAGATAGAAAGTGTGATTTAATATCCTCTTTTGTGTTAGAAAAAAAAAAAAACAGATAATCTCAGAAAGAAGTGAAAATCTTGAAGACAAAAGTTTGTAAGTGAATGATTTATTTACACACAACTCACTTTTGTACTCTGTAGCCTTAGAAGGATTTCCCCATTTGGGTCACTTTGGCATGTGACAGATCTGCTGTCACAACTTGCTTCTACAAAAATTAGGTTTGTTTCAGAACAGGAGGCAGAGAGAGAGAGATTGAGGTGCGGGATTGGTAATAGCTAGTTTAGAAGGGCCGAGGGAATTTTTTGATCTGCCAGGAGAAAGAATGGTGGGGTGGGGAGGGGGAGTTTTTCTCTCTTCTAATAGGGTGAAAAGGCGGGGTGACTTGGAAGGATTCATGGTCCTAGTCTCACAGAGAAAATAGTATTCACAACTCAAAGTGCTCATTAAGCTGCTAAAGTAAAAAGGGCCTGGGAACTCCTCACACGAGGAGGCAGCGGGATACTGACAGTAACAGTCGTGGATGGATGTAAGTATTCAGCTACTAGGAAGCAATTGAATCTTTGAAAAGCGGTTCATGATTAGAGCCCAGCAGTTTTGACACACTGCAATCAAGCTGTAAAGAAACACAGCGTAGTACGGAATAAGCTTATCAAAAGAATAAAAACCAAGTACATTCAGGTAGAGCTGGGAGAGCTGTTAAAAGAGAAAACCAAATTAACCACACTAATTTGAGACAGCATTGTTTTTACTTAATTCCTCTATTTCAGAAGAATACATATTAGATGAATTAAATCCTTTCTTAGATGGGTAAAAATAAAACGACTTAGAGGAACAAAAACACTCCAGAGAGAATTGCTCTTAAATTGGGGATGAGGAGGTAATTCCTTGTAGAAATATAAGCGATCAGGTATTCTTAAAATGATTTTTTATACAGGGTAATCAATTGTGCTGTTTTAGACGAGATATGTTTGTTATCTAATCTTTCTGTTGAAATTTTTTATTTTTGACAAAGAAAGATAAAACATATTTCTGAGTATGGAAATAAGAGTCATGAATCTACACGGGAGCTTTAGGTTAACACCAACTCATAATAAAGTGTATGGAGTGACTATAATGTGACAAGAAATATTCTAAGCACTTTTTCATATTATTTAGTCCTCACAAGAAGTCTAAGAGGTAAGGACTTCTGCTTGAAGAGAAAACACTGAGGCCCAAGTTAGTTCAGTAATTTACCCGAGACCGCACAGTTAGTACATATTACAGCCATGCTTTGACCTGGCAGTCTGTCCCAGAATGTGGGACACTGATTACCCTATTACCTTGAACGTAACTCAGATAATTAGGCGTTGCCAACATATGTTTGTTTCTCTTTGATCGGCAAATACTAGAAATAACTTTAAAATAAATAACCATGAGGTTTTTAAATATGTCCACAAATGATTTGATACTATTCTTTTCAAGAAGTGGAGCCTGATCTGAGCTCTAGAGTTTGGGCTGGGCTTAGTGATTTGATTGTTATGCACACGTTCAAAAGGAGGAAGTGACCATGTGAGAATTCAGAGACCAGGTCACAAAAGAAACTGTGGCTTTTGCCTTCCTCTCTTGGGATACTAGCTCTGAAGAAGGATGATGACAAATGAGGAGGACACTAGCAGGCTTTGGAGACACTCACATGTGAGGAAGAACAGGGGCCTCCTGCCAAGAGCCAGGAGAGATAGTTATCTTGGAAAAAGCTTCTATAGCTTAATCAAGGTTCTGCCAACATACTAACAGCAGCCTCATGAGATACAGCTCTGCTAATCTGCTCCAGGATCCCTGAACAACAGAAACCATGAGGTAGTGAATTTTTATGGTTTTCAACCCTTAATATTAGGTGGGGATAAATTGCTAGGCAGCAATTAATAACCAACACAGTACCTATAAATATATATTTTAAAGTCATTTGACATCTTACAAAACTTATGAAATAGATGTTACCTGTTCATAAACTAAAATCTGTGAATTCCCTACATTTGAATAAGATCAGAATGCTCTAAAAACTCAGGAATATGTTTTACAGAAAAGGGCATAATGAATCTTATTTGATTTGAAAATTGTTCATCAAAAATTATTTATCAAAGAAAGGAATTTTGAAGTCAAACTCTGATATAATTTTTTTCTTTTGGGTTTCAATGTGGTTTTGATTTTTTTTCCCTTTAAAGAGAATAAATTAGTGTTTTATATTTTGTCAGTCACACACAATTCTTCTAGGTTGAAGACTCAACACATTAATTCACAGCAATATAGATGGTAGATGTCTAACCTAATTAGTTATTTGTAGAGTTTAGACTCACCTGCATGTGTTTTTCTGGGACATTCTATTGGGAGCTGCTTGCTTAGTGTTATTTACATTGTCTGTTTCTCTCAGGAAATAAAGTGCTCAACAAAATTTGAATTACCTTCACAGCTGCTTTGAAAAATACCCCTCAGGGATCATTATCTTAATCCCTGGTTTAGAGGTTGATTCACTAAGAAAACATGTGCCTGAGATGGGAAGCACAAAAAAGTGGTTTCCACATTTCTATAGGAATATAAAATTAACAATAATAAACTTTTCCATAATCACATCCTTCGATGGAGATTAGGTCTCTCTGTACCTTAGTATTTGGAGTTCTTGTGTATAAGGAACATTTACAGAACTTTCAATGAAATTTTTTCAGATTATCCCATGAGAGTAGCTTCTATTACTGTATCAATTTTAGAAGTGAGGAAACAGTCACAGAGAAGATGTTTTGCTCCAGGACAGATAACTAGTAAGTGGAAGATTATAGATGTAAAAAGAAATTTTCAAGTCAGAATTCCCTGAGACTTCCATTGTAACTCTCTGGAAAATCATTTTTTTTTAAAGAACATTTTGAATTCAGAGAACTGATTTCTGGAAAGTTCTTATACAGTTTAAATGTCCATGGATGCTTACCTATGTGTTCTATTGCTAAGAAAAGAACCCCACAGAGCCAAGTACTATTTGCTGGCCTGGAAAGAAGGCCTTCAGGCTCTAATCCCCCATTGATTTCCCCAGAGACCCAAACAGCACACTGACCCTCTCTGCATTTCTGTTTTTCTTCATCTGTAAAGATAGAATGCTCTTAAGTGCTGAGCTGCTTGCTGTAAGGGCCAATGGATCAAAATTCTTGTAAGGTTTTTTGCATACTCAGCATGCAACATCAAGTTAAATACAAACTTCTCATTAAATTTTCTTGATCCTTGCCTAGTAGTTTTGAGGCCCAAATAGTTTTGTTGGAAAAACAAAAAAGAAGCTGAGTTTCTTTGCAAAGAATTGCTTTTTTTTTTTTTTTTTTTTTTTGTACTGGGGATTGAACTCAGGGGCACTCTACCACTGGGCCACATCCCCAGCCCTTTTTTTGTATTTTTATTAAAGACAGGGTCTCACTGAGTTGCTAAGTGCCTTGCCATTGCTGAGGCTGGCTTTGAACTCGTGATCGTCCTGCCTTAGCCTCCCAAGTGCTGGGATTATAGGCGTGCACCACCGTGCCCGGCTAAGAATTGCTTTTTAATAATTGTACTGATGGTGGAGCATATCAATTGAAGTGTTAAGGGGTTTTGCAGTTGAATATTGCCTTCATCATAGAAAACATGTTGACATTAAAACACAAGCTCATTTCTATCTTCTTTTACTGTGTTCATTTATTAACATACTTGTTCTATAGGTGTCACATTAATCCACATCTAGGTCACTGCTATGATAATATGGTGTTTTGCTGTAAACAGAATGCCAGATTATAATCTCTTACTAATTACTTCTAAGGATAATATAGCTACCCTGGGGCTATAGTATCTTTCACACTTATCTGGGTTGGCAAATTACTTATCTATGGTGCTGGGAATGCTAGGAAATTTTACCTGTTGTTGAGCCTACAGACACCTTAATTAAAGCAGTGGAGTTTATCTGTGTGTCTTTGACACTTAAAGAAATATGCTGCTGAGTTTCCTTTGGAGACGTAGACATCTTTGACATTTCTCACTAGTACTTCAATATTGACTTCTCCTGATTTTCAGGGAAGACATTAATTTGCTTTAGAAGGACCATCTATAGTAACCCTTCTTTTGGCAACTTAAAAAGCTCAAGAGGCATGAAGGGGAAAATCTAAATATGCATATGTAGTCTTTTGAAGATTCATCTTAAACTACATTTTATTTTTGCATTGACTTTTGTCTTTTCCTTTGAAATATTGCAAAAGAGTAAATTCAAATTACCTAAAAGTCCTAGATTTGGTTACTCTGTGCAGAGTGAATTTTAGGAAGGACAGGGTGGAAGTGAGGAGGCTCCTAAAGTCATCTGGATGAGATATAGAGATGGCATGTCCCCAAATCTTTTGTATTTCAGGTTTATCATTTACAAAATGTGAGAAAATTTGAATGATAGTTTATCCTAAAATGAAAGAACTAAAACTTATTTCTTATTGTCTATGTAGTATAAAGACTTTCATTTAATTGTCAATTTATTTATGTAATTACTTCGGTCTTAGTGGGTGGTAGGTGTTGTGCTAATTGCTGGGGATATAGTAGTGTATAAAACATACTTACTTGACCCTCATGGAACTTACATTCATGGAGGGGAGACATATTAGACAATTAAGCAAAATAATAATTGGTAATTGTGGCTAAATTCTCTAAAAGAACAAATAATATAAAATATCTATTTGGGTAGTCAGTTAAAAAAAAAAGCAAAACAATATAGAATAAATTCTCAAAAAAGGTCTCCTTAAAGAATGGAGCTGGGGTTGTGGCTTAGCAGTAGAGCGCTCGCCTAGCACATGCACTGTCTGGGTTCAATCCTCAGCACTCAGCACCACGGAAAAATAAATGCATTGTGTACAACTAAAGCAAATAAATAAATATTAAAAAAAAAGAAGAAGTGGGATTTGCTGGATACAGTGGCTCACACCTGTAAAGCCAGTGGCTTCGGAGACTGAATATGGAGGACCATAAGTTCAAAGCCAGCCTCAGCCATTTAGGGAGGCCCTAAGCAACTTAGTAAGACCCTGACTCAAAATAAAATATAATAAATGGCTGGGGATGAGGCTCAGTAGTATTTGGTATGAAAGTTAAAACAGTTTAGAAAAGTCAAAAATGAAGGGTGGAAAGAAGCTCAGTGTACTCAAAGTAGAAAAAGTAGTTTAGAGTGTTTGGGGGCAGAGTGAATTCAGGGAAGAGCAAGTAATGAAGGGGAAGAGTCAAGCCAGAGCCATAATATGCAGGTAGACTTGAAGGTGACAGTAAAGATTTTGGGCTTTTCTGTAAAGTGCAACTGGAGTTCATTAGAGGTTTTGAATATGATCTTATTTACATTTTTAAAAGATCACTTTTGCTACTCTCCTGAGTTATAGTTTTGCATGAAAAGAGTGAAAATGTTATTGAAAGCAGCCAAAAAAGATGATGGCAGTCATGGTGGTGGCCATGAAGAGAAGAGAAAGTACATATTTTGGAATGAAAATAAGGTATACTTGGCATTTAGTACATGAATATTCAATTTCTAGCATTTTAAGTTAGATATTCTGGCTATAAGAAATATTGGGTACCAGCATTAATAAGTGTTGAAGAGGACTTGGGGCAAATTGGTGCAATCAATTTGGAAACAGTGTGGAGATTCCTCAGAAAACTTGGAATTGAACCACCATTTGACCCAGCTATCCCACTCCTTGGTCTATACCCAGAGGACTTAAAATCAGCATACTATAATGACATAGCCACACCAAAGTTTATAGCAGCTGAATTCACAATAGCTAAACTGTGGAACCAACCCAGATGCCCTTCAACAGATGAATGGTAAAGAAGTTGCGGTACATATACATATACATATACATATAGTGGAATATTACTCAGCATTAAAAGAGAATAAAAATATGGCATTTGCAGGCAAATGGATGGAGTTAGAGAATATCATGATAAGTGAAGTAAGTCAATCCCCAAAAACTAAAGGCTGAATGTTTTCTCTAATTAGTGGATGCTGAGCTATGATTGGGGAGGGGGCATGGGAAGAATGGAGAAACTTTGGATTGGCCAAAGGGGAAGATGTGGAGGGGTTTCTGGGGTAGAAAAGATGGTGGGATGAGATGGACATCATTACCCTAGGTACATGTATGATTGCATGAATTATATGTCTCTGCAACCAGAGAATTGAAATGTTGCACTCCATTTGTGTAGAATGAATTGAAATGCATTCTGCTATTATGTACAGCTAAGTAGAACAAATAAAAAATATAATAAAAGAAATGTAAGGGACAATTAGGGAATATCTATTGTATTTGGGTAGGGAGGATTGAGGACTAAAGTATCATTTTCCAACCTGTTGAATGTTTTATGCCTTGGGGTCATGTATGTAGAAATTCAAAGTGAAAGTTGGTATTCAAAACTGGAATTCAAGAAAGAGATTGGCAGGAGATAAAAATTTGGGAGTTCTCTCTTTTCTCCTGCTACTAAACTTCTTCTTTAGATCCATCTTTCATACTTCCTAAGATATAATAACTCTATATCCTCACCTTCTGCCTCCTCAGCATATCATCCTACACCTCACCCCAGGTTCTTTGTCCACTATCAGAAATTGTAAACTCTTTTACAAACCTACTGACTATATTGTAGATAATAATTGAATTCACCATTTCTGTACATTGTGACCAAACTATAAACATCATAATAGCAACTATTTGATTTAAGGTTATATATTGTTTATATTGGGATCTGTTAACATTGTCCTTCCCCTCAAAGAAGTATTGCAACCCTACAGGGGCACTATAAGCCTATAGGGTAAAAATGGTAATGACTTGAATCCACAGTGCTAGAAGGGAAGACACACAATCAACATGGAAAGACAAAGGAAGAAAGTGCCCAAAACAAATCAAGATACTACATTATTAGAATCCATGGCCAGCACAGCAGAAGAATGACAGAGAAGGAGTTCAGGTTCTGTGAATCAAAGGATGATATAAGACAGCAAATACAGGTAGTAAAATATCATTTTGATAAAGAGGTACATAAGCAAATATAGGAAGCAATGGGGAGATAGAGATTCTTAAAACAAACAAACAAACAGAAATTCTTGTAATGAAATAAACAATAAACCAAATTAAAAGTTCAATTGAAAGCATCACCAACAGATTAGACCACTTGGAAGGCAGGACCTCAGACAATGAAGACAAAATATATTATATTTAAAAGAATGTAGGCCACACAGTGAAGATGTTAAGAAACCATGAGCAGAACATTCAAGAAATATGGAATAGCATGAAAAGACCAAATTTAAGAGTTATTGGAATAGAGGAAGGCATAGATTTCCAAACCAAATGAATGAACAATCTATTCAATGAAATAATATCAGAAAATTTTCCAAACATGAAGAATGAATTGGAAAACCAAATTCAAGAGGCTTACAGGATGCCAAATGTACAAAATCATAACAGATCTACACAAAGTCACATTATAATGAAAAGGCCTACCATACAGAATAAGGAAAGAATTTCGAAAGCCACGAGAGAAAGAAATCAGATTACATATAGGGGAACCAATTAGGTGACGTGTAGATTGTTCAACCCAGATCCTAAGAGCTAGAAGATTCTGGAAAGACATATATCAAGCATTGAAAGAAAATGGATGCAAACCAAGAATCTTGTATCTAGCAAAATTAAGCTTTAGATTTCATGATGAAATAAAAACCTTCCATGATAAATAAAAGTTAAAAGAATTTACAACTAGAAAACCTGCATTACAGAACATCCTCAGCAAAATATTCCATGAAGAGGAAATGAAAAACAACAATGAAAATCAGCAGAAGGCGGTATTACATTACAGGAAAAACTAATTAAAGGAGAAACCAAGTCAAATTAAATAATAAAAATTAAAAAAAATGGCTGGAATGCAAATTGAGTCTCAAAAATAATCCTGAATGTTAATGGCCTAAACTTACCAATCAATATGCTGCCTCTAAGAGACTCATTTCATAGAAAAAGACATACACAAACTGAAGAAGAAAGATCGGGAAAAATCATACCACTCACATGGACTGCGGAAGCAAGCAGGGGTTTCCATCCCCATATCAAATAAAGTAGACTTCATGCTAAAGTTAATCAAAAGGGATAAAGAAGGACATTTCATACTGCTCAAGGGAACCATACACCAATAAGACAACAATAATAAATATATATGCCCCAAACAATGGAGCATCCATGTTCATTAAACCAACTCTTCTCAAGTTCAAGAGTCAAACAGACCAAAACACAGTAATTCTAGGTGACTTTAACACACCTCTTTCACCAGTGGATAGATCTTACAAACAAAAGCTGAACAAGAAAACTATGGAACTCAATAATACAATCAATAACTTAGAATTAACTGACATATATGGAATATTTCATGCCTTAATGAGTGAATACATTTTCTTCTCAGCAGCACATGAATCCTTCTCTAAAATAAACTATACATTATGGCACAAAGCAACTCTTAGCAAATACAAAAACATATAGATACTACTCTTCATTCTATTAGATCATAATGGAATGAAATTAGAAATCAATGATAAAATAAAAAATAAAAGTTACTCCAACACCTGGAGACTAAATGGGTTGCAAAAGACATCAAGGAGGAGATTAAAAAATTCTTAGACGTGAATGAGAACACAGAATAGAGGACATGAAGACTAACCCACATAATTACAGTTATCTTATATTAGATAAAGGTGCTAAAAACATACATTGGAGAAAAGATAGCCTCCTCAACAAATGGTGCTGGGAAAACTGGAAATCCATATGCAACAAAATGAAATTAAACCCCTATCTCTCACCATACACAGACATTTCTTAGAAGATTATACAAAATCAACAAATATATGAAAAAATGTTCAACATCTCTAGCAATTAGAGAAATGCAAATCAAAACTACTCTAAGATTTCATCTCACTCCAGTCAGAATGGCAGCTATTAAGAATACAAACAACAATAACCGTTGGCGAGGATGTGGGGGGAAAGGCACACTCATACATAGCTGGTGGGATTGCAAATTGGTGCAGCCAATATGGAAAGCAGTATGCAGAATCCTTGGAAAACCGGGAATGGAACCACCATTTGACCCAGATATCACACTCCTTGGTCTATACCCAAAGGACTTAAAAACAGTATACTACAGGGACACAGCCACATCAATGTTTTAAGCAGCACAATTCACAGTAGCTAAACTGTGGAACCAACCTAGATGCCCTTCAGTAGGTGAATGGATAAAGAAAATGTGGTATATATACACAATGGAAAATTATTCAGCATTAAAAGATAATAAAATCATGGCATTTGCAAGTAAATGAATTGAGTTAGAGAATATAATGCTAAGTAAAGTTAGCCAATTCCACCACACCCCCCAAAAAATGCTGAGTGCTTTGTCTGATATAAGGATGCTGATTCATAATGGGGTTTTTGCAGGGGGAGCATGGGAGGATTAGATGAACTCTAGATAGGGGAAAGGGGTGGGAGTGGATAGGAGGGTCATTGGGGTAGAAAAGATGGTAGAATAAGAGAGACATCATTACCCTAAGTACATGTATGAAGACACAAATGATATGACTATATTTTGTGTACAACCTGAGATATAAAAAATTGTGTTCTATATGTGTGATATGAAATGTAATGCATTTTGCTGTCATATATAACAAATTAGAATAAAAATAGATAAATAAAAAAAATTTTAAGGGAAATTAAAGAAGTAGCAATTTATACCAAAAAATAAAGGTGTCCAATACTAAGGGGAGTCCTAGCAAAATTTGGCACTAAAAATATCCATTAGATTTGTCAGAACAGTGGTTATTTTTGCCCTTGGCCAGATCTGTTACAGTGAATTTGTAGTGACAGAAGCCATATGGAAAGTAAAGAGTGAAGAAAGCAATTATCAAACTACTCTTCAATTACACTTTTGTTTTGGACAGAAAAAAAATACAAGGAAATCAAGAATAGTTGAAAGGAAATATGACATTGGAGGACATTGTCTTGTTTTAATGTGAAAATTACTATGTAATCACTTATTCTAGTTTAATTTTTCCAGTTGTTCATTCATTTATTTAAAACAATGTTTACTGAACACCTGCTCTTTGCCAGAAAGTTTTGAAAGAAAATAGATAATTTTCAAACAAGTGAAAATATGTATAATATGCCCCATGTGTTGTACACACACATGCTACACACATACACACAAAACAAAAACAAAAACAAAAACAAAAAAAAACAGAAAACAACTCAAATATACATTAATTGCATGGTTGACCAGACTATGAATCATTTACACAATGAAATAACATATGGCTGTGTAAGTGTGCAGAAAATCTCTCTATATTATAGTAAGTTGATACCCAAAAAAATTAAGCAAAATACATCAAGGTAAATAAAAGTTTTCATTTTTGTATAATGGTCTCCAATTTATCTAAAAAAAGAGTGGGGTATGAATGTAATTTATCTAATCTATAAAACCTAAATTTGGAAACATCTACTTTTTTCTTGACTAATGAAGAGATGAACCACAGGCTTAAAAATATCAATAAAAGAAAGAAAGGGAGAGGGTAAAAGAGACAGAAGTAACGTAACTTTTCTTAATACTTATTTGAATAATATGAATGTTATATAACTATAAAAGTTCAATTTATAGAAATAACATGTAAAGATGAAAGCAAAATGAAATAAGTGAATATGTGCATCATAGATTTATCCTGGGATTTCAAATATAGTAGTTTAATTGTATATACTAGGAATGTATCATAAGGATAAAAAAAACTGCAACAACATCTCATATTAGTTTTCATGATAGTATTATTAGTAATAATATTGGATCAGTTTTTGAAACTATATATGTTATGTATGTGAGTATATAATATATGATAAATAGTATATTCACAGTTACCATGTAGCTTATGTAATTAGAATTAAGATCTCTGAGTATAAGATTTTAATATGAAATTAAAAACATTAAGTAAAAACCTTAAAAATTAAATTAGATTTTAAATAACTATGCAGTCATGATGTAATTTGTCTTAGAAAATACATATTTTTTGCATTGGATACCAAAATGTTCCTAAAAAGAAATGCAAAGTCAGTAGCAATAAGTACTTACAGTGCTCAGGTTGTTGTCTGTGATCAGGGTTGCCCACAAAAAGAGAATATAGATTATTAGAGATATGTGTTTGTATTTTGAGGCCAGCTAATATATAAGTTAAACCTGGAAAATAGTCTTATACCAGAAAAAAAAGCAAGCCCCTCAGATTACTGGTATCACTTCAAAAACTCAGGGATGTAGAAAGGCTTTCATTGGCTGAAGATGGGGTAATTTGAACATCTATAATAAAATAATTGAAATGGATGGAAACACACCAAATATACTTAAATATAGGAATACACCATAAAATTTTGTAAAAAGCTCTTGTGAGTGACTTGAGTTGGAGGTTACAGAAAGATGTTTGAAGATTGGTAAATCAGAGGAATGAAATGAAGCATTTATTCAGATTCTAATGAACAAGCTCTATTTCAAGATAAATAGTTGATGAGGTGAGGTTTGACTTTATAAAAGAATTTCAGCTAATGAATGAAGAAGGGATTATAGAAATTAGAACATTAATATTTTGGAGTTATGAAGTAATGGATGTACTCACTGACAATCATTGGTTGTTAACATCAAAGAGAGAGACAACTAGATTCTGTGAATCTCTTGGGGAAAGTATGAAGTAATTTTGCCAAGAATCAGAATCTGAATCAGATTAAGAACCTAGTTCTAATCACCAAGTTAAAAGAAATGCAGGTGCATAGAAACATGTAAAATAATATCATGGAGTTATAATCAACACAACCTAGACAGTGGGAAACTTTGTAGAAAAATTGTCCCTGTTTCTCTTCTTCCTGCCTTCTTCATTTCTTCTTTCCTCCTTTCCTTTCTTCCTTTCCCCCGCCCCTCTCTCCTAAGGATTAAACCCAGTTCTTTGCACATGCTAGGCAAGTGCTTAACCACTGAACTATATCCCCAGTGATGCCCAATTTTTTGAACTAATAACTTATAAGGAAAAACAGAGAGACTAAAAGAGATTTAAGAATTATTTCAACTCATTGCAATACATGAACCTCATTTTAATTCTTATTTATTTTATAGAATTATGGGAAAATTTAAACAATTTGTAAGTACATATGTACTGATATTAAAGCCTTATTAATTTTATGTGTAACTATAGAAAGAGTATATCTCAATAATTTTCTTGTTTTTATTTTTCCAAATAGAGAGCTATTGTCTTAAATGTATGCACACAGTTGTAACCAGCCACCAAGATTTCCCTCAATGATCGTTGCCTCCCAGTGTTCACATCTGTGTTAAGTCCTTACCACACTGAAGCATGGTTGGTATGACAGAAGTGATGCTGTATGACTTCTGAGGATCTTCTAGAGAGCACTGCTGTTTTCATGTTAGCTTCTGTATCATTTGGGGGAAGTCAAAGTGCATGCAATGAACATACTCATCAACCCAATAAGAAGCCCCATGTAGGTAAGTATTGAGGACCCCTGCTGATAGCCAGTGCTAACTTGTCACCCATGTGAGTGAGCCACTTTGGAAATCGATATAGCACCATTTGAACCTTCAGATTGATGAAATCCCAACCACTGTCTGCATGCACGTTTATGAGAGATCCTGAGCCAGAACAGTAGCATCAAGTCCTTCAAATGCCTGACCTACAAGAGTTCTGAGAATAAATGACTATTGCTAACTTTAAGCCACCAAACTCTAGAGAGATTGTCACACAGAAATTGATAATTTTACACACATAATGAAATACTTATGGATTAAATTACATGATGTCTGAGTTTTTTAAAAGAATAATACAGAGATCTGGGAAAATAAGTAGTCATGAATGGTTAATTGTTAAAATAGGGTGATGGGTACATGGTGGCTCATTGTCCCATTTTTCCTACTTTTGAATATGTTATAAAATTTTCACAATAACATTAATATTCTACTGAACCAAAGTCCCAAGAACATGAAATTTCCCAATAGTGACCATAGATTTCACTAGACCATAAACAATAAGAATTGTTTACAAACTCCAAAATGTCAGTAGGACCTGTAGTTGGAAACTATAGCTAAGGAGTGTATTTTCTCAGGGCAACAAAGTTTATGCATAATTTGTTAACACTCATTCAGAAGAATATAATCTGAACTAATGCCAAAGAAAAAATGACATACCATTAGTTTATCTATTACTATTCTGCAATAATTTAAAATGATGATCTTGGAAAGTATATTAAAGGTAAAAATCAGAAATTTATCAATTAATGGTGCCTCAAAGGTTTCTGGTGTATAGACCCTTTTTACCACTAACCTCCTTCTACCTTTTGACATCTCTGCAAATAAATTTTGTTCCCAGAATTGCCCAACTGTAGATGCAATCCCATTTTTCATTGCTTTACTTCTTCACTAAAATACACATCAGTGGCAACCCACAGTATTGGCCACCCGTTTAAAAGTTAAACAATATAAAAGAAATTTGCTGGTGAGTCCCAATTTAAAGGCTGACAAATTGTAAACATTTCAAGTAAGGTATAGAAAAATTGAACAAATCTGTTTGAAGGGAGGCAATATCAGAAAATCTTATATTCTAAACCATATATGAAGTTTCCAAAAAAGATAATAATGATGGTGAACTAGTGGTTTTATTGAGTCTTAGAAAAGGATATGTGAGAAGTTTACACACTGAAGGTTTTTGAATAAACAAACAAGGTATCTATCTACCTACCTACCTACTTACCTACTTATCTATCCATTTGTCTTATGAGGTTTTGATAACTGCTCAATTACACAAATTTAATCCTTGGAATCTGAAAGGAACTTTATTCCTCAATAAAATTTCTATCTATATACCTACCTACCTGTCTAACTTATCATCTATCGCATCGTTTCTCTATTTCATTTAGTTCTGTAATGCTTATAAATTCACAAATCATAACGTCTCATTCCAGAGTGAGATTCCATTTAAAGCAAAGCTTACCAGAAATTATAATCTATATAAATTTGTGTCACAACTTTTAAGATGATCTCAGAACATAGTCAGCAGTAACTCTTGTTTGCTTAATTTCTAACACTTTAAGAATCTTGGCACCTTTATCTCTTCTCACTCTATATAACTCCCTGTTTCCCATATCCTGGTCCTTCAATAGTTTCTCCCTGCATGAATCATTATGATATGTGAAATCATCCCACTCTTCCCCACCACCACCTAGAGATAATTGTAATCATTTTCTCCTGTTTGCTTTTATTGCACAATCTATTCATTCAGTTTTAATTATTTTTCACCTTAGAGGATGGAGGAGGAGCAAGAGGCTGTGAAGAGAATGCCAAAATAATGTATCACAAGTATGTGCGTGTGTGAAACACAGACATGTATCACTCTGATCCCCTTTAAGCAAAGACTTTCTCTCAGAGGAAAGTTTGATGAGCAGAGGATTCCAGCTGTCAGTTGTTCAGGGAGGCAAAACTGCCTCACCAGAGGCCACACCTTCAATCAATGCTTGATTGAGATAGGAACATAAGAGAGAGACAATTTTAGTCTCAATCAAGAAGACTCTTAAGGACATTTTCCCCCCTAGAACATCTCACCAAGTTAGCTGAGATGATCAGAACTGCATTGCAGTTTAACTTACCCTCTGCCCAATACTGCTTCCTCCAACCTTCTTTTCTACATGTTGATTCCTAGTAAGCAACTTTTACCCCAAACTTTTCTAGAGAATTTGCTTTGCTTTCAGAGAATTCGATATATGGCAGAGGGTAACTTCTTGCAACCTTAAATATTTTTTTTTTTTTTTCTCATGAAGTAAAATATACTGAAAGCTGAAAATAATAATGATGATGATCATACAGACATTTGAGGTATTTCTAGTTGGTCTTTTTTCCTTTGTACATTTGGTTTTATATATTTGAGATTTTTATTGGAAATGAGTATGAATATAATTGTATATCCTTGTTTATCATGTAAAATCATAAGATAGATGTATAGCACTTTTATTACACACTTGGATGCACAGGTGTTAATTTTGGAACATTCTGAGTGCTGAGTCCAACCTTATTTAGCACTCTATAATAAATCTGGAGGAAGGAATATAGTGTGAAATATAAAGCTGGCAGATAAAGCTCTTCTTCAAAGGACTGAAGATGTAGCTCAGTGGTAGAGCATCCCTGGGTTCCATCCCTAGTACTGCAAAAACAAAGACAAAAACAAAACAAAGCTGTTTTTCAAAAAAATATAATGCATTAGGGGATTTCAAACAGATAAGTGCTGGAAGACAAGCGAGAGAAAAATTTCAGTGAGACAAATGTAAAATGATGATGCACCTGGGCATAACAACTTCCAATTTTTCAGCCAGGCCTAGAGTGATCAAGTTAAAATGAGAATTAAATCATATCATTTGACTGCCTTACTTCCTTCAATAGCTACCCAGGTCATTCAGAATAAATTCCAATATCCTTACAAGTGCCTGCACGACCCTGTATGGTTACCTCTCAGATCTCTGTTCTTCCTACTTTTCTCTGCACCTGCAGCACCATTTTCACTGACTGTGCTGATTGTTAAACAAGCACACACTGTCACACCACCAGAACTTATACCAGCTGATCCCTTTGGGCAGTATTTTCTCTTCCATACCTGCCTGGCTCCAGACCTGCCTCATTACAATCTCAAAATGCTACAGAGGCTTTCCCTAAAAATCTCATTTAAAATTGCGCAGCCAATCTCCATTCCATTTTCTTCTGTATTTTTCAGTGCTACCCTCGACTCTTTTAATAGACTACTTATTTCTTTGTGTTTTTTTTTCCGTGTGTGTGTGTGTGTGTGTGTATTGTTTTGTATTGTATTGTGTGATTGATTTGTTTTGAAGTACATTCTTGAAACAAGGAACGTCAGCAGGGAGTGCCACATAGCAGGCATTGCCCTCTCTGCTTCTCACTTCCCACCCTGCCCAACACTGTAGCAGGATGCTTAGAAAAATAACATTATGAAACTTCTGTTTATTTGAAGAAAGTAGTTGCAGTAAAGCTCTCATACATTTAGGTTAGATGTTTGTCTCACGACTTGCCAGTTTTTTATCTATGGTCACTGAGAAGTAACATATCAGGATTTCTCTGACATCATAGATGCTAAGAATCTACTTGACAAGCAAGTTGTTGGAGTCTGAGAGATTGGCCTGGGAAATAGGAGCCAGTCTAGGTACTCCAGATGATAAGGATTTGGATACAGAGAACCGGTGGTTTACACAGTCAGTAGCAGGCTTAAAGCACAAAGCTGGACGTCAGGTGACGTCCATGCGCTCAGCCAGAAGCATTGGTAATTCTCAGTAATCTCTTCACTTTCTAGTCTTTGCTGGTTTCTGAAGCAGGTAATCCTCAAAACCTTGTATTCGGCCCACCTGTCTACCTGCTATTGCCTCTCAAGGATATTAATGGCCTCTCCTCTTCTACCACCCATGTTTCACATAAGCAGACTACTACAGAAAAGGCCTCAGGGAGATGCCCAGTGGACATCAAGCGCAGAACACCTGCAAGCTCTCAGTGGCTCATAACACAATCACAGAAAGCAAGGAGATTCTGTTAGAAAGATCATCCAAGTCACATGTATAAATCTCATTGGTTCCACTGTTCACCCAAGTCCATGAAGACTGGACTTCTCAATCTGCTGGCATGTGCAGTGGCTGGCGGACTCAGCCTCATTCACCAAAGCAGGCTGTCATCAACACATTTGGATCACCCAATTTCTTCAATGTCTTTACCTGTTTTGGTAAAGATTTTCTTTTTTATTTCAGTTTGGCGCTTGAGTACATTTTTTGTACACAGTCCAAAGCTGTGGCTGATCTTTAGTATTTCAAGCCTTCTAACCTTAGCACTGTGCTATATAATTCTAACGTAGAGAGCAGTATGTTTGCCAATCCTCCACTATTGTTTGGATAGGGTTTGACCCCCAAAATTTAAATTATTGGAGGCTTGGTCCCTAGTGTGGCAGAGCTGAGAGGAGATAGGGCTTCGTAGGATGTGCTTACGTCACTGAAGGAGCTACGTTTGGAAGAGACAAAGTAGCTGTCATAGCTGTCACTACAGTGAATTGTTTTAAGAGCAAGCTTAACTCCTGAACTCCTCCCTAGCTTCCTGTTTCAAGGTGTGATCTTTTCCTCCCACCTGTACTCCTACTACCACAATTCACCATGAGTTTTCCATCAGAGCTGATCAGGTGCTGATACCATGCCCTTGAGCCTCAAAACTGTGAGGTAAATAAACCTCTCTTATTTATATAGTTAGCCTGGTTTAGGTATTTTGTTTTAGCAATGAAAACAAAGTAATGCATCTAGTAAAAGGTAGTTTCTTGCTAAAAGTTTTATTGTATATCTACAAATGTAGATTTTTATGGGGGCGGGTACTGGGGATTGAACTCAGGGGCACTCAACCACTGAGCCACATCCCTAGCCCTATTTTGTATTTTATTTAGAGACAGGGTCTCACAGAGTTGCTTAGTGCCTCACTATTGCTGAATCTGGCTTAACTCGCCATACTTCTGCCTCAGCCTCCTGAGCTGCAGGGATTATAGTTGTGGACCATTGAGCCTGGCTAGATTCCCTTATTTTTTGATCAATTACATAATCCTATTACTTTGCTTCTAAAATTAATCTGTGTTCTCTTATTTCATTCATATATCATTGCAAGACACCTTCCTATTCTTTCTGGAACAAAGGTAATAAATGTATACATAAAAACAAATATTTTTCATTTATTTGAAAATAAATAGAATTTTATTTTAAGCAGTCATTCTGGTGGGGGGAGGTGGGATCATTTCTGATCAAACTACTGTGAGAAAAGCAGAAAATATGTTTCTTTTTTCCTGGAATAAATTTTTCTTTAAATCTCCATCTGACTATGTGTGATGTCCAAGCTGACTGCTATGCATATATATTTTTTATTTTTTTATTATTCTAATTTGTTATACATGATTGCAACTATGCATATTTACATTAGATTTTTTTTTTAACATCAAGTAAGTTATTAGGCTGTTGGTTGTGACTGGGTGCTTAGGGCTGTGAACACTGGTGGTGCCACAGGTTTTATGGAGCTAAATGAAAAGGGTGAGGGACTTTGTCCCCAAAGAACCTCAAGAGCCAAGTGGTTTATTATGGTTTATCATGTCAAGATAATTCCAGAGGCAGTGCCAGGTAATGTACTAATGGCAAAGCAGGAAGTTAGGAATCTTAGATTTTAGGATTCCTACATCACTTAATGAAGACAAATTCACTCCAGTAAAATGAAGGTAGTCCTATAGTATCCTACTCAAAGAATTCTGAACAGGATGAAATTTGTGGTGAAGAAGGTTCATGATTAGTAAAAGCTAATTTGAATTCTGAAACAGTCTCCTACTAATTGTGGCACTGGAAAAATGATCTAGCCTGGGGAACCAATTGCACTTTCTAAAATGAATTAAATTTCACATCCTAGTTAGGAATAGATTATAAGTCCTACCTCCCAAAGTTGTTATGAGGATTAAGTGAGGTAATGTATTCAAAGAGCATTGATCCTTGCAGACTATATACACATATTTGCTCCAGTTCAGCAAGTATCCAGTTTAACAGGTAGAGAGAGACATAGATGCTTTGGGTGGATAAACTTTTTTTTTTTTTTTTTTTTTTTTTTAGGGTGGGGGCAGGCAGGTACAGGAGATTGAACTCAGGGGCACTCAACCACTGAGCCACATCCCCAGCCCTAATTTTTTTGTATTTTATATAAAGACTTGCTGAGGCTGGCTTTGATCTGATGATCCTCCTGTCTCAGCCTCCCAAGCTGCTGGAATTACAACTGTCTGCCACTGCATCCAGCTTGAGTGGATCAAGTTTTGAGAATCTACTGGCATGCAAACTTAATTGAAGAGAAGAAACTGGTATTAATGGGATTTCTACAACAACACAATCTAACCAAAATAGATACCAACCAACACACAATAGCTTTAGTGCCACCTGCCAAGTCAAGGCTGAGCACAGCAGGCCACCAATCATGCTCTGTTAGCATTCTCATGCTTTTCATAATTTACTGGATTGGTTTAACAAATTTTTGAATATGTTGGCATATTATAACTAAATTGTATTATATTAGTGTACATGAACATCTCACAAAGGAAATAATTTTACTATTCTGAGAATGACTCTATATTCCCAGTGTTGGTAAAAATCAGAAAATGCCTAAATTTCCCAAGAGATATGCATGTGGATGAATAGATAAGCCAATGAGAAATAGATTAATAGATAATTGGACTATATGCAGAAAGCAATACTGATGTCAGCAATACTTAGTTCTCTTTTTACAAGGAAGAGAGCACTTTCTAGCCATTGTGTAGCAAATAAAATATCACTTTAGGATAATGGCAATGAAGTGTTTATGATTCTCCAGTCTCTCATTTTCACATTTTGGGAAGAAACCTAATGTTGCTGTGGCCAAACCTGGAACACGGAGTTAAGGCATACAGGTCAGATGTCCTGGTCAAACAATAAATATAAGTTATGCCAAATAACCAGGGTTTTGGAGATATTCTAACAAAGTCTAGCCCACCTGGACTATATGATCAATTGATAATGTGTGTATAACTTATCTAATTGGAAATAGATAACCATCTTGTTTGTACTTAAGATTTATGACAATAATGCTTCCTTGTTAAATCCTTTTGTTACCGACCCTCCCATTAGATCTTCTTGCTTGGTGTCACTTCTGCCAGTAGAACAAAAAAGGGATTTTGCAAAGCAGAGCAAAAACTATACTCTTTGATCAAAGAATGGAAAAGGGAGAATCCATTCTCTAAAGAGGACTTCTCCCTGAGGTGGGGTCAGGGGGGTTTGTGTTATAGGACAGGGAACAGATGCCAAGAGTTGACCCTGGAGAAAAAAGAAGTACAGGCAGATCCTGTGTTTTTGTAGGCCACACACATTGCCCACGACCCCTTCAGCACATGCTGCCCCATCACTGTCTTTGATATTCTGGGGTGAGCTGGTGTTGGGGTTTGGTTTTCTGTCTTGGCTCCTGTTGAACAAGCATGATGCCAAGAGCAGGACAGATGTGTATAAAAATGAGAGAGTGATTGTTGCCAGGGACTTTTCAGGGACTGTCTAGGTGACACTGTCACAATTTCAATGCTTATTAAACTTTTCACAATTCACTCATTACAGCTCAGATATTATGTATTTCATTTATTAATTCTGAGTCTAATTATCTATATTCATATATTCCCTAATATCTTTTAAATGAATTCAGACATGTGGAATCATGCTAATTTATATTATAACCAACAGAATAGAAAAATTTCTGCAACTTACCCTCTTACCAAAACGTTGCGAGATCCACTTTTTATAGTTGTTAGCTAAAAATTTTATTTGTATGCTCCTTTAATTTGCATTTTATTAATTTGAAGTGAGTTTTAATGTCAAAAAGGGGTTTTTGCCCATTTTTATAGTGACTAATGAAATCCTTGACAATTCTCTTTAACTAATCTTATGAGATATGTATCATTTTTTCACTGATTTGAAAAATCTTTAATCTATTTTTTGCCAAATATATGGTTGTTTTTCAGACTACATTTTGCCTTTTGATTACCTGAGTGTGATTTTGATGAACAGTTTTCTGAAGATTCTGGTGTTTTCCATGTTGTTTTCTCATGTTGGTTCATGCTTGCTTCTGTACAATTTAATAAAAATTCTTTATTTTCAGTCTTCACAATTCTGGTTTTTATGGTATTAGTAGGAATTGTTTCCAAGAGTGATAAAGCCAATAAAAATCTCAATAAAATATAAAATAGTTTTTACAAGTGATCCTTGAAGTTTCACTACTATATACATTTTCCATGACAACATCTCAAGAATGAAATGTAGATAAAGAACATTGCAAGTGGAAAATGAATGTCACACTTCAGTGGAATATTAGTTATTTATGCAGGAAACCTCATATTTTGTTCATATGACAATGTTCTATCCTCCATGGTTCTTCATGTACACTTTAGTTCATCTAGTAATTATTTATTGAATGTTTGTCATGTATGGAGGACTGGAAAGCAGGGCTGGCCATATGGATATCTTAAAGTCACTATATTTTAAACAGAAAGTTTGAGTGACGAAGTTGCCCTGCAATGTCACATATTAATTGGGGAATATGTGAATCTGTGCCCACTGCCTTGTGCATAAAAGATAATCATAAACAATGAAATTGGAAATTTTTAAAATTATGTATCTTTCTCTATATGTGAACACATATACATCTTCTCTTTATGTATAACATATATTATATATACCACATATTAGATTAATGAATATAACATATTATATTCGTTTAAGTGTTATTAATTAGGGAACAAATCATCTCTAATAGAAGCAACTCTTTATGAATATATCACCTTTAAAAATAAATATGAAATGAAACTTGATCCCCACAACAAAATAACACTTTGTATGTAGGGTGGCTGTAATAAAAGACAATGAAAAAGTTAGAACTTTTACATTCATGATAAGAACATAAAATGGTACAGTCTCTTTGGAAAACAAACTTAAGTTACTAAAAATGTTAAATATAGAATTACCATATAATCCATCAATTAGACACTTAGGTGTATATCCAGTGAGATAGGATCTAGGGTTTTGAGAGGTAGTGAATACTCGAGAGTTTGAGGGAGTAGAAATGGAAGCAGTGGAAGTCTAAGCTCAAGAAAACAAATCAAGAATCACTAAGTGGGATGACTTCAAATTAAAAAGGTTATACACAGCAAAGGCAACAAGAACTTAAAGAGAAAGCCTACAGAATGGGAGAAAATCTTTCCCAGCTACTCTTCCAACAGGGGTTTAATAATCAGAATATATAAAGAACATAAACTTATCACTAAAAAAAAACCCTCCAAATAATCTGATCAATAAATGAGCAAATGAACTAAGTGGAGATTTCTTAAAAGGAGAAACACAAAAGCCAACAAATACGTAAAAAAATGTTCACTATCTTAGCAATCAATGAAATGTAAATCAAAATTAGGCTGAGATTTCATCTCACTCCAGTTAGAATAACAGTCATCAAAAATACAAATACCATTCGCATTTCTCTAATTGCCAGAGAGGTTGAGCATTTTTTCATGTATTTGTTGATTGATTGTATATCTTCTTCTGAGAAGTGTCTGTTCAGTTCCTTGGCTCATTTATTGATTGGGTTATTTGTTATTTTGGTGTTAAGATTTTTGAGTTCTTTATATATTCTAGAGATTAGTGCTCTATCTGACGTGCATGTGGTAAAAATTTGTTCCCAATTAGTAGGCTCTCTGTTCACCTCACTGATTGTTTCTTTTGCTGAGAAGAAGCTTTGTAATTTGAGTCTATCCCATTTATTGATTCTTGTGCTACAGGATTCTTATTAAGGAACTTGGGGCCTTATCCAACATGTTGGAGAATAGAGCTTACTTTTTCCTTCTATTAGGTGTAGTGTCTCTGGATACCTTGGAAAACTTGGAATGGAACCACCTTATGACCCAGCTATCCCACTTCTTGGTCTTTACCAAAAAGACCTGAAAAGAGCATACTACAGGGACACAGCCACATCAATGTTTATAGCAGCACAATTCACAATAGCTAAACTGTGGAACCAACCTAGATGCCCTTCAGTAGATGAATGGATAAAGAAAATGTGGTATATACACACAATGGAATATTACTCAGCAATAAGAGAGAATAAAATCATGGCATTTGCAGGAAAATGGATGGAGTTAGAGAATATAATGCTAAGTGAAGTTAGCCAATCCCAAAAAGCCAAATGCCAAATGTTTTCTCTGATATAAGAGGCCAATTCACAGTCGGGTTGGGATGGGGAGCATAGGAGGATTAGAGGAGCACTAGAATGGCCAATGGGGATGGAGGGGAAGGGAGGGGACAAAAGGGTGAAGGAAAAAAAAAAGATGGTAGAATGAGATGGATATCGTTACCCTAAGTGCATGTATGAAGTCACGAATGGTGTGAATATACTTTGCATACAACCAGAGATTTGTAAAAATGTGCTCTATATGTGTAATATGAAATGTAATGCATTCTGCTGTCATTTATAACATCTTAGAATAAAAAATAAATAAATTAAAAAAATACAAATAGCAAAAAATGTTGGTGAGGATATGGGGGGAAATGGTATACTCATGTATTCTTGTTGGACTGCAAATTAAGTACAACTACATTAGAAAGTGGTATGGAGATTCCTCAAAAGTGTAGGAATGAAACCACCATGTGACCCAGCTATCACACTCCTTTGTATTTATACAAAAGAGCTAAAATCAGTATACTATAGGTAAATACACATACTAATGTTTACAGCAGCACAATTCACAGTAGCCAAACTATGAATGCAGTCTAGGTTCCTGTCAACAGATGAATTGATAAGAAAATGTGGTGTATATACATAATGGAGATTTACTCAGTCATAAGGAATAATGAAATTATGTTGGTAAATGGATGAAACTGCAGAACATGCTAAAGAGAACTAAACCAAACTCAGAAAGCCAAGAGCTGAATATACTCTCATATGCAGAAGTTATGGAGAAATAAGGAACATAAAAATGGGGATCTCATGAAAATAGAAGGGAAAACAGTGGAGTAGAGAAAGTGGATCTAGGGAGAGAGAGGGAGGAAGGAGGGGAGAAGGGAGCATCTATGGGATAAAATTGGCCAAATTAAGCTACCTACATTAATTAATATATATAACAATCATTTCCATTTTTATGTATAACTATAATGCACCAATTAAAATTAATCAGGGTTGGGGTTGTGGCTCAGTGGTAGAGTGCTTTCCTTGAATGTGTGAGGCACTGGATTCAATCCTCAGCACCACATAAAAATAAATTAATTAAATAAAGGTATTTTTTTAAAAAGTGCTAAGTAGTTTTTAAAAAAAATTAATAAATAAATAGAAGGAAGACAAGTAGAGGAAGAGGACCACAGGGAGGGACAAGGGGAGAGAAAGAGAAGTAATGGGGATTAAAATGGAGCAAATTGTTGTATGCACTTTATAAATATGTCAAAATGAACCTCACTATTATGTATGACTATAATACACTGAGAAAAACAATAAAAGTTTTTTTTTAAAAAAGTGGGCATCTAGGGACATGATGGTGTTCTTTGGAGAGTTATGAATTCTCTCTGGATCACTATATTTAGAGGGATGAGGGCCAGGGGAAGAGTGTTCTCAGTCAGTTTTCTTGGGACTCCTTCATGACCTCTTGCATGTCTGGGAAGAAGAATTCTTATTATTTCTCTCTTTGTGCCCTTCCTGGACAGAGTCAATCCTGTTTAGATTACACAGAGTATACTCTGTATGCTTGTAGTAAAATTTCTGTTCGTAGGAAGCTCTAATGATTTATAATTGGTTAGTTATGTATGCAAATAGAAATGTAGCCTCATATACATCAGCAAACAACATTGAAAGAATTGTCAGGATAAATATGTATCTACATTTCTCTCATATTTAATAAATCCAGCAACAAAAGAAGATTTGAACAATTCAATGAGCTATAATTACTTAATACACAAAATAGAAGTTCTTTATGTCTAATAAAATAGACAAACGTTTATTAAAAGAAAGATCAAGCAAGTAGACAATAAAATAAATAGCAAAGTGGGACATAACTATAGTCACAGCAAAGATTTTAAAAGCAATGAGAGAGAACGTAACAGGTTTTGATTTAATGGACTGGACCTCTTTGGATCAACAATTTTTCCTTCCCTTTCCCTTGCAAAGTCAGTGTAAAAAAATTCTCAATTGGAGAAAAATCTCTCCCATATTTTTTTCTGGTATCTCAGGAAATAAGAAAGTCTTTTTCTTTTTTTTCTTTTCTTTTTTTTTTTTTTTTTTTTTTTAACAAACTGGGAATGGAACCCAGGGGTGTTTTACCACTAAGCTACATCTACAGCCTTTTTAATTTTGAGACAGTTCTCGCTAAGTTGCTGAGAGTCTGACCAGATTGATGAGGCTGGCCCAGAACTTGCTGTCCTCTACTACAGCCTCCGGAGCTCCAACATGCCCAGGGAAAAACTCCTTCATTTTTAATAACAAAATTCCAGTCCAGGTTAACACAATATCAGTACTTTTATCTTAGTTAAGAATCCCTTTTCTTCCTACTTATGGTCTGGTTGAGTCTTCAGTAAGTGGTAGAGGTGAGAAAAGATGATAGTCTTCTTTTTCCTGCCCCACCTTTCAGTCAACAAACTAGCTAGACTTTTATTCCTTTGAGGAGGACATTAATGGATAAAGGAGACTAAAGGGAAAGGACAATTGCTATGTGGCTAATAGTTCACCTCAGGTAAGGCAGATTTACTCTTATTTAATGTTTGTCTCACAAGCACTGTTATGACTTCCTCAGAAATCCCCCACTAAGGATCTCCTGATGGAGGGTAACCTTGCTGTCTGACCAATTTTGAATCCCTCAGTCCTTGGGTTTTTAACTGAGTCACATTGTTCCCCTGACCCCCATAATTTTCTTGGATCAAGTCCCTTGTAAGATGACTCTTGGCTATCTCCCTTTGCCCTTCTCCTATTTTTTTTTTTTTTTTTTTTTTCCTGTTCTGTTGAGGTACAGTTGACTTTCTCTTGGACAAAATGTTTGGTCATCCAGACCCAAGATTCTCTTATTGCTATATCAACACCAGATCACCCCTTGTGTTTAATACGGTTCTATGAGGATTAAGCATTATTCCCTGCATAAATTCAACTCCAGGAGACACATCTGAACCTCTCTCCATGGTTCTCTTAATGCCCTCTTCACTCAACTTACTAAGGCAAAGGGAAAGGAAATTACTTCTATCTCACACAAAGGGAGGAACACATGAAGAACACATTGACAATTCTCTCTAAAGATATACTTCTTTCAAACATTATTATTACCCTTTATACCAATAACAGTGGGAGGGTGAAAAATATTCTGATAATCTTGTAATTGGTAACTTGTTTTAAGAATTAGGTATTTTATAGTTGTGTTATTTGTTTTGTGGGGTTTCAACAACCTTGTGATGTCACAAATAGATTTATGCAAATTGACTTGAAAGTTCAGAAAAAAATGGAATATTTCCTAAAACATATAATTACTATAGAAAAGTTAAGAAAAAGTAGAAAAATGAATAGGCCAAACCATGAAAAATTGAATCAATATTTGAATATTTAGTGTACTAACTCAAAAGCAAAATAAACAAAAACACAGTGGAAAAAGACCTATATTATAATATGTAGTTTCAAAATTTTAATGGTGATTCTAACCATTGAAATAAGAGAAGAAAAAAAAATAAGTAGAATCTTTGATAGTTCAAAATAAGAAACAAATTTATTCACCATTACTCAAAGGTAATTTGATTGTTTCTTCTACATAAGAAACCCCAAAGAATGTACAGAAAAATTTATTAGCTTGAATTTAGAAATACACAGAAATCAATTGCCTTCCTATGTATCATCACAAATATTTTAAGAAAAGATGCTTAATATGATTAGAAATAGATCTATTAAAATACATGGAAGAATTTTGGGAAAAAATTTAACAGAATTATAATGAAATATATTAAAGAAGAACAAAGGAATTAAAAAACCCCACCAAACAGCCTCCCAACTGCTGGGATTAGAGGTGTGCACCACCAATCCTGGCTCTAATATATTCTTGAAGTCTTACATGTTTACAATACAATTCTTGCACCAGAACGATTATAGCACCAATTTTTGTAATGAAAAAAAAAATCATCAATAGAAAAATAAATATATTGAGTTCTATAGTGAAACACTATTCAGCAGTGGAAATTAGTTAACTAGAGTTGTATGTTTGACTATGTGGATAAATCTTACAAATGTCAGTTTGGTCAAAAAAACAGGCAAGTTGGAGAAAAAATGTATAGCATTAGTATTAACAAAATAATTTATAAATTCATAGATATACAAAATGTGTATCTGTACTTTAAAATAGAAAATTGTAATAGTAAATATCAGATATTGAATAGAAATTGTTTCTAGTGTAGAGGGGCTAAGAAGGATAAAAGTATGATTCCTACTATATCTAAAAGATTCGAGAACAATAAAATGTCATGAAGTTTTATTTATTTAAGCATAGTGGGCTACCTCATATTCTCTCTGGAAAGTAGTGGATTTTCTTTATGAGGCACTTCTTTCAGATTGAAATAAATCCTCTAAAGTCCATATGTTTAACAAATTTCATAAATTTATATCTCTTTTTCAAAAGCAAAAACAAACAATAGAATCTAGTTCTACCTGATAGGGTAGAAAAGGACTCAACCTTAATTTTAAAGAAAAGGATAACTTTATTTTCATTGAATGCATTGAGTAAATTTCAATAGTATTTACTTTTTTTTAGAGATTACTGAAAAAAGAGATATTCTAAATATAAATAGGAACATTACTTATTCTGTGATCTTAATATCGGACAATTTGTCTTCTTTAATTGGTCTGAATTATTACCATGATTAAGCGAGCCACATGATACAGGGAATCAAAGGATGGATTTAGAAGATACCCAACCAGCTAAGATACTACAAATAAAAAGAAGAGAACATTCACAAACCATAGGCAGGCACCTAAAAAGGAGCAAATGAAGAGGATTCTGTCTAGTTACCCGTCACCTATTTAGAAGTAATCCCTGAAAGGAAACTTAAATTCATACTCTTCTCTTATCATAATTACTCTTTCCAGAATATTTTCTTTCCTTCACTGTTTGAATTTTAATTCTGCACCAAAGAATAATGGGAAAAATCATTTGGTGAAGTCAAAGATTGCATTTAATTCTAGTGTGTGTTAATTGACTTTATTAAAAATTACTGTTTTCAAATTTCTAATTTTCTAATTTACGAATTGTCATTCTCTCATGTATCATATTGTAATTAGATTTGCATGGAAATACATTTTATTTGTCTTTGTTGCTGAAACACCAAAGAAGTGTCTGTACAACAAATGCAAGATATTTCTATATTTGTGTGTTTACAATAAAAAATTCATTAATTTAAAACATAGCAGCAGCATTACACATGCTGCAGTTATAATTACCACTGCTTAGTAACAGCATGTCTCCCAGTGACAACTGGAATTAACTGAATAATTATCACATGTGCTTCTGCTTGAACTATTTTCCCAGTGTGGTTCTGATCCCTAGGTAGAAGTTGCTGGTGAAGACATTTGAGCCAAATACTGATTCTACTCCATAAACCATCAATATAATGAGCCTAAGACCAACAGCAGTCCACAGTTAATCACATAATAATTGAATCATTCCTTCAGTGTCAATACATTAGAATCTGCATGGAAAGCATTCAGAGAAACTGTTTACCAGAATTAAATTTCTCCAGAGAAATCAAGCACTGTACAAATAAGAGGGAAAAATGATATGTTCATGCTCTGGTTTAATTAGAAATACAACATGTCTGAAGTATTCAATGCCAACTCCTTTTATTGATTAATTCTGGTGGTCTCCCAGTTTTCTCTTCCAGCCTACTAGATTTTACAACATACCTTTACAGGTGTCAGCATCCTAAGTCAATAACAAATAGTATGGAACAATCTTCTACCAACACTCTGATGTTCTTATACTATAAGCTATGACAATAAAGCAATTCATGGTTGTAAAATTGTGGAGCTATTTTTCTTATCTCTTTAGAATCTGATGTCTCTTAAGCATTCCAGTAACTTCTTTGTATTAATACAATTGACCCTGTGGTAGAATAACTTTATCACAAAACCTGAGTCAAAAATGCTTTTATCATTTATTAAACACAAATGGATTGCCTTCATCTGTGGCCCTGGGATATTCCACATATGTTAATGTGGGTGGTTTTCTGTGTTAACTTATTACTACTGTTACAGAATATCTGAGAACATTAACTTAAAGGTGAAAGGTTAAGTTTTGGTTCAAGGTTTCAGTCCATGGTTGGCTGGTTTTATTTTTGTGAGCCTATGTTCAGGCAGAACATCATGGTGGAGAGGGTATGGTAGAGAAGAGTCATTCAGCTCATGACTACTGAGAAGCAAAGAGGGAAGAAGGGACCAAGGACAAGATATAGTCCCCAAGGGGAGGCCCCCAAGGACCCACACCCTTCATCTAGATCCCACTTTCTGAAGTTTTTACCACCTCCCAATAGTCTGTTCATTTATGAATTCATCAGTGGATTAATCCATTAACAAAGTTAGAGACTTCATGATCCAATCATTTCACCAAAAGACCACCTCTGAACATTACTGCAGTGGGGACCAAGCTTTCAATGCCTGAGCCTTTGGAGAACATTCCAGATGCTGGCCATAGCACTTTCCCACCCTCTGCTTCCATCCAAGTTCTAGTGTTGAGGTTTTTCTTTTTCTTTTCTTTTTTTTTTTTTAATAGAAGGATCCATCTCTGTTTGGATCAGGATATTAATGAGTATCCTGGCCTTATGAGACCTGGCTATGTTCACAGGGCCAACTTATATAGGCACTCAGTATTCTTTGAGTAAGGATAAACAATTTTCTCTCAATGATTCATGGCTAAAAAGCAAGTAGCAATTTACAAAAGGCATTCTAAAGACAGTAATAGATACCAGCTAACATATCTTTCCCAGAAAGCAAAAAGACTGAAGGTATTTAGGAAATACTTTTCAAAACCTGGAAATAAGATAAAAAGATGCTATGTGTCCTTTCAATGTCACAGTGGAGCATTTTCTGACAAGTCTGTTTAGAAGTCATGTGTCTCTTCAGGGACATGTAACTGACTTACTATTGGATATGTATAGCCCACAGCCAATAGAATTAGATGTTATTATGGAAAAATAGCAAATTGCAATTGATTTTTATCAATAAAAATATAAATATATCTGTATTTCCAAATGTTCTAGTTTAATTTCCTTTTAAATACTTTTATATCTAATTTGTATATAATTTAATAATCTCATGTCAATATTCATTCTTGAATTAACTATATAAACATCTGTCTTTCATAGCTTCTTGAATTAGCTTTGTCATCTTGCTGGTTCCATCATTAATAAGTTAAATAACTGTCTGACACATTCCCTTATTCAGTAATTATATAATAATTAAAATTAGGAAAATCGTATCAGTATAAAAATACTGTTAATTAAACTGCATACCATATTTATATATTTTTTTACAGGTACTCTTTTGTGTTCATAATTTATAAAATTTCATCATATATACATATTTAGTAACCATCACCAGAATTAAGAAAAAAATGTTCTATGATCTCACAGGAATTCCATCATGCTATCCTTTTTGTATTCATATCCTCTGTGCAAACCTAATGCCCAGAAACCACTGATGTGTTCTCCATTACTACAGTTAAGTTCTTTTGAGAGTGCTACCTGGGTGGAATAATACCATATATGTTTGATATTGGCTTACTTACTCAATTGAATTGCCTTGGTATCTATCCAAGTTGTAGTAGTTATCAATAGTATGTTTATTTTCTTTCAGTGCTGGGGATCAAACCCAGAAACTTACACATGATAGGATAGCTGTCTACACCCCTAGCCGAATAGTATGTTTGTTTTTAAACATTATTGAATAGTTTTCTTTTTAAAGCCTGTACTACAATTTGTTTCTCTATTCACCCACCAAAGGTTATTTGGGTTAATTATGGGTTTTGACAGTTACCAAAAACGATGTGTTCATGTATTCATGTATAAGTATTTGCATCAATATAAGTTATTTCTCTAGAAGGCGAAATATTGAGGAGTGGGATTGCTGTGTCATATGATAAGTGAATTTTTAATTTTGTAAAAAGCTTCCAAGATGTTTCCACCATATTTGTAACATTTTACAATCCACAGGGAACATATGACAGAGAGCCAGCTGTTCCTCATCCTCATCAGCACTTGAGATAGCATATTGTGTCTTAGTGATTCTAATAGGTGTGGAGCAATATTCAGTTGTGTTTCAGAGTTGCATCTAATTAATGGTAAATGATATTGGCCATATTTTCATGTGTTTTTTCCATCTGTACATCTTGTTTGGTGAAGTCTAATGAAGTCCTTTGCTTACTTTTAATTACATTGTTTATATCTTAATCTTGAGTATTAAGAATCCTTTATATTTTTTGAGTGTATGGGCTATCGAACCCATCCTATGAGTTTTTACATGTTCAGTTATTGTAGTTTTTACTTCTAAAATCTTCAATTGGTGCTTTTTTTTGTCTTCTATTTCTTTGCTGAGATTTTCTATTTTTCCATAGATTTTAAGAGTATTTATGATTGGTTACTAGAACATTTTCATATTATCTGCTTTGAAGTTCTTGATAGATAATTTTAGTATCTATGTTTCATAGGTAATGTTGTCTCTTGTGTTCTCTCATTTCACTTGAGATTATCCTTGTTCTTAGTATTTTTAGTAATTTTGGGTTATATTTTGAGTATTCAGAATAATCTACGCTGTGCCTCTGGTTGTTCCTTAAATTTTTAACTTGAACTGGCAGTATTCAAGCTCAGAATGCAAATCTTATCCCTCTCTTGTGGGATATAGTTCAAATGTCAATTTAGATTACAAAGACTTTGCAGGGTTATTCTGGTCTGCCTCACTTGTGTACCACCAAGAGACCACATTGAAATCCGGTTGGCATTCCATACCATAGTCTGTTCCCAAAGCTTCGCTGTTTTGATTCTGGTTGGTTTTATGAATGGCCCCTTGAGGGTGAGCCTAGGGTTTCATACACAAATTTGAAGGAGAGCTTTCTGTAGCTCCCTCCTTTCTGTAAACTCTCCTTGTACTGTCCCTGTAAGGAGAAAAGCTGCCACAGTTCTGCTGCTGTTTGCTTTGTTTAGGGCAAAGGCAGTCAACACAGATCCTCCCCATAGTCCTCATATTTCACTGCCTACAAGACTTTTCCTGTTGATTCTAAATAGCTTAGTTTATATGTCAGAGCACTGAATATCAATGACTTCTCTGTTTGCCTCCCAATCTTCCTTCCCATGTTATGTGGATGCTTCTAACTGATTAAAGGCAGACAAAGATACATGGAAGAGAGAGCACAAATGGATTGATATTTCAAAATTTCTTCACTGCGAGGGCGCCTGGCAATCCAACCAGTGTTTGACAAGGATCCACTGGGAGAATGATGTTTGCAAGGTCTCATCATCTCGGGAAAATGCCAGATGTCTGCCCCTGGGTTCTGGTGCCTTTTCTGCACTATCTTCTTATTAATATAATACTCAATAAATTTTCTAGTGGTGATTGCTAGGGGTGAGGGGAATACAACAGCGTTTTCTGAGAATATTAATAAAATATTAGAAACCATAGCCCCTTCCCTACCACAAATAGTAAATAATTTCCTGCCACCGTGTGATGTGTCTTTTTCCTGGGGTAATTGTTTTAAACAAGTATTGCTATGTGTGAGAACAGGCACAGAGCCACCTGTTTCTCCAGTCATGAGTTTGCAAAAAGTACATAGTCTCACTGTTAGTAATCAGAAACAGAATAAAATTATAGTGCTTCCTACTACAGAGACCCTCTCTTGTGTCCCATGGGTTAGTTAGATCCAGAATCAGGAAATGTTATATGGTGGAGGGGTAAAAGTATTCATAGGCATAAGTTAAATGTTAGATTCTGGTGCTTGTGATCCTGCTTTAGTAAGATTTACTTTACTAAACAATATGGCAATCATCTACAAGGAAATTTGCCATGGTAACCACTGAGATCACTGCCCTCTTGACTAACCCAAACTTAAAGTTTAACTTAGGGAAGAATAGAGTCATAAGGTCTAATATGCTTACTATTATGAAATATAAGAGCTAAGCACTATGACGAAATAGAAACTTAGGATCAACTTTGCTGATTACATTCATAGCTTAGACATTAAATTAGAACAATAGCAAGGGATGTTATTATCTCATACAATCACTTTTTCCAGTAAGCCTGTTCTGTACCAGGAATTCTATGGGTTTTATGTTAACTACATTCTTGGCATGTTATACTTTAAAAAATGTATAAAAACTGTGTGTGAACTCAATAAAGTTGTCAGCATTCTGCACTGGCTTGTGAGTCTGTGTGTTTGTTGTCCATCCATCGCCGATGCTGTTTACTCCGTCACATCCCCTGGACCAGGAAGACCCCCGACCCTGCTAGGGCTGGACCCCGGCACTTCACATTATATTTCTATAGACCATTCACCATGTAGATTGCTGGTTAGTATGGGAATATGCGGGGGGTGGGGGATGGTCTTTTTTCCCCCTATTCACAGCTGTAGGAAAGCTGTACTTTCTGTTTGCCTTACTGTTGACATATCACTCAGGATGTTTGTTCTAGTAATTACTTGCCACCTTTTCACTCTAAACTTTCTCTGGAGTGGTGTTGTGAAGTGTGTGGCCATAAAACTTTAGTAACTCTGTACAGAAACAATGATACAATTAAGGATTACTTTAAAATCAAGTACTTGGATCAAATAAGTCACAAATGCAATTAATAAAGGTGTTTTAATAGAAGTAATGGGATTTAGAAGTTTTGCAAACCTGTTTTCAAATCGTGTATCTGTTCTATACATTTGAGGAAGGATACTACTGCTAGAGAGCGTTTTTCTTCATTTAGGCTGCAACATGACAACCATAGAAGGATTATGAGGCCTAGTTAATATTTTATATGAAGATACCATTCAGGATATTTCCTGTCATAGTAATTGCCAATGCACTTTTCGGGTCTGCACAAAAAAAGAATTGACATACCATTGTTGGTAGTGTGAAACTTAAACTAAAACTTAGGATTCAAGATAGAATTATTTCAGTTCAAAAGCTACTCTTTAATGCAGTTTCTCTGTTTACAGATAGCAACACTGAGACTTCAAGGTTAAGGGACTTGTCTGCTGTTTTTCCTGTGTTCTGAGGCAAATCTCAGGTCAGAACTGTGATCTCCTAATTGGTAGACCAATAAATCTTAACACCATGTCACAGACATCTCATATAAAACCACCTAAAATGGAATATATTATAGTCATTGATCTTTACAAGAGGCCCTAACATACTATAAAATGTGCACATGGCATGTAAGCTGTAACTCTAATGCATCATAAACTAATACCATTAACTGATACGCTAACTGCAACAAACATTAAACATTCAACAAAAAGCATTGCTTACTTTAGAACACAGGAGCTCTTGGGGATGATTCAGGTCACTTGAAAAGGCTATTTGGGGAAGTTTAAATAGATACTTTTTATATCTGTAAACAAATGTTCTTATAGCAAAGGAACATTAATTATTCCATTGCATATTTCCTTATAAACACAATTCTAGCTATGGAATGTGTTTGAAGGCATCTGTAGGATTTTGAGAAGAATTAGAAAAAAATTTACACTATATATTCTGAACTTGTTTGAGATTATACAAAAAAGCTTTTTAGATTTCTTCTAACTCCTATGGAATCTGATGCCTTAAATATAAACAATAATGAAAAACAGGTGAGATTTATTTATTTCATGTATGTAGATTAAGATAGAAGGAGTATCACAGCCACCATTCTTTCTGCTCCTTTTTTTCCCATCATGGCATAGGGACAGACACTTTCAATTAGACATTTTTATTATAAGTGTGTATGTGGCTTTTGGCTACCACTGTGTTAATACCTTTTCCTGGAATATGACTCAGTATTGGTGCTTAGCTCTTGTCTTGATTTATCTATGCAAGGTAGCTTAATGACCAGATGTATCCACCCTCACCCAAATCCTTCTCTGCTAATGAGAGAAGATCCAGTGTCTTTTCTAGTTTCTATTATCCAAGGTTATTACTTCACTTATGAGAAACCTATTTTCCACTGTGCTATTTCCTCCCAAGACCCAGGCAGAGGAAAAAAATCTAATTTATATATGTTCTCATAGTTATCTTCACAGAACAAGAATTTTGCTTGGATTATATCGACCAGTGCTTTTTTACCTTAGATTCATGATCAATGTTTGAGGTAAAACGTCCTATTGGAACTCTGACATTGGTAGGAATTTCAGTTCTGCTGGTTGAAAAAAAGACCAATATAGTATTTTTCAGAAAAACAACTTACTCCCTCCTTTTAGTATTCCCAGATTTAGACAATTATAAACAGAACCTCAGTGAGTAATTCAAAGAATATTTTGTGTTTTTATTCCTATTTTTAAATTGCTCTATAATATTAAATTTTCTAAACTATGTTGATCATTCCAGTCTTTGTCCCAAACTGCTACAAGTGTGGTATGTTTCACTAGCAATTATTTGAGTGCTGCTTATGGAAAGTCCTCATCTAAATTTCTTCTGTGTTCAACCGAGCACTGAAGAATACCTGGATATGTCTGGCATACTCATAGGTTGGTCATTGAGGAGCACTATTTATATGAAAACCAAGAAATTTTATATCCTGAGCAAAATTAGCAGTATACCTGTATGGTTTAAAGGAAAAACATTCTTGATAGAAGATAAATCTGAATACAGCTTGATGTCTGTCACTCATTTGTTCTCAAGTTGGCTGTTTCAATTTCATATTTCCATTCTTGAACTACAGGTCTAGAATAAAAGAGCCAGGTGATAACTGGAAATGCCTCTTTCTTAGAACATACACAAAATATTGAGAACATAGGAAATCAGAAATATTACTGTCAGCAGTTATGAAGGCAAGGAGGGATGGTTTTATTATGTAGGTAAGAGTGGATGAAGATAATGGAAGTATAGATGTCTATCTGTATAGGCAGGAGGAATTTGGCATCTACCAGGGGCTGCTCTTGTAGAAACTAGCTGTCACGGCCCTATTGAGGCATCCTCAGTGATTCACCGCAGTAGCATCTATGTAGCCCCATTGGTGAATAGTACTAGCATATTGTATTCAGGAGGAAGGGCATATGGGACAGGTAGCCTTGGCATTAAGCCCAAAATGACAGACAACAGGGGCAGCAAAGCCTCTGGGTACTTTGTCTTTATCACTCAATCTCTTTTTCTGGGGAAAAACCAAGACACTATCAAAATTAACTAAGGCAGAAAAGGAGGCACAGTGGTACTATGGGGGGTTGGTTTATGGCAAATTCATTATGTGCACCTTGGGAAATCTCAACTGTGTGGCAAAATTTAAAGAATAATAGTTTTACTAGTAGGAGGTAAGAAAAACAATGGCTTTGTGTCTCAGGCTTCCCAAACCCACTGCAGGCTGGCAAGGAAAAAATGGATAACGTGTTCTTAAGGGCACCCCATTATATATATTGTGTTGTATTATATGATATTATATTATATAACATCATATCACATTATATTATCTGTGTTGTTTTCAAAGGGAGTTTTAGAGAGAAAAAGAAAACAGAAAATACCACTTGAGAGATGTATGATTTGGAGAGAGAAAGGATGGTCATTCTTTTTTGATTTGCTGTTATTGGGGTAATTTCAGATATTTTAAAATATTTGCTGGTAAAATCTCCTAATTCTTTTTGTGTAGATGCTGATAAATGAGTAAATAAATGTATTGAGTTGTCTGAAATATGACTTGAGTCCTGTACCCCAAAGACATGTACAAGAAAATTATATTTTTATTCTCTGTCTTAAAACCCAAACAACTACTTTTCACTCTCCAAAGTAGTATGCACTGGGGACTCTGATTCACATGAAAAGAATGTGTTTGTGCTTTTCCAAAAAGAAAAAAGAAGAAGAAAAGCTCTTGAAATCACAGGACATCTTTACATAATAAATTCCCCTCAGGGTATTTTAAGTGTTTTCCACCGTGGGGCAGAAAAAAAAAAAAAATTAAGTAAAGTTGGGTTGGTGACACATTTAAAATGAAGCAGTTCCTTTTGGAAACATACACTGTTGACAGGATTTATCATTTTCAGTTTTTATCATGGGAGCTGAGCACAATATCTTAGTGAATTTCTTTCTTCCTCTACACAAACCCTCTTTCTCTGTCCTACAGACAGCATTAGCAGCTCCTGTCTGCTGAAGATCAAAAATGAAGATAAAACTCTCCGAAGGAATAAAATCGATGAATAGAGAAGTTTTGATTTGTAGTTCAAATTCAACCTTCCTTGACATATCCAGGTGAGGTATCCCTACCAGCACCACTCCCTGCAGGGCTTGTTAACTACTCCTCTAAACTAAGATGCATCCAAAAGTCTGTGTTCTCTCTTTGAAGGGGCCATAATAGATACTGACTGGTCATCCTTCTTGTTCTGTGTTTACTGAATGCAAATATGGTAGTCTTCACTGGAAAGTGTAAGTGTCTTAACCAGGTTGTCCAACTTCTGAAACCATGACAGTAACCAGGCTTACAGGGAGTTTATGGGAAAAAAGAAACCTCTCCTTGGCTGTCTAATACATAGACAAAAATATTTCTGCTCACATACGTTAGGTAAGGAGACACACATACAACACAGGCAAACACAATGTATATGCATGCATGTATATTCATATGTATGGAAAGGTTGGTTGTAGAGAGGTTAATAAATAAAATGAGACTATAAGATGAACACACACAAATATTGCTAAGACTAACAATTTTCATGACTCAAAGGAAATTATTTTAAATTATGCCAAAATATTCACTTGCAATCAAAGAAATATTTTGTGTATGTTTAAGGGGACTCAGCCTATGTACCCCATTTACCTACCTAAACTCACTTGATAAGAAATACATAGGTATGACGCAAAACACCACTGTTTTAAAACAGTGTGGCTGGTCGTAGAGGCGCTCATGAGAAGCGTCCTTGTACTTCCCCAAACTGAACCCCAGTGTTAGATCTTTTCTATCCACTCATGAGCAATGCTATCCACTTCAGGCCTTCCCACAGAAGAGCTCTTGGAACCCTTAAAATTCAGGGCTGCTATACTCAACAACCCATTCAGTTTCACTGAATGATATTGCCCTGCAAAGAAGTGCAACAGGCATAGGTTTAAGTGTTTGCCTGCCCAAATCTCCTCTGTGAAAACTGTCTTTGCTAGAATCTTCTGAAAGGAAGCAGGTGTATTTTTTAAGTCACATGACACCACATGGATGGCTACACATATGAGTGTAGGAGTGGTCCTGATATCATGGTGAATATCCAGATTGCTTACTTATTTACCTGAAATATGTGGGTCTTGGATCAAGAAAGATGAGATTAGTTAATTGGATGCCTCTGAAGAATTGAAACAGAGAAAGGAACAGAGATACTATGGAGTTGGGCAGTGTCATCATAAAGAATTCCTCTACAGTACCCCTGAGGTCACGCCAATTATCAAGAAATTTCAGAAGGAGAGGGTAACCTCAGAAAATTCTAATAAGATTTTGTTTTCTATACATACATTGGGATTAAACATAGACCTTTATGCCCATTAAGAAAGGATTTACTTTTTTAGCAAGTAAATTAGCAAGCAAATGAATACAATCCTAAAAAAAGATATAGCCAAAATTTACTAGATATTTTAAGTGATTTTTGATTTACATTATGATTAATTATGTGAGTTGACAGAATATTAAAAACACACTGCTCTTCATTCACCAGAAAATTTTGTACAAAATATGCCCTAAATTCTTTAAAATGTAAAGAAAATATTACCTCATTTTTCTCCCTGAGGTATGAACATCACTTAACAAGCATTATTATGGAATCAATTGAAAGCCAGAGCAATTTATCTTCTTTTTTCAGACACTGAATTGCCCTTTAAAAATGATAATTGGTAAGTTAAATAAAAATTCATATGAGCTTGCCCTTTGCATGGCTGTCTATCAATATTTGTCAAATTTTTATGTAATGATATGATCTTGGCATTTCTGTAGCTTATCTTATACCAGTGATTGTCAAAATGTGATAAACTAATTTTGCAGAGATTTTTAAAGGCAAAGAAAATGTGTTTGCTTAAACAATCTTCACTACCAATAATCACTGTGGGGAACAGTAAGCAAAGAAAAAAATATTTCACAATTCAATAAATAAAAAAGCAACAATGATGCTTATAGGTCAGGTAAGAAATTTAGCTTTTGTGTATCAAAACTTAGGGAAGATATATATAATTGTAACTTGGATGTTAGGAATATCCTGCAAATATCCATCAATTTTAATAAGCATGTTTTTTATAAACTCTAAAGTTCTATCAACAGTTAATATTTTAGGTTTTAAAATGAAAATATTTGTCCAAATAGTTCATAATTTTGCCACAATGACTGAGAACTGTTAGAAGAGCTTTTAAATTCCAGGATTCTTTTGTACCTTGGTTTATGTATGATACTTATATTTTTCTGTATGTGTCTTTGAAAGTAGTCATGTGGTTTTTTTTTTCCATTTTGCTTAGTAGATATTGAAGGATATTCAGATATTTCTAGTTAATGGTTTTAAAACAAACAGCCTCATGAAACTATACTTACCTAAAAGAACAGTGAAACAAGAATAAGAAATTATGTCTTTAGTTTTACATAGGAAATATCATTTTTTTCAATTATTAAATTAGTGCTTATGATGATTGTAGAAATGTAATAAGACCATATTTTATGGCTCTGTGTTCTGCAAGAAAAATTTGGTTTTCAAAGTGACAATAATATAGGGATGATAAATACAATTTAATCAGAATCCCATATGTAAGATTTATTTAAAAATTTTAACTTAAAACAGTAGTTGTTGTTGATAGAATCATAACATATATGATCCCTGTTTTAAGAAATTAAATAATACAAATGTATAGAAGTAAGATTATAATTCTGTGCACCTATACTCATGGACACATCAAAGAGAATGTGATACCTTAGAACACATATTCCACAACTTCAGCTCACATATATGTATTTTTATTTTTATGGCACTTTTATCATAAACATCCACCATCAAAACTTTGTTTATGGTTTGGATGGTACACCTGCACTGAAGGCCCATGCAGTAACTCTTGGTCACCAGCATGTGGCACTGTGGGGAAACTATACAAATTTTGGAGGCAGATTTTATTAGGGGTCATTGGGGGCATTCCCTTGAAGGAGATATTGGAAACTTAGCCTGTTCCCCCATCTCTGCTTTCTGGCCATCATGAGGTAAGCAGCTCCTCCACCACATGCCCCTGCAGTATTATACTGTATTTCATAGGCCCAAAGCAGCAGGGCCAAGCAACCATGGATTGAAACCTCTGAAACTATGAGTCAAAGTCAATATTTCCACCTTTTTGGTTGACTATCTGAGGAATTTTGTAATAGTGCAAGAAAGCAGACTAACACAGAAAATTGGTCAAGAAGCCAGGTAACTGTTGAAGAATTTGGAGTCTGACAACCATAGGTAATGAACATAGAAAAAAAAAAAAAGAAAAGAAAAAAGCACCCACTCAGGAAGAGTTAGGTATACATGTGCTTGTGTACTTCCCTCTTTTTAAGTATTTTTTTCTGTCTTGGTCCCTAGCCTATTGGATGGTGCTGCCCACAGTTAGGGTGGGTCTTCCCCACTCAATTTTCTGATCCACACGCCAATTGTCTCTGGAAACACCCTCACAGACACACCCAGAAATATACTTTACCAGTTTTCTAGGTGTTAGTCAATTGACAAACAAGCTTAACTAGCATAACCATATTTCAATTAATGTTATAATTTTATTTGCTATTATATTACCACTTAAAACAACATTTTTTCATGGCTTAATTAGTCTAATTTTGTCCAATTTGTGGAGTGTCATTTAAATGTTAACATTTTTTCCTTGTACTAGCTACAAAATATTGACTTTTAGTAGAGTTTTAAAAACTAACTTAAAAAACATGAATGATATTTGGACTTGTCACATGGGGAAGATGCCATGGATAATGACATAGGATGTTTAGTATAATTTAACTGGTGAAGGTTGCTATGTTAGAAAGACCTAGGGCTTTTTTTTGGGTGGGGGGAGTATACCAGGAATTGAACTAAGGGGCACTTGACCGCTGAGCCACATCCCCAGCTCTATTTTGTATTATATTTAGATTCAGGGTCTCACTGGGTTGCTTAGTGCCTCAGCCTCCTAAGCTGCTGGGATTACAGGTGTATGACACGTGGCCAGGCTAAAACCTGGGGCTTTTATCTTCATCCGACTTAAGAACTAAATTCTTCATAACAGATGCATTGGACATAGCATGGATGATTTGCTGGAGTATTGTTTAAATAACTACTCAGCGTCTATTTTTGGAAAGTAACTGACAAAGGGACAACTTTGAGTTAGACAGTCATTTGCTTAGAAATTTTATTTACCTGCACAGTGGAGAGTACCATTTGCTACACTTAAACAGATGTTTAAATTCACTAGAATAGGATAATTAAGCATGAACATACCAAATACTTTTGATGTTCCAACATGTACTGATTGCTAGACTCTGGCCCTTTTAAAATGTCCAATTAAGTAAATGAACAAATTACAATAGATATTATGTCATACATTTTAGCCTAGTAAATAAATCCTAATTTATTTATGTGAGGAAGTCCTTCAATCTGGTTTTTATTTGATAATTAACAAGAAGAAACGATCATAATGTATAGTTACAACATTTGATGACCTAATTTCACATATTATAATAAATCAACTATGCATTCAGGCAAAGGGAATAAATAATTTTTGTGGGGAAAATTGAATAGTCCCCTTACCAATGGGTGATAGATTATGCATACTAGAAAGCTGATTAAGTCACTTAAACTATTTTGGCACATTTCCCCAGAATGAGAAATTTATAGTGTCTGTCTGCTGCCTTGCTTTGCTATTTTATTGCATCTTGCTCTAAACACAATGATACACAGTGGCCTGGTCTTGCACATCCAATCAGTGGCATACCCATCCAGGACTCTGATGTCTGTGTGCCAGCTTCTCCATATGTTTCTGAGTGGGCATGCAAACAATTAATGAACTAGGTTTATCTTTAACCAGGGTCAGGAGAGTATGACAGTAATACATTTGGGTCCTGTGTACAACACTTTCTCCAATTTACTTTTCTAAAACTGATATTTTGGTTGCCCTTACAATTATTTTAGTTGTATAGGATCTGAAAAGGAAGAGGATTACATAGTTGGAAATAATTTCCAACAATCTACAGTTTAGCTACTCACCCACTTAGTGTCAAGGGTGGAAAGATAGATAGGGTAGAAGGAAAACCATTCAGTAGGCAACAGATTAAACTTTTTTCTCTATCTAGGACCTTATTTCCTCTTCTATCCCTTGAATGTATGTACACACTTAAGTCTCACTGTTCTACTGGTCTTTATTTGACTATTAAATTGTTCATGAATAATACTTAAAATAGAAAGGCTATTTAGCAAGAACAGAGGACATGCCAACCATTTAAAAAAAAAATTTGCACTTATGAGTTTTTCTAAACAGTTAGTTACAGGTTTTTATGTGGACATAAATTTTTGGCTCCACTGAGTAAATGCCTAGAAGCATGCTGGAACATATAGTAAGACTACGTTTAACGTTCTAAGCAACTATCGAAATATCTTCCATAGTGGCTCTACAATTTTAATTTCCATGAGCAACGAATGAGATTTCCTGTTTCTCCACATTTTTGCCGGCATTTGGTGGTGCTGTCAGTATAATGAATTTCAACCATTCTAAAGGCGCTTGAGATCTCTTGTGCTAATTTGCAATTCCCTAACAGCATAAAGTTGAGCATCTCTTTGTAAGCTTATTTGCTTTATGTATATCTTCTTTGGTGAGATTTCTATTAAGATCTTTTATACAGTTTTAAATTCGGCTGTTTTTTTTATTTTATTTACTATTGGATTTCAAGATTTCCTTGAATATTTTGGATATCCTTTATCACATGTGTTTTGCAAATATTTTCTCCCAGTGTGAGACTTGTCTTTCCTTATTTCCACAATTTCTTTCACAGTATAAAGATTTATTAATTTAATGAAGTCCAAATTATCAACTTTGTTCTTTCCCAGATCATGCTTTTGGTGTTGTACTTAAAAGCTCATTAATCAATCCAAGATCCTAGATTTTTCTCCTATATTATGTTCCAGAAGTTTTATAGTTTTTAATTTTACATTTAGTTCTATAATCCATTTTCATTTGTTTTGTGAAAGGTATAATATTCATGTCTGTATCCATATTTTTGCAATATGAATATTCAGTTTTTCAGCACCACTTTTTGAAAAGATTACACTTTATCCATTGCATTGTCTTTACTTCTTTATCAATGATTAGTTGACTGTGTGGGTCTATTTCTAGTCTCTCTTTTCTGCCCCTTTGATCTACCAAATTTAAAGAAGAAATTATTTTTATTTTCCAGAATCTCTTCCACAAGATAGTAGTAGTAAAGGGAACACATTCTAACTCAACTCGAGGCCAGGACTACTTTAATACCAAGCCAGACAAACACATTACAAAAAAGAAAAACTATATTTTAAATGAATATGTATGAGTATACATGCAAAAATCTAATATTACTTACTTTTGCTTACTTTAGATTTAATTTTATCTCTTTTTTTACTAGTTTCCTAAAATGAAAGCTTGAGTGATTAATTTTAGAGCTTTCTTTTTTTAATATATGCATTCAAAGCTGTCAATTTCCCTCTAAACATTTTTTTTTTTTTGGTTCTGTCTTCTTTCCTTTTTTCTCATTATACTTCAGTTATGGAGTCTTGTATTGGCATTCCTTTAAATCATTAATTTTTTCCTTAGTCTTATGAGTGTATTGATGAGCACATCAATGATATCTTCATTTTTGTTACAGTGTTTTTTGTTTCAAGCACTTTTTAATTATTTCTTTGGGTTTCCATCTCTCTGCTTACATTATCTTGCTTATGATTCTTGCTTGTTGTTCACTTTTCTTATTAGAAGTTTTATCCTGTTAATGTTACTAAACAAGTAAACAAACCATAAGAATAACAAACTCCCAAGGGTGAGGGTTGGGAGGTATTATTAGTATTCAGAGTATTGTAGTATTTTAACTAACATGTCTAATTTACAACAAAGATGCAAAGAAATGGGGATTCGTGATCCATATACAGGAAGGAAAAGAAAAAAAAAAAGAAAGAAAGAAAGAAAGAAAGGAAAAGAGAATGCCTGTGAGAAAGTCCAGGTAAAGATTTTATAGACTAAGACTTTTAAGGAATCATATGTTCAAATAAATAAAGGTAAACTTGCTTAAAGGAGTAAGGAAATAGATGATGACAATGAAGTTGAAAACTGATGCTGCAGCTTTGGAAAAGAGTTTTATAATCCCTTAAAATGTTTAACAGAGTTATCACATGACCCAGCTCCAATCTGCGGTATACACAAAGAGAAATGAAAACACATCCACACAAAAACTTGTACATAAATGTTCATAGCAACATTATTTGAAGTTGGCAAAAGTGAAAAGAATCCAAATCATCACTAATGAAATGATAAATAAAATGTGGTATATCCATATGATGAATGTTAGTCAACAATTTAAACAATAAAGTCTATCAATGCATGCTACATGAAAGAACCTTGAAAACATGCTAAATGAAAGAGGTTAGATGCAAAATACAGTATATTTCATGATTCCGTTAATAAGAATTATCCAGAATAGGCAGATCTATCAAGACAAAAAGTTTTGTGGAATATTAAACTTTTTCTATATTCCACATTAATGTTTACTTAGGGCTGGTGGTGAGGGAATTGGTGAGAAATTGAGAATTATTATTGAAGATTATGAGACTTTGCTTTTGATGGCGGGGCAGGGGGGGAGCTTCCAGGAAACTGAAGCAGCATGAAGAGTCCCCCTCCTCTTAAAACCCCAATTCTTGTAATTAAGTCAGAGAGATTTCAGACATGTCATTTAGAGTAACAAGCATGAGTTTATTAATAAAAGATAGGAAAGGAGAAAAGTGGTCATTCTCAAGGTAGAGTCCTCTTAGATAGGAGAAGGACAACAACATGCCTCTCCTCGACTCTAGTTTTATTAGGGTCTCAGGGAAGATTCCTGAGAGCCCCGCTGAAGTCTACCTATTAACTTTTGCCTGACAGCAGGATGACATAAGACTTTCAAGTTCCTGCTGCCATGACCAGTCAAGCAGGAACTTTGGCTCATGCTAACAGGTTCTAATTGAAATGTGTTCTTACAGATTTTATGTGGGAGACTTATCCTTATCTCCCTGAGTTTTGGGATCTGGTCTGTTAAAAAGGTCACAAAAGTCCTCCTTTCAGGGTAACTTGTGTTCCTCATACCGACATTATTTTGAACCTACATTTATCCTGCAGATAACAGGTAGATTGCTGAGGAATGTAACATATCCTGTCCACTTAAGCCAGACAAAGCTGCAGGTAAATTGCTTCCTGGAAAAGAAAGCATTTGGGGTCAGCACAGTAGGCCCATTTTATAGAATTATTCCCTTGACCTCATGTTCCCACCACTTACGTCTGTCACCATCATGTTGAGTTTTATGGAAAATGTGCTAAAATTCATTGTGTGATGGTGGCCCAATTCTGTGATCATAGTAAGAACTATTAAATTATATACTTTAAATGAACGAACTGTGTGGACCAGCATTAATTGTCCAGATATGAAACACATTCTGTGTTAGGTTGATATGAATGAGGTTTAAGGAGTTGGAGGTATCTCAACTCAGCCTGAGAGGGGAGTTTCACAGGGAAGTGAACTATTTTGAGGGTCATAAAACAACCCAATGGCTGTTAGATGTGATTTATCCTTACAATACTTCTTCCTTTGGCTAGAGAGGAAATTTAGTTCCAGCTTCTGAATTTTTATTGTTTATTAATTAATAAAACTCAACTGTTACATTGTCCTTGGAAATTAAGAGAAAGAATGTCTTTGATTATGTCCTAAACCAGTTTTAGAATTAATTTTTCTCTGTTTTTCTTTCTTTCTCTCTCTCTTTCTCTCTTGTTTTTTTTTTTTTTTTTTTTTTTTTTTTTTTTTTTTTTTTTCTTCTTTCTGTGGGTACCACGATTGAATTCAGGGCACTTGACCACTGAGCCACATCCCCAGCCCTATTTTGTACTTTATTTAGAGACAGGGTCTCAGTGAGTTGCTTAGTGCCTAGCTTTTGATGAAGCTGGCTTTGAATTCCTCGTGCTTGAGTCTTCTGTGCAGCTGGGATTACAGGCATGCACCATCGCACCCAGCTTCTTCTCAGTTGATTCTTCTGAACTATCCATTTTACTTTTACCTCACAGTCCTTGGCTAGAATTCCCTTTCTCATCACTTGCATGAACATAAAATTTAGTACCTTTGTAAGGTTCTTTATGTGCACTCACTCACAAATACTAAATTTTCAAAGCATTGGTGGCAAGAACAGTTGACACTAAAGGTTTGAGGGAAATTGAAATGTTTTTACAGCATGGAATTGCTAATCCCCCTTTCCTCTCTCAGTTGTTTGGGAACCAGTTACCTACCTCTCCCCTTTCCTGAGCCTCCATCTTTAGGCAACATCAAATATACTCAAATCATCTTATTAAGCAGAACAACTTGTCTCCCCAAAGTGTGCTTGGCAATACTACAGATATGATTTTGCACATCCAAAGACCCCATCCCTTTTCTGAAACAATGGGCTATTCTCTGAGTAAAAGGGAGTAATATAGAGATTTTCCTTTAATATGAAATACGTTATCTCTTTGGAAAGATAAAGTGGTGCTAATCACTTAGATTTTTAAATAGTAATTTTTATATTATCTAAATATCTAAAGATTTGTGCTAAAATGCTTTCCATAATTATGGCCAAACTTTGTCATCAATGTGTACAAATTTTACACTGTTTGAAATTTACTCCAAAATACGTTCCACTAAAGTAAGTAGTGAATAATAAAGCAATCATAGGAATGTAAAATGCTCAGCAGTATTAATAAATCTATAAATCTTTTTCTGAGAATTATACATTTTCCCTTTCTGAAACCCATTACACACACACACACACACACAGTTTAGGAATCAGAAGACTTTTAAACTATTTAAAAAGATTTATCAGGGGCTGGGGCTATGGCTCAGTGGTAGAGCACTTGCTTGGCACGTGTGAGGCACTGGGTTCAATCCTTAGCCCCACATAAAAATAAAATAAAGGTATTGTGTCCACATACAACTAAAAAATACATATAAAAAGATTTATCATATATGTGGTTTGTCATTAAAATTATCATCTAGTGCTATTGTATTTAATTAGTATGTTTACTAATAGATAAAGAGACTAATACAGCCATGCACACGTTATACAATACTAGCTTATGAAAAGCACGATGCCACATGAGTACAGAAGATGTAAAGATCAGAAAATGAGTATTTTATGTAGAAAACTGGATGCACTGGGTGCTCAGTTCTGCTACAGTGTATCTGCAATGTACCTGGCTATATCACCCACTGACTTGATGACACACCCTGTTCTATCTTTGCTAATTCTTTCTTTCCTCAATATTGTTCTGTGTAATCCAACTATAGAAACTTTGCACATGCTGGTCTTTCTAACTGGACCATTTAATTACCACCTCAACTACCTCTCTTCTAAACCTCCACTCTACATTCCCCTTAGTTAGGTTTTTCTTTAAATATATATATATATATATATATATATATATATATATATCCATTTATATATATATATAATATATCCATTTAATTATCTATTTAGTAGAGATATATTCATTACTTCTATCTCAATTATTCTTCCCATTTTGCACTTTTCGTTTAGGAAACCACATTTCTTTTTCCTCATACCAACTTGCTATAATTTTAAATTACTAGTTTATCAGCATACTTATTTACTGCCTGTCTCTTTCACTAGACATTGAGATACATGAAAGCAGAAACCATGTTCACCATTGCTGCACAATCATCTTTTGTGAAAGTTATTCATTGAGGGAAGAAATTTAGAAGGGAAAAGAACATGGGACAGGCTTCACATGATAATTGCATTATGTGGTATTTAAAGACTAAGTTTATTAACTACATTGTTTTTAAGAAAAAAATTATACTTGTCAGGAAGGATTCCATTTCAGGGGCTAAACAACATTTAAAAAATGTTTGCTAAAGATGACACAGTTTTATTCTCTCTTATTGCTGAATAATACTCCATTGTGTATATATACCACATTTTCTTTATCCATTCATCTACTGAAGGGCATCTAGTTTGGTTCCACAGTTTAGCTATTGTGAATTGTGCTACTATAAACATTGATGTGGCTGTGTCCCTGTAGTATGCTGTCTTTAAGTCCTTTGGGTATAGACCGAGGAGTGGGATAGCTGGGTCATAAGATGGTTCCATTCCAAGTTTTCCAAGGAATCTCCATACTGCTTCCCATATTGGCTGCCACATTTTGCAGTCCCACCAACAATGTATGAGTGTGCCTTTTTCTCCACATCCTCTCCAACATTATTGTTTGTATTCCTAATAGCTGCCATTCTGACTGGTGTGAGATGAAATCTTAGAGTGGTTTTGATTTGCATTTCTCTATTTGTTGATTGACTGTATATCTTCTTCTGATAAGTGTCTGTTCAGTTCCTTGGCCCATTTATTGACTGGGTTATTTGTTTTTTTGGTGTTAAGATTTTTTAGTTCTTTATATATTCTAGAGATTAGCCAAATGCTGAATGTTTTCTCTCATATAAGGAGGCTGATTCACAGTGGGGTTGGGATGGGGAGCATAGGAGGATTAGAGGAACACTAGACTGGCCAATGGGAAGGGAGGGGAAGGGAGGGGGGGAAAGGGTGAAGAGAAAAAAGATGGTAGAATGAGATGGATATCATTACCCTAATTGCATGTATGAAGTCATGAATGGTGTGAATATACTTTGTATACAACCAGAGATATGTAAAAATGTGCTCTATAAGTATAATATGAAATGTAAAAAAAAAAAATTGAACCAGACACATTTGTCTTTCCACAGTGTCAAAATTCATTTAATAACAATAAATTCACAAGGTACAACATAAAAAAAAAAAAAAGATGACACAGTTGTTAACTTTGAGCGGCTCCTGGCTTCAAAGAAGTTCACTCTGTTCCTGCAACCATCGTGATCAGAAGGTGCTATATTGGTCCTATACTGGGTGTTTAGGTTCTTGAAGAAGTTCTCTCACATAAGCATTATTAGTTCATGGACTTCAAACAATGGTGCATCCAGGCATCTCTGCAGGGGCAGGCCATAACACCTCTTTGTAGCATTCCTAATTAAATGACTCTTCTTGCTATGTTTTTATAGAATGTTAAAAGGAAAAAAAAAAAAGGTCTTCATGGAAAAGAAAGATATTAACTTATTTTAAATACAGTCATTACTCAAAAATAATTATTGTGTGTAGAGCATTAGGGTACTAAGGCAAATTTGGCTGGTATTGATCATATGACATCATCTGTCTTGTTAGCATTTTTAAAATAACTTGACACTCATAATTTGACAGCACTATAAACATTATTTGAAGTGAGAAGATGAAAATATATACAGACCTAGAGATTCTTTTGGTGGTTTTATGCTTATTCAATGCAATAACAACTAAACTATTCTCATTTAGAGCGCATTGATTTTCTGTCTTTAGGGAACTCTAATTACCTCCCAGATAAGAGACAAGCAGATCTACTTCCACACTGAATGTACACCTCTTCACAGTTTATGCTGCTTTCAAATGCCACCTTCTTAAACCAATGTCTTCATTTTAACTCAGGAATATAAAGCAGACACATCAAGCCATTGTAAGCATAATGAGTTATCTCTACAAATCAACCACATTTTGAATTTTGAGCAAGCCATCTGACATTTAAAAAGCAATTAATGGGAACCTATTAAATAAAAAAAAGGGACCTGCAACACAACTTATATTTCATATCATTTCAAAGATAATTTTCAAAATTCCCTTTCAGTGACACAAAAGGCCATCTCATCCACAGTGCTCTGATTTCCTAAGCTTCTCCTCCATCCTCATGGCCTTATAGTTTTTTGGCTCTTGACTTCCAAAGTCTTCCACCTTCACTCACTTTATCAGTAATGTTTACACCTTGTACAAATTCTGTGTAATTTCTATTTTCTGATCTCAATTTCTCTTCTCCCCCTCTGACTTCATTGTGATTTTTGAGTTTGCACATTGGTCTCATTGACTTTCAATTTCTTCAAACATTGACCCTCATCTAATTCGTAGCTCATCAGCTCCTTCTAGATTTATTTGCTTTCCTCACTTGTCTAGACCCCATTGTCAATCTTGAGAATGACTACTTCAAGAACTCCTTCTTCTTTGTCCCCATTCTATCTACCTCCCATGGTATGCGACTATAATTTAGAAATTCCAGCACGTACCTTCTCCACTTTGAGGTTTTAGAAGAACACACAAGAAAAGCTGCAAACTACTGATTTCTGCTTCCTGCATTCATTCATCCTGCCTCATTTCAATTGCTGCTCATTTTCTATTTATTCATCTTTTTGGGAACTTTTTGACAGTTTCACATTCCCCCTCCCCCAGATTAAACTCTTGGGCCTGTGAACTGCAATTCTCCAAATAAGGAGATTATTTTGACTTTTTTGGTCAAAAAAATTCAATAAACTCTAAGGCAAAGCACTTCCTGCCTCAGAATGATTTCATTTGACTACTCATTTACTTACTAAAAGAACTAAAGAGTGAACTGGCCCCACTTCTTATACTTATATTTTTAGAGGTCCTCTTTTTAATATCATTTCTTATTGCCTCTGAAATCTTGCTTCTTGTTCGATTATAGCTTCTCTCTTGAACATTAAATATTTCTTCACTTCTCCTTTCAACTTTCTCAAGTGACTTTCAAAATAAACAACATTCAAAATCTCCCTTTGTCCCCATGATCAGAATAAGCTCCTCTCATTTTAACCATTTTTCTTAAAGATACCATATTGTTCAATCAGATTGCTTATCCAAACTTGTTATCTATTTTATTTTTTATAATAGCCTTTAGATTAAAGATTACTTCTCCCTTACTGTATGTAATTTTTTATTGAAATATTTGTTTTTCAACATTCCTACTTTCTTCTAGATACAATGTTCCCCAGAAAGGCAAGTGTTTGATTTAACTCGCTCTCATGTATCTTTGATCAATTAATGTCTTTTCTTTTCCTTTTCCTTGTCTTAACATTTTTAAAGCAACTGTATAAACTTCCCCCCCCAACAGCTGATCACCCCTTGTGTATATTTTATTTTGTAGCATTTCCTAATTATGTTTCTTATGTAAGTACACCATCCAAAACAAAGACCAATATGGATTCTTAAATGTCATGTTTTTATGGCCTTGTGTGCCTGAGAGTATTTTTTATTATGCTCTTATTATAGCATGATCATTCAAATGGATAAATATTTAAGTGTGAAGCTTTTACTTTTTATACTTAAAAATTATTTCATCATCTTTTTGGACCTTATATTGCTGTTGAGCAGGCTACTATTTCCTATGGACAATCTTTTCTTTCTTTCTGTTAACTTTTATAATTATTTTTGATCACCTTAAATTTAAAATTAAAATATCTAGGTGTGAGTTCTTCCAGATTTCTCCAAGATAAGACTCTCAGAACTCTTTCAATCTGAAACATTTTCTTAAAAGCTTTATTGAGATATGAATGACAAAAATTGTATATGCTCAAGGCATATAATGTGATGTTTTAATGTTTGTACACCTTGTGAAATGATCACTACAATCCAGCTAATTAACATATCCATCACCTCCCATAAGTGTCTTTTATATGTGTGTGATGAGAATCCTTAGATCTACTCTCTTGGAAAATTTTAATTATACAGTACAGTGTTACTAACCACAGTCATCATAAGTATCTAGAACTTATTCATCTTATACTACAAGTTTGGACCCTTTGATCAACATTTCCTGCTCACCCTCATTCTGGCTACCAGAAAATTACATTTGTACTCTCTGTTCATATGAATTTTATTATGTTTAGATTCCATACAGAAGTGAGAACATGCAGCAATTGTCTTTTTTGTACCTGATTTATTTTACTTAGCATAATGTCCTTCAGTTTCATCCATGTTGCTACAGATAACAAGATTTTTCTCCTTTTGAAGGCTGAATGATATTCAACTATATGTATATGTGTGTGTATACACACACACACACACACACACATGCACATATCTCACATTTTTTATCTGATCATAATGCTGCAATGAACAGTACTATGTTCATGTGCAGATATTTTATTTCCTTTGATTATATATCTAGAAGCGGAGTTCTTTGTCATACAGTACATGCTGTTCTTAAAAATAGTACTTGTTTTTAATTTTTTGAGGAACTAATGGAGTCTAGTTTTTCTTAGATTCTGTGAGCCATACATTCTTTCTTTCTTTCTTTCTTTCTTTCTTTCTTTTCTTTCTTTCTTTCTTTCTTTCTTTCTTTCTTTCTTTCTTTTTTTTTTTTTTGAACTTAAAACATATTACTTGATTTAATCATAACTTAGATTCATGGTACATCACCATATTTGATCCATGTACATCCTTTCCATCTTATTTATGCATTTGATAACATAACAACTATGCATATGGAATCCATCACAATTTTTAAAGTACTTCTAGTAATTTACATTCTCACCTGTGGTCTCACCTGTGGCACATGTCCCTTGAATGTCCCACTCCAACCAGGTAACCAGCATTTTGTTTTATTTTTCATTTACTTTTTAAAAACATACATATTTTTGTCAGCAATAAGTACTTTATCAAAATTACTTTCATAATGTATGGAGCCATATAATTTATTTTTCTTGTAATTTGTTTATTTTTATGTCTTTTAAATAATAAAATTTTGTGAACATAACACCAATTATTTATCCTTTCTTTTTTAAAAAAATATTTATTTATTTGCTTTAGTTGTACACAATGCATTTTTATTTTTACGTGTTAGGCAAGAGCTCTACCACTGAGCCACAAAGCCAGCCCAATTATTTTTCCTTTCTGCAGTTAATGAGTATTTGAATTATTTCCATTCATTTGTTACTATGAACAGTAGTGTTAGAAAGATTCTGATTTACTGAACTACATGCAAGACTTTATCTTAATTTTCTAGTCATAGAGCTGATGGTTTGCAGGGTATGAACATGTTAGTTTTTACAAGCTAATTCCAAAAATTTTTCTGAATTAGAGGACTGATGGCTTCATGATAAGTATATATTGTAGACCAAAGATTTCTCTCTTTGCCTCCTCCTTTTTCATTTCCTCTTGGCAAATTTTAGCATCTTGTTCTTTAATATGAATTTTAAAGTCAACATATCAAGTTCCATGTTGAACCCTGTTGAAATTTAAGTTAATGTTTTATCCCTTTGGTAGATAAATTTGGGGAAAGTGGTGCCTTAAAAATATTTTTTTCCTATCTATAAGTGTGGGATTCCTCTTTACCTATTTAATGTCCTTCACGAAGGAACTTCAGATTGGCTTTATCATTAAAGGATTCTTAATACTTAGCTTGTTTGGCATATAACATATGCCACTTGGAAAACACTTTGATCTCTGCAATCAAATTTTAAACAGCCAAAAGATAAACTGAAACTATCAGAGAAACATTAAAGTTTTACCTACAGAACAAAAGCAAATTCCCTTGTTGATGCATGTTTACGGGCACTGCTAATTTTGCTTTTGAGTAGTGTTTGGAAGCATAAATGTAGATTAAAAATAGCTCTCATTTGTCCACCGTAATGTAGGACAGTTGCACCGTGTATAATTAAAATAAACAGATGTGTATATGGACTCTTTAACCCATAGAGCTCCCATAAAGCTATTTTTGATATAGAAATATAGTCCTGGCAAAATAGCTACAGATGCAACATTTCACCATTAGCAGCAGCATTCTGCAATTAAATATTATCCATAGACGATTACTGAAGATCATTATTTCCTATCACCTTCTGCACCAGAACATTTACCAGAGTTAACACATAGCAAAACTGACTCAACTGAAATTATCCTTCTGTTCCTCTCCTAACCTTCTTGCTTTGGAACAATTAAATACTTAGGCAGCAAAAACAAAATGAGTAGTGATTTGGATTGGAAAGCAACTAGAAAACTATTTGGTTTGAAGTATTAAAGTTTTCTTAATTGAGCCACCAAAGAAAATGAATAATTTATGCAATGGATTCCATAATTTCTCTACATGTGTGGAAATGTTTGGTTAACTATGGTAAAACCATATTCTCCATTTATTCAGAGAGAACTGAGTCAACCAATCAAAACTGTACATATGGTACAAGTTACTTCCACAAAGTGTGCCTTCTTAAATATCATCTGTGATTCTACCCAGCCTTCAAGTAAACACAATATTAAGCTTCCATAGTCACCAAAACAAAATGGGACTTCTTTTTTCCTTGATCCCCAGGCTACCTTATATTTAATGAGACTAGTATTATTTTACTTGTTCCTAGCATAGTTTTTTATTGTCTTTATTTCACATATCTTCTTTTAAGCTACATAAGGGGAGAAAAAATATTGGAAATATTTTTTGAAGAATGGCAAATTTTGTAGGCTCAACTGATGAACCATGATACCTGTCTTATAACAATAAATATTTTTGTCAGTCTGTTAAATAGTAGTATACCATTAGAAAGTAATGAGTTAACCTTTTCATGTGGCCAAATGTGATGATCTGCATATCTACATTTAATATTTAGGTGACTAGAATGTGAATTATTGATACTAATGGAAAACTAGAAGGTATGATAATCACTAATTGATGAGGGCCAATTGGAACTGAACAATGTGTTTAGTACAAGTTGGCTCTATATTATGTGCTTAGAAGAGACACAGGCAACCTCTTAACCCTAATTTTCATGGCATAGAGGATAATATTTTAACTAAAGCTTTAGGTTTTTTAAATCATGAAGCTATCAATTGCATTGTATTGCATCCAAATGTAGAAAAAAAAAAAATCCCTGAATTAACAATGGAGAACTAATATATTCCCATAGGCTGAACCCAGTTGGTTGGTATATCAGTGATTTTTAAAAAAATGTTAATTTTTATTGTTTCCTAATTTAAAAACAGATACATTTAGATAGAATATTTGAAAATAGCATATTGTGATATGAAAAGAACAGGTACCCAATATTAAGACCATTTTTTTGTAAATCTGGTACATAAATGCCAATGTCAGTTCTAAAAGATTCTTTAGATTCCTTTTACTGGTCATTCTTAAGATCTACTGGCTACAAGCATCAGCAATCAAATGTTATATACACAGATAAATTAAAACTTTATGTTTTTAGCAAAAATGATTCCTTCAGATTTTATGAATGGAAGATTAAGAAAAATTCCCATTCATGAATATGAAATTCAGTTTAGGAATAAAAAGGAATAATCTATTAATATGGACCAAAGCCCAAAATTAAATTGGAAATATTTAATTCTTTAATCCAATAATTGCACAAAATATATTTTTTCCTGGCAGTAAATGTGACCAAATGTATCTAATGATAAATAATTTTTATCTTTGCTCCATTATTAATGCTTTCATGAAATTAAAGGTACTGTGGTCAACAATGTAAGCAGTTGTTTAAATTAGTAATTCTTGGAACTATTGAGCCCTTTATTTGAAAATATATCAGCATAAAATTTCTTTTATTTTCTCAACACTATCTTTGCATTATCCCGTAGATGATAAGATCAAATACTATCTCTAATTAATTACATAATGTGTTAGATGAATATATTCTTCTTTATTAATGCCTTAATTAATACACTTCAACATTGTAGACAACGACAACAATTATCAATCTTCCAAGAAAACTGTTCTTTAAAAAACTATATTAGACTAATAAACAAAACTATACTATTTGTGATTTATATTAAAAAATAAAATTAGTAAAAATAAATACTATTAAATTAGGTAAAACACTCTTTTCCATAATATGTAGGAGTTGGAATTGTGAGGATTAATTCTGTATTTATTATTACTGATGTATAAAAATCTATAAAGAATGAGACCATTGAAACTAGTTTCCTAATATTGAGGCTGTTTTCTACAGCAAATCTGAAATCCATATTATCAATTCTCATTAGTCAGGTTAGGTTGATATCATTTATTTATATCATGTCTTGTTTTGTTTTTATGTGTATAAGATTTTCTGAAATTCATCATAAGCCTCTTTCTTGACTTCTATTTTTGTAATCTGGAAGAAGAAAATTTGTCTAATTACTTATTTCTCCTATTCAGATCAAAGTTTCTTTTTTAAAATTTATATAATTTCCAAAAGGTAAAATGTTACTGAAGTTTGTAGGGAGTTCTTATCTCTAAGTTGTTATCCATTTACTAATATTGTTCTTTTTTATCTGAAAGGAATTGTCAAGCATCTAGCCTTTAGAATTTTCATGCTTCTGGCCATTCATCCACTTAAAAGGAAGCAAAGGTAAAACAGAGGTGATTTTTATTTCTGAATGAAATGGCTCCTCCTGGTATAGAGACATCAGAGAACAATAGAGACATCAGAGAACAATACAAAACATTTGTGAAATAGATAATGTGAATTAAGTGGATAAAATTCATAGTAACTGGGAGTCCCCAGTTCAGCGGCTGGCTTAAGTTCCTAGTTCAGCCTGCCCGCGTGAGATCCCAGTTCCGCCTGTGGGCCCTGCAACCTACAGATGGAATTTCCAGTTCAGACTGCCAGCATAAGTTTCCAGTTTGGCCTGTGGGCCCTACGACCTATGGACGGAATTCCCAGTTCAGACTGCCAGTGCACCCGCCCTGAAGGAGAGAACCAGTCGCCAGTTCGCCTGGCCTTCAGGACCCAGAGTAGCATCTCCCTGCTGCAGCATGCAGGACCCCACCTGAGGAAAAGCCCCCTCCACTCCCGGGGGAAGTTGGACCTGCCCAGCTGCAACCAGAACAAGAGGTAGGCACCCGCCGAGACACTCTTCCGCTGTGCAATTCTGCAACTGGCCTAAGGTGCAGCCTTGACTCCACTAACAGGATCGCTGGATGTGAACCAAGTCAATTGGCTTAAACTGGAAGGGAAAAAAGAAGGGCTTCCCAGGGTCCATTTTGTTTGAGACTGGTTCCTGGGTACAACTTTTTGTTGTTGTTGTTGTTTTGTTTTGTTGTTTTTTGGGTTTTTTTTTTTTTTTTTTTTTGGTTTGTTTTTGCTTTGTTTTTGTTTTGATTGGCAGTGTGTTTGTTTGCTTCTGCTCCTCTTCTCTTTCTTTCTTTTCTTCCTTCTCACCTTTGTATATTTTCTTCTTCCTTCATCTTCCCTATTTACACCCTGCCATTGCATACTCAACAGAGGCAAAAACAAGTTATACACAGAAATCGTGATTTCTAGAATGGGTACAATTAAAATATATAGCAAAAGTGGTGTTATATATATTTTATTCTCTATTTTCTTGACTCACTCTCTCTCTCTCCTCTCTCTTACACTAATTTCTACTCCTTTGTCATTTTTTTTTTCTTTTCCATCTTTCTTTATTTCTTCTCTCAACCACTGCATAAGTTAGGTTTATATATAAAGCAGACTTTCCACCTAAGCATTCACTCCATTCTCTTTCCTCTCTCATCTGCTGATACTAAACCACTTCCATAAAACTCTCTTCTCATATTTTCTAAGAAAGAACAATTCAATATACTCACTTCCTTCTTCCTAAACATATCACCTCTGTATCCAATTCTTGAAACTATAAAACCCTATCAGAAGCGTACAGAGTAAATTGGAAACAATATCTGGGTTAACTAAATCTGTACATTGTGATCAAACTGGGATTTTCTGAATAGAAAGTGTTTGATTTTAAGTGTAAAGGAAGTATAAGGAAATATGATAGCATTGTACTACAGAAGCAACATAAGGCTTTAAGGTAAAATCAAAATAGACAAGGTCCCACAGTGCAGGAAGATAAAACACGCAAGCAATATGAAGAAACAAGGGAAGAAAGTGACACAAACAAATCAATATACCTCCACAGTAGATTCCATGGCAAGCACAGTTGGTGAAATGCCAGAGATGGAATTTAGAAATTACATATTCCAAATGTTTGCAGAAATTAAGAATGAACTAAAAAATGAGATGAGGGAGCAAAAAAAGGAGGTAAAAGATCATTTTGACAAAGAACTCCATAAACAAATACAGGAAGTAAAAGATTACTTCAATAGGGAGATAGAGGCTCTAAAGAGAAAACAAATAGATATTCCAGAAATTAAAGAAGCAATAAACCAAAATAAAAGATCAATTGAAAGTATCACCAACACAGTAGATCACTTGGAAGAAAGAACCTCAGACAATGAAGACAAAATATATATACTAGAGAACAATCTAGATTACACAGCAAAAGTGGTAAGAAACCAAGAAGAGGACATTCAAGAATTATGGGACAACATAAAAAAACCAAACTTAAGAGTGATTGGGGTAGAGGAGGGGGCAGAGTTTCAAGCTTAAGGAATGAGTAATTTATTTAATGAAATAATTACAGAAAATTTTCCAAACTTGAGGAATGAATGGGAAAACCAACTTCAAGAGGCTTACCGAACACCAAACATACAAAATCACAACAGATCCACACCAAGACACATTATAATGAAAATGCCTAATATACTGAGCAAGGAGAGAATATTAAAAGCCACAAGAGAAAGGAAGCAGATTACATATAGGGGGAAACCAATCAGACTATGTTCAGACTTTTCTACCCAGACCATAAAAGCAAGAAGATCCTGGAATAGCATATTTCAAGTTCTGAAAGAAAAGGGATGTCAACCAAGAATCTTACATCCAGCAAAATTGAGCTTTAGATTCGAAGATGAAATAAAAACCTTCCACGACAAGCAAAAGTTAAAAGATTTTGCAACTCAAAACCCAGAACTTCTGAACATCCTGGGCAAAATTTTTAATGAAGAAGAGGAGAAAAATAACAATGAAAATCAACAAATGGAGATATTAAACTAAGGGAAATACCAACCAGAAGAGAAACCAAATCAAACTAAAGACCATAATACAAATAAAAATGGATGGGAATAAAAATCACATCTCAATAATAACCCTAAATGTTAATGGCCTAAACTCACCATTCAAAAGGCACAGATTATCTGAATGGATTAAAGGAAATGACCCAACAATTTGCTGTCTCCCAGAAACACACCTCGTAGAAAAAGACATCAATAGACTGAAGGTGAAAGCCTGGGAAAAGTCCTATCACTCACATGGCATGCGGAAGCAAGCAGGGGTTTCCATTATCATTTCAAATAAGGTAGACATCAAGCCAAAGCTAATCAAAAGGGATAAAGATGGATATTTCTTACTACTTAAGGGAACCATTCATCAACAGGATATAATACTCATAAATCTATATGCCCCAAATAATGGAGCACCTACATTCATCAAACAAACCCTTCTCAAGTTCAAGAGTAAAATAGACCACAACACAGTTATCCTAGGGGACTTCAACACACCTCTCTCACCAATGGATAGATCATCCAAACAAAAGCAAAACAAAGAAACTTTAGGCCTCCTTAAACCAATTAATAACTTAGACCTAATGGACATATATAAATATTTCATCCCTCAGTAAGATAATACACTTTTTTCTCAGCAGAACATGGCTCCTTCTCCAAAATAGACCATATATTATGTCACAAGGCAACTCTCAGCAAATATAAAAAAATAGAGATACTCCCTGCATTCTATTAGACCATGAAGGGATGAAATTGGAAATCAATGACAAAACAAGGAATAAGAAAAACTACTCCAACACTGGAAGCTAAACAACATGCTACTGAATGAACAAGGGGTTGAAGAAGACATCAAAGGGGAGATTAAAAAATTCCTGGAGGTAAATGAGAACACAGATACAACGTATAGAAATCTGTGGGACAGAGAGTAGCAGCTCCCGGCTGCTGCACGCAGGGCCAGACCTGGGGAAGGGCTTCCTCCATTATCGGGAAGAGTGCGACCTGCCCATTTGCGACCAGAGCAAGAGGTAGACTCCCGCCCGCTGGAAGGAGAGACCCAGCCACCAGTTTGCCTGGCTGCCTGGGCCCAGAGTAGCAGCTCCCGGCTGCTGCACGCAGGGCCAGACCTGGGGAAGGGCTTCCTCCATTATCGGGAAGAGTGCGACCTGCCCATTTGCGACCAGAGCAAGAGGTAGACTCCCGCCCGCTGGAAGGAGAGACCCAGCCACCAGTTTGCCTGGTCTTCGGGGCCCAGAGTAGCATCTCCCGGCTGCTGCACGCAGGGCCAGACCTGGTGAAGTGCTTCCTCCACTCCCTGGGGGAGTGCGACCTGCCCAGCTGCAACCAGAGCAAGAGGTAGGCACCTGCCCGCTGGAAGGAGAGAACCCTCCGCCAGTTTGCCTGGCCTCCAAGGCCCATAGTAGCATCTCCCTACTGCTGTAAGCAGGGCCCAGCCTGAGGATAAGTCCCTTCCACTATTCCACTGTGCCACTCTGCAATGGACCAAAGGTGCAGCCTTGACTCCACTAACAGGGTTGCTGACTGTACACGATCTGGGTCAGGTGGCTTAAACTGGAAGGGAAAAAAGAAGGGCTTCCAAGGGTCCACTTTGTTTGAGACTTGTTCTTGGGTTCAACGTTTTTGTTTTTATTTGCTTGTTTGTTTGTTTTGTTGTTTCTTGGGAGTTTTTTGTTTGTTTTTGTTTTGATTGACAGTGTATTTGTGTGCTTCTGCTCCTCTTTTCTTTCTTTTCTTCCTTCTCACTTTTATATTTTTTCTTCTTCCTTCATCTTCCCTATTTACACCCTGCCATTGCATTCTCAACAGAGGCAAAAACAAGTTATACGCACAAATTGAGATTTCTAGAACGTGTACAATTGAAATATATAGCAAAGTGGTGTTATATATGGTTTATTCTCTATTTTCTAGACTTATTCTCTCTCTCCTCTCTCTTACACTAATTACTACTCCTTGGTTATTATTTTTTTCTCTTCTTTTTTTTTTTTTTTCTTTTCCATCTTTCTTTATTTCTCCTCTCAACCGCAGCATAAGTTAGGTTTATATGTAAATCGGTCTTTCCATCTATTCATTCACTCCATTCTCTTTCCTCTCTCATCGGCTGATACTAAACCACTTCCATAGAACTCTCTTTTCATACTTTCTAAGAAAGAACAAATCAATACACTCACTTCCTTCTTCCTAAACATATTACCTCTCTGTCCATTACTTGAAACTTTAAAACCCCATCAGAAGCATACAGAGTAAATTGGAAACAACATCTGGGTTAACTAAATCTGTACATTGTGATCAAACTGGGATTCTCTGAATAGAAAGTGTTTGATTTTAAAGTGTAAAGGAAATATAAGGGGATCTGATAGCATTGTACTACAGGAGCAACATAAGGTTTTAAGGTAAAATCAAAGTAGACAAGGTCCCACAGTGCAGGTAGAATAGACGCACAAGCAATATGAAGAAACAAGGGAAGAAAGTGACACAAACAAATCAATATACCTCCTCAGTAGATTCCATACCATGCACAGTTGGTGCAATGCCAGAGATGGAATTCAGAAATTACATATTCCAAATGTTAGCGGAACTTAAGAATGAACTCAAAAATGAGATGAGGGAGCAAATACAGGAGGTGAAAGATCATTTTGACAAAGAACTCCATAAACAAATACAGGAAGTAAAAGATTACTTCAATAGGGAGATAGAAGCTCTAAAGAGAAACCAAACAGAAATTCCAGAAATGAAAGAAGCAATAAATCAAAATAAAAGCTCAATCGAAAGTATCACCAACAGAGTAGATCACTTGGAAGAAAGAACCTCAGACAATGAAGACAAAATATATATCCTAGAGAAAAATCTAGATTACACAGCAAAAATGGTAAGAAACCAAGAACAGAACATTCAAGAATTATGGGACAACATAAAAAGACCAAACATAAGAGTGATTGGGGTAGAGGAGGGGGCAGAGTTTCAAGCCAAAGGAATGAGTAATTTATTTAATGAAATAATTACAGAAAATTTTCCAAACTTGAGGAATGAAGGGGAAAACCAAGTTCAAGAGGCCTACCGAACACCAAACATACAAAATCACAACAGATCCACACCAAGACACATTATAATGAAAATGCCTAATATACTGAGCAAGGAGAGAATATTAAAAGCCACAAGAGAAAGGAAGCAGATTACATATAGGGGGAAACCAATCAGACTTTGTTCAGATTTTTCTACCCAGACCTTAAAAGCAAGAAGATCCTGGAATAGCATATTTCAAGCTCTGAAGGAAAAGGGATGTCAACCAAGAATCTTATATCCAGCAAAATTGAGCTTTAGATTTGAAGATGAAATAAAAACCTTCCACGACAAGCAAAAGTTAAAAGATTTCACATCTCGAAAGCCAGCACTTCTGAACATCCTGGGCAAAATTTTCCATGAAGAAGAAGAGAAAAATAACAATGAAAATCAACAAAGGGAGATATTAAACTAAGGGAAATACCAACCAGAAGAGAAACCAAATCAAGCTAAAGATCATCATACAAATAAAAATGGATGGGAATAAAAATCACATCTCAATAATAACCCTGAATGTTAACGGCCTAAACTCGCCATTCAAAAGACACAGATTATCTGAATGGATTAAAAGAAATGACCCAACAATCTGCTGTCTCCAAGAAACACACCTCATAGAAAAAGACATCAATAGAATGAAGGTAAAAGGCTGGGAAAAGTCTTATCACTCACATGGCCTGCGGAAGCAAGCAGGGGTTTCCATTCTCATTTCAAATAAGGTAGACTTCAAGCCAAAGTTAATCAAAAGGGACAAAGATGGATATTTCTTACTACTTAAGGGAACCATTCATCAAGAGGATATAACAATCATAAATCTATATGCCCCAAATAATGGAGCACCTACATTCATCAAACAAATGCTTCTCAAGTTCAAGAGTAAAATTGACCACAACACAGTTATTCTAGGGGATTTCAACACACCTCTCTCACCAATGGATAGATCATCCAAACAAAAACTAAACAAAGAAACCTTAGGCCTCCTTAAAACAATTAATAACTTAGATCTAACGGACATATATAGAATATTTCATCCCTCAGTAAATGAATACACTTTTTTCTCAGCAGCACATGGCTCCTTCTCCAAAATAGATCATATATTATGTCACAAGGCAAATCTCAGCAAATATAAAAAAATAGAAATACTACCCTGCATGCTATCAGACCATAAAGGGATGAAATTGGAAATCAATGACAAAACAAGGAATAAGAAAAACTACTCCAACAACTGGAAGCTAAGCAACATGCTACTGAATGAACAAGGGGTTGAAGAAGACATCAAAGAGGAGATTAAAAAATTCCTAGAGGTAAATGAGAACACAGATACATCATATAGAAATCTCTGGGACACTATGAAGGCAGTAATAAGAGGAAAATTCATTGCACTGAGTTCATTCTTTAAAAGGAAGAAAAACCAACAAATAAACGACTTAACATCACACCTCCAAGCACTAGAAAAAGAAGAACAGATCAACACCAAGAGCAGCAGAAGACAGGAAATAATTAAAATCAGAGCAGAAATTAATGAAATTGAGACTAAGGAAACAATTCAAAGAATTGACAAAACTAAAAGTTGGTTCTTTGAAAAAATAAACAAAATTGACAGACCCTTAGCAATGCTAACGAAAAGAAGAAGAGAAAAAACTCAAATCACTAACATTTGTGATGAAAAAGGGAATATCACAACAAACACCTCGGATATACAGAAGATAATTAGAAATTACTTTGAAAACTTGTACTCTAATAAAACAGAAAATGCTGAATGCATTGACAGATTTCTAGAGTCATATGATTTGCCTAAACTGGATCTGGAGGCTATACACAATTTAAACAGATCGATTACAAGCAAAGAAATAGAAGATGTCATCAAAAAGCTACCAACAAGGAAAAGTCCAGGACCTGATGGGTTTACAGCAGAGTTCTACAAGACTTTCAAAGAAGAACTAATACCAATGCTCTTCAAACTATTTCAAGAAATAGAAAAAGAGGGAGCTCTTCCAGACTCTTTTTATGAGGCCAATGTTACATTAATTCCAAAGCCAGGCAAAGACACATCCAAAAAAGAAAACTTTAGGCCAATATCCTTAATGAACATAGATGCAAAAATCCTCAACAAAATTCTGGCAAATCGGATACAAAAACATATCAAAAAGATAGTGCACCATGACCAAGTGGGGTTTATTCCAGGGATGCAAGGCTGGTTCAACATTCGGAAATCAATAAACATAATACATAACATCAATAGACTTAAAGATAAAAATCATATGATTATCTCAATAGATGCAGAAAAAGCATTTGACAAAATACAGCACCCCTTTATGTTCAAAACACTGGAAAAACTAGGAATATCAGGGACATATCTCAACATTATAAAAGCTATTTATGCAAGGCCCAGAGCTAACATTATCTTAAATGGAGAAAAATTGAAAGCATTCCCTCTAAAAACTGGAACAAGACAGGGATGCCCCCTCTCACCACTGCTATTTAACATAGTACTGGAAACTCTGGCAAGAGCAATTAGACAGATGAAAGAAATTAAAGGGATCAAGATAGGAAAAGAAGAGCTTATATTAGCACTATTTGCTGATGACAAGATAATCTACCTAGAAGACCCAAAAAACTCTACCAGAAAACTTTTACAACTAGCAAACGAATTTGGCAAAGTTGCAGGATACAAAATCAATACACATAAGTCAAAGGCATTTGTGTACATCAGCGACAAAGACTCTGAAAGGGAAATGATGAAAAATACCCCATTTACAATAGCACCAAAAAAAAATAAAATACCTGGGAATCAACTTAACGAAAGAGGTGAAAGAGCTCTATAAGGAAAATTATAGAACACTAAAGAAAGAAATCATAGAAGAACTCAGAAGATGGAAAGACCTACCTTGCTCTTGGATAGGTAGAATCAATATTGTCAAAATGTCCATACTACCAAAAACATTATACAGATTTAATGCAATTCCAATCAAAATCCCAATGTCATTCTTCAAAGAAATAGAAAAAGCAGTCATGAAATTCATCTGGAGAAATAAGAGACCCAGAATAGCCAAAGCAATCCTGAGCAAGAAAAGTGAAGCAGGTGGCATCACCATACCGGACTTTAAATTATACTATAGAGCAATAGTAACAAAAACAGCATGGTATTGGCACCAAAACAGACTGGTGGACCAATGGTACAGAATTGAGGACACAGAGACTAATACATATAATTTCAGCTATCTTATATTAGACAAAGGTGCCAAAAATGTACAGTGGAGAAAGGATAGCCTCTTCAACAAATGGTGCTGGGAAAACTGGAAATCCATATGCAACAAAATGAAATTAAACCCTTGTCTCTCACCATGCACAAAATTCAATTCAAAGTGGATCAAGGACCTAGGAATTAGACCAGAGACAATACGCCTAATAGAAGAAAAAGTAAGCTCCAATTTCCAACATGTCGGATTAGGCCCCAAGTTCCTTAATAAGAATCCTGTAGCACAAGAACTATTACCAAGAATTAATGAATGGGATAGATTTAAACTGAAAAGCTTCTTCTCAGCAAAAGAAACAATCAGTGAGGTGAATAGAGAGCCAACTAATTGGGAACAAATATTTAATACATGCACATCAGATAGAGCACTAATTTCTAGAATGTATATAGAACTAAAAAAACTTAACACCAAAAAAGCAAATAACCCAATCAATAAATGGGCTAAGGAATTGAAAAGACACTTCTCAGAAGAAGATACACGATTAATCAACAAATACATGAAAAAATGCTCAACATCACTGGCAATTAGAGAAATGCAAATCAAAACTACTCTAAGATTTCATTTCACTCCAGTCAGAATGGCAGCTATCAAGAACACAAACAACAATAAATGTTGGAGAGGATGTGGGGAAAAAGGCACACTCATACATTGCTGGTGGGACTGCAAAATGGTGCAACCGCTATGGAAAGCAGTATGGAGATTTCTTGGGAAATGGGAATGGAACCACCCTATGACCCAGCCATCCCACTCCTGGGTCTATTCCCAAAAGACTTAAAAACAGCATATTACAGTGACACAGCCACTTCAATGTTTATAGCAGCACAATTCACAATAGCTAGGTTATGGAACCAACCTAGATGCCCCTCAGTAGATGAGTGGATAAAGAAAATATGGTATATATACAAAATGGAATTTTACTCAGCAATAAGAGAGAATAAAATAATGGCATTTGCAGGTAAATGGATGAAGTTGGAGAATATAATGCTAAGTGAAATTAGTCAATCTCAAAAATCCAAGTACCGAATGTTTTCTCTGATATAAGGAGGCTGGTTCACAGAGTTGTTGGAAGGGGGGTACATAGGATCAGAGGAACACTAGAATGGTCAACGGAAAGGGAGGGGAGGGAGGGAGTAAGGGGGGGTTGGAAAAAAATTGGTGGTTGAATGAGATGGATATCATTATCCTAAATGCATGATTGAAGATCTGAATGGTACTTATATACTTTGTATACAAGCAGTTGTATGTAAAAAGATACTATACTTGTGCATGATGAATAAGTAAATAAATAATAAAAAAAAAAAAAAAGAAATCTGTGGGACACTATGAAGGCAGTAGTAAGAGGAAAATTCATTGCACTGAGTTCATTCCTTAAAAGGAAAAAAAAAAAAAAAACCCAACAAATAAATGACTTATCATCACTCCTCAAAGCACTAGAAAAAAAAGAACAGATCAACACCAAGAGCAGTAGAAGACAGGAAATAATTAAAATCAGAGCAGAAATTAATGAAATTGAGACTAAGGAATCAATTCAAAGAATTGACAAAACTAAAAGTTGGTTCTTTGAAAAAATAAACAAAATTGACAGACCCTTAGTGATGCTAACAAAAAGAAGAGAAAAAACTCAAATTACTAACATTCGTGATGAAAAAGGGAATATCACAACAAATACCTCATATATACAGAAGATAATTAGAAATTACTTTGAAACTTGTACTCTAATAAAATAGAAAATACTGAATGCATTGACAGATTTCTAGAATCATATGATTTGCCTAAACTGGACCTGGAGGCTATACACAATTTAAACAGATTGTTTACAAGTGAAGAAATAGAAGATGTCATCAAAAAGCTACCAACAAGGAAAAGTCCAGGACCTGATGGGTTTACAGCCGAGTTCTACAAGACTTTTGAAGAAGAACTAATACCAATGCACTTCAAACTATTTCAAGAAATAGAAAAAGAGGGAGTTTTTCCAGACTCTTTCTATGAGGCCAATATTACATTAATTCCAAAGCCAGGCAAAGACGCATCCAAAAAAGAAAACTTCAGGCCAATATCTTTAATGAACATAGATGCAAAAATCCTCAACAAAATTCTGGCAAATCAGATACAAAAACATATCAAAAAGATAGTGCACCACGATCAAGTGGGGTTTATTCCAGGGATCCAAGGCTGGTTCAACATTTGGAAATCAATAAACATAATACATCATATCAATAGACTTAAAGATAAAAATCATATGATTATCTCAATAGATGCAAAAAAAGCATTTGACAAAATACAGCACCCCTTTATGTTTGAAACACTGGAAAAGCTAGGAATATCAGGAACATATCTCAACATTATAAAAGCTATTTATGCTAGGCCCAGAGCTAACATTATCTTAAATGGAGAAAAACTGAAAGTATTCCCTCTCAAAACTGGAACAAGACAGGGATGCCTCCTTTCACCACTGCTATTTAACATAGTACTGGAAACTCTGGCCAGAGCAATTAGAAGAAGAAAGAAATTAAAGTGATCCAGATAGGAAAAGAAGAGCTCAAATTAGCACTATTTGCTGGTGACATGATAATATACCTAGAAGACCCAAAAAACTCTACCAGAAAACTTTTGCAACTAGTAAATCAATTCGGCAAAGTAGCAGGATACAAAATCAATACCATAAGTCAAAGGCATTTTTGTACATCAGTGACAAAGCCTTTGAAAGGGAAATGATGAAAACTACCCCATTTATAATAGCATAAAAAAAATACCTGGAAATCAACTTAAAGAAAGAGGTGAAAGCCCTCTATAAGGAAAATTATAGAACACTAAAGAAAGAAATCATAGAAGAACTCAGAAGATGGAAAGACCTACCTTGCTCTTGGATAGGTAGAATCAATATTGTCAAAATGTCCATACTACCAAAAACATTATACAGATTTAATGCAATTCCAATCAAAATCCCAATGTCATTCTTCAAAGAAATAGAAAAAGCAGTCATGAAATTCATCTGGAGAAATAAGAGACCCAGAATAGCCAAAGCAATCCTGAGCAAGAAAAGTGAAGCAGGTGGCATCACCATACCGGACTTTAAATTATACTATAGAGCAATAGTAACAAAAACAGCATGGTATTGGCACCAAAACAGACTGGTGGACCAATGGTACAGAATTGAGGACACAGAGACTAATACATATAATTTCAGCTATCTTATATTAGACAAAGGTGCCAAAAATGTACAGTGGAGAAAGGATAGCCTCTTCAACAAATGGTGCTGGGAAAACTGGAAATCCATATGCAACAAAATGAAATTAAACCCTTGTCTCTCACCATGCACAAAATTCAATTCAAAGTGGATCAAGGACCTAGGAATTAGACCAGAGACAATACGCCTAATAGAAGAAAAAGTAAGCTCCAATTTCCAACATGTCGGATTAGGCCCCAAGTTCCTTAATAAGAATCCTGTAGCACAAGAACTATTACCAAGAATTAATGAATGGGATAGATTTAAACTGAAAAGCTTCTTCTCAGCAAAAGAAACAATCAGTGAGGTGAATAGAGAGCCAACTAATTGGGAACAAATATTTAATACATGCACATCAGATAGAGCACTAATTTCTAGAATGTATATAGAACTAAAAAAACTTAACACCAAAAAAGCAAATAACCCAATCAATAAATGGGCTAAGGAATTGAAAAGACACTTCTCAGAAGAAGATACACGATTAATCAACAAATACATGAAAAAATGCTCAACATCACTGGCAATTAGAGAAATGCAAATCAAAACTACTCTAAGATTTCATTTCACTCCAGTCAGAATGGCAGCTATCAAGAACACAAACAACAATAAATGTTGGAGAGGATGTGGGGAAAAAGGCACACTCATACATTGCTGGTGGGACTGCAAAATGGTGCAACCGCTATGGAAAGCAGTATGGAGATTTCTTGGGAAATGGGAATGGAACCACCCTATGACCCAGCCATCCCACTCCTGGGTCTATTCCCAAAAGACTTAAAAACAGCATATTACAGTGACACAGCCACTTCAATGTTTATAGCAGCACAATTCACAATAGCTAGGTTATGGAACCAACCTAGATGCCCCTCAGTAGATGAGTGGATAAAGAAAATATGGTATATATACAAAATGGAATTTTACTCAGCAATAAGAGAGAATAAAATAATGGCATTTGCAGGTAAATGGATGAAGTTGGAGAATATAATGCTAAGTGAAATTAGTCAATCTCAAAAATCCAAGTACCGAATGTTTTCTCTGATATAAGGAGGCTGGTTCACAGAGTTGTTGGAAGGGGGTACATAGGATCAGAGGAACACTAGAATGGTCAACGGAAAGGGAGGGGAGGGAGGGAGTAAGGGGGGGGAAGGGAAAAAAATTGGTGGTTGAATGAGATGGATATCATTATCCTAAATGCATGATTGAAGATCTGAATGGTACTTATATACTTTGTATACAAGCAGTTGTATGTAAAAAGATACTATACTTGTGCATGATGAATAAGTAAATAAATAATAAAAAAAAAAAAAAAAAAACGAAATCTGTGGGACACTATGAAGGCAGTAGTAAGAGGAAAATTCATTGCACTGAGTTCATTCCTTAAAAGGAAAAAAAAAAAAAAAAAACCCAACAAATAAATGACTTATCATCACTCCTCAAAGCACTAGAAAAAAAAGAACAGATCAACACCAAGAGCAGTAGAAGACAGGAAATAATTAAAATCAGAGCAGAAATTAATGAAATTGAGACTAAGGAATCAATTCAAAGAATTGACAAAACTAAAAGTTGGTTCTTTGAAAAAATAAACAAAATTGACAGACCCTTAGTGATGCTAACAAAAAGAAGAGAAAAAACTCAAATTACTAACATTCGTGATGAAAAAGGGAATATCACAACAAATACCTCATATATACAGAAGATAATTAGAAATTACTTTGAAACTTGTACTCTAATAAAATAGAAAATACTGAATGCATTGACAGATTTCTAGAATCATATGATTTGCCTAAACTGGACCTGGAGGCTATACACAATTTAAACAGATTGTTTACAAGTGAAGAAATAGAAGATGTCATCAAAAAGCTACCAACAAGGAAAAGTCCAGGACCTGATGGGTTTACAGCCGAGTTCTACAAGACTTTTGAAGAAGAACTAATACCAATGCACTTCAAACTATTTCAAGAAATAGAAAAAGAGGGAGTTTTTCCAGACTCTTTCTATGAGGCCAATATTACATTAATTCCAAAGCCAGGCAAAGACGCATCCAAAAAAGAAAACTTCAGGCCAATATCTTTAATGAACATAGATGCAAAAATCCTCAACAAAATTCTGGCAAATCAGATACAAAAACATATCAAAAAGATAGTGCACCACGATCAAGTGGGGTTTATTCCAGGGATCCAAGGCTGGTTCAACATTTGGAAATCAATAAACATAATACATCATATCAATAGACTTAAAGATAAAAATCATATGATTATCTCAATAGATGCAAAAAAAGCATTTGACAAAATACAGCACCCCTTTATGTTTGAAACACTGGAAAAGCTAGGAATATCAGGAACATATCTCAACATTATAAAAGCTATTTATGCTAGGCCCAGAGCTAACATTATCTTAAATGGAGAAAAAAACTGAAAGTATTCCCTCTCAAAACTGGAACAAGACAGGGATGCCTCCTTTCACCACTGCTATTTAACATAGTACTGGAAACTCTGGCCAGAGCAATTAGAAGAAGAAAGAAATTAAAGTGATCCAGATAGGAAAAGAAGAGCTCAAATTAGCACTATTTGCTGGTGACATGATAATATACCTAGAAGACCCAAAAAACTCTACCAGAAAACTTTTGCAACTAGTAAATCAATTCGGCAAAGTAGCAGGATACAAAATCAATACCATAAGTCAAAGGCATTTTTGTACATCAGTGACAAAGCCTTTGAAAGGGAAATGATGAAAACTACCCCATTTATAATAGCATAAAAAAAATACCTGGAAATCAACTTAAAGAAAGAGGTGAAAGCCCTCTATAAGGAAAATTATAGAACACTAAAGAAAGAAATCATAGAAGAACTCAGAAGATGGAAAGACCTACCTTGCTCTTGGATAGGTAGAATCAATATTGTCAAAATGTCCATACTACCAAAATAATTATACAGATCCAATGCAATTCCAATCAAAATCCCAATGTCATTCTTCAAAGAAATAGAAAAAGCAGTCATGAAATTCATCTGGAGAAATAAGAGACCCAGAATAGCCAAAGCAATCCTGAGCAAGAAAAGTGAAGCAGGTGGCATCACCATACCGGACTTTAAATTATAGTATAGAGCAATAGTAACAAAAACAGCATGATATTGGCACCAAAACAGACTGGTAGACCAATGGTACAGAATTGAGGATACAGAGACTAATACATATAATTTCAGCTATCTTATATTAGATAAAGGCGCCAAAAATGTACAGTGGAGAAAGGATAGCCTCTTCAACAAATGGTGCTGGGAAAACTGGAAATCCATATGCAACAAAATGAAATTAAACCCTTATCTCTCACCATGCACAAAACTCAATTCAAAGTGGATCAAGGACCTAGGAATTAGACCAGAGACAATACACCTAATAGAAGAAAAAGTAAGCTCCAATTTCCAACATGTCGGATTAGGCCCCAAGTTCCTTAATAAGAATCCTGTAGCACAAGAATTATTACCAAGAATTAATGAATGGGATAGATTTAAACTAAAAAGCTTCTTCTCGGCAAAAATGAACAATCAGTGAGGTGAATAGACAGCCAACTAATTGGGAACAAATATTTAATACGTGCACATCAGTTAGAGCACTAATTTCTAGAATATATAAAGAACTCAAAAAACTTAACACCAAAAAAACAAATAACCCAATCAATAAATGGGCTAAGTAATTGAAAAGACACTTCTCAGAAGAAGATACACAATTAATCAACAAATACATGAAAAAATGCTCAACATCGCTGGCAATTAGAGAAATGCAAATCAAAACTACTCTAAGATTTCATTTCACTCCAGTCAGAATGGCAGCTATCAAGAACACAAGCAACAATAAATGTTGGAGAGGATGTGGGGAAAAAGGCACACTCATACATTGCTGGTGGGACTGCAAAATGGTGCAACTGCTATGGAAAGCAGAATGGAGATTTCTTGGAAAACTGGGAATGGAACCACCCTATGACCCAGCTATCCCACTCCTGGGTCTATTTCCAAAGGACTTAAAAACAGTATATTACAGTGACACAGGTACCTCAATGTTTATAGCAGCACAATTCACAATAGGTAGGTTGTGGAACCAACCTAGCTAGATGTCCCTCAGTAGATGAGAGGATAAAGAAAATGTGGTATATATACAAAATGGAATTTTACTCAGCAATAAAAGGGAATAAAATAATGGCATTTGCAGGTAAATGGATGAAGTTGGAGAATATAATGCTAAGTGAAGTTAGCCAATCCCCAAAATCCAAATACCGAATATTTTCTCTGATATAAGGAGGCTAGTTCACAGTGTTGTTGGATGGGGGTACATAGGAGGATTAGAGGAACACTAGAATGGTCAAAGGAAAGGGAGGCAAAGGGATGGAGCAAGGGGGATGGAGGGGGGGGGAAGGAAAATACAATGGTGGTTGAATGAGATTGATATCATTATCCTAAATGCATGATTGAAGATCTGAATGGTACTTATATACTTTTATACAAACAGTTGTATGTAAAAAGATGCTATATATGTGCCGAATGAATTGTAATACATACTACTATTATAAATAAAAAAGGTAGGAAAAAATTTAAGATCTATTTTTCCATGTAAATTAATCAATTAGCTAAAGGAGGATCCTCCACTGATTTAGTTGGCATTTCCTTTTTTTTTTTTTTTTTTTCTGAACTCCTTTGGGAAACATTTTAATTTTATCATTAAGTCTAGTTTTTCAAATTTCTACGATCTCATAATACTTTATTTTGATCTGTTGGCATTGTTTTATTCTGGACCATAATATGAATTATCTTTATTTTGTCCTTCAATTTTCAGGTTTTCTACTATCCAGATATCAAAAACCACTTTGACACGATCTCTTTTAACAGATCCATGAGATAATTTTGGAACAAATCAGATGTTAAATTGAAATGAATTTCTGCCTTCCCTATTGGAAAACAAAAACAAAAATAAAAATAAGATATTATTCTACACATAAGTTCAAAAGCATTTTTGAATAAAACTTATTATTTCAGTCAGATGTAACATATTGCTGTGCCTCCTGAGTTAATAAAATATAGAAAATTCAACTTTGAAAAGGTGACAAACAAAAGTGGTAGAAAGTAGGTAACATGAAATACTCTTGCAATTGTCATAAAACAAATTGTCCTCAATAAAGCTTGACATCATTCATATGAAAAAAAATTCACAGTAACTATCGTGGAAAAGCATGGAGTTTAAACAAGGCAGACCACCTCACTCTGCCACTTGTTGTGAATTTGACTTCTCCAAGAGCACAGAAATTATACAGGAAAAAGGAGTAACTAATTTGTACTGAAAAATATTGAAATGCAAAAGGAGTTGATATGTAAACAGGATTAATTAAGTGTAATGTTATGTGCATTTGGGGAAAATTGCTAAATTTCAAGAGCAAAACTATGAGACAATTACTGAAAAAAAAGTGATACAAAAGAAAAAGAGCACACTGTTTTTATGGAATTATGATTTTTAAAAATCAGTATGACTGAAATGTATAAGATGGGAAGGAAAATCTATTTTAGCCGGGTGTGGTGGCTCAAGCCTGTAATCACAGCAGCTTGGGAGGCTGAGGCAATAGGATCACAAGTTCAAAGCCAGCCTCAGCAACTTAGAGAGACCTTAAACAACATATCAAGACCCTGTCTCTAAATAAAATATGAAAAGGGCAAGGGATGTGGCTCAGTGGTTAAGCACCCTGGGTTCAATCTTCAGTACCAGAAGGAAAATAAGAAAGAAAGAAAGAGAGAGAGAGAGAGAGGGAGGGAGGGTGGGAGGGAAGGGGAGGCATGAGGGGAGAAGGAGAGAGGAAGGGAGGAAAAAAGAAAGAAGGAAAGAAAGGAAAGAAAAGAAAAGAAGGAAGGGCAGGTGGGCATTTTTAAATGGGGCTTTAGACATTGAAAAGATCTAGATCACCTTGAATGAAAAAACTAAAACTAAGGAGGGTGAACATTATTGGGCAATAGGAGGCTGCTAAAATATCTCATATTCTTTAATTTGGCATCTTCTGTGTGTGATCCTTGCTCTAACTGAGGAGATCATTTTTTTTTTTTTTTTTCCAAATGGACTGATGTGTTAAAATACTTGGCTCCTTCTGTCCTGGAGTGACTTAGATCAAATTACAGAGCTGGATAATGTGGTAGAATATAATGTCTACTCTTGCTGCTGTAGATTCCAGGTAGTCTCCTAAATGAATGCTTTCTTGGAAAATACCAAATTGATTTTCTGCCAGATATATTTTTTTTAATTATTTATTTACTTATTCATAGTGCACAAGTATAGCATCTTTTTACATACAACTGCTTGTATACAAAGTATATAAGTACCATTCAGATCTTTAATCATGCATTTTCTGCCAGATATTATATCTCCATCCTCACTTGATGACATTCATTTCTGCTCTCAATTAGGAGTAAACTTCATCTTCAAAGATATTAGTGGTAAAACAGTGCACCTGACATTGTGGATTTATGAGCTCCTCCTTGAAGCATTTTCTTGACTTGGCTTCCAGAGAACTATGTGCTTGGTCTTGCCTGGACTTCAGTGGTGGTTTCAGCCTCCTTTGATATGCCTCATTTTCCCTACTCTGAACATTGGACATCTTCAAGACTCTAGAGCATTTCTCTTCTGTTCTATAACTTAAATCTAGGTAATCATATCTTCATATCTCAATTGACCTTACTGGCCTCAGTCTCTCTCTTGATCTCCAATTCATATGTTCAGCTGCCTAATCAGTGTCCCCACCTGAATTACCAATGGATATTGTAAACCTAGGAGGTCTAAACAAAACTAATTTTTCCCACATGTTCTGTCTTCAAATATGCTTCTTCTCTAGTCTCCCTTAGATCACATGTAAAAGAAACCATTGCTCAGAAAAATGATAATCATAACTCTTATTTAGTCATATTTCACAATATCTCATATGCCATGTATGTGTGTGTGTGAGTGTGTGTGTGTGTGTGTGTGTGTGTGTGTGATTACTCTCCACTTCTATTCCTACCATCCTAATCTAAGCCAAATCATCTTTGCCTAGATTTTTAAAATATCTTCTGAGTTCCTGCTGCTTTTTTTTCCTCTCTTTTAAGCAGTTAATGCTACAGTCAAGTCAGTGTTAATAACATGTAACTGATTAAAACAGTCCTTCCTCCAAAGTCTCCCTATCACACTTACAATCATCCAAAATTCTTACCATGACCTACAAAGTCCTATATAAGGTTGTCTGACTCCATCTTTGGCTTAATTTTCTTCCTCTTTCTACTTATTTTTCCCACTCAGGCAAAACTAACCTTCTTTCTGCTTCTCATAGATATTCATTTTCACCTCAGGGCCTTTGTCCTTGTTGCTTTTTTCCATGAAATACTCTTTTTATAGGAAAACACACAGTTTACTTCCTCCATTTATTGTTCTCAAATCAAACATTCCCTTTAATGAATGTCTATTCTGTTGACTCCATTTAAAGTAGCCTACTATTGCTTTCATATCTTCTTATTTAGTTTATATTCCCACTTATTGCTGATAATACTAACATTATATTATACATTTATTTGTTAATTATCTGACTGTTATACAGAATATAAATGTTGCAAGGCCAGTTTCCCTTAGTCACTGATAACTCCACCAGACAGAATATTTGTAGTCATATTACAGGTGCCTATTATTTTCTGAATGAATTTTTAAAGTGAATGGAAATATAATCATTTTGGGCTTCTCAAAAGGAGCAGTAGAAGTTAGGAGAAAGTTTTTAAGCCAGCATGAACTCAGTGCATTAATGATTAATAGATCAGCAGAACACAGTGAGAGTTCAGAACCAGAACCAGGCAGCACAGCAGTTTGAGTCATGTCAGGGTGGCATCTTTGATCATTGCAAAAATGATGCACTACCAAGAAATGTATCAGGGAAACTCTTTTTTTTCCATAGGGAAAAGCTTTAAGTATATTCTCTACCTTACCCTATTAAAAATATGAATTCAGCCAGAGTACATGCAAAATTTCAATCTTATTTTAAAATACACAAGGGACTACAGAAACATATCATTATAACTTGAGAATTAAAGTGGATTTCTTTAGCAAGATACAAAGAACAAAATATACAGATAAAAGATGGATGTATTTGCCTAGAAACATAATGTAAAGTTATTTTTACAAAATAAAACCATAAAATAACCAATTATAGATTGTGAGAAGGTTTTTGCAACACCTTTAATTAACAAATGAGAGTAACCTAGAATATGAAAAGCTTTATATAGTAGTAAAAAATGTGAGCGATTTTTTTGGAAGCAATTCATGGAAGAAGAAACTGAAGTATATAATTAATGAAATGCTTAATCACACTAGAAATCTAGAGATTTCAAGAAAGAAAATGAAACAAGGAATAAGATTTGCCATTCCTCTGAAGGGCAACAATCTTACAATCTGGCAATAACACGTTTGTCAGGATTAATGAACATGCATGGGTAAAATGGTAAAAACCCATGAGAGATTTGTGTTGAAATATGTAGTAATGTTCCTACAACCCAGAAATTTTACTAACAATATATATTCCAGGAAAAGTCTTGCACATATGCAAAGAGAAAAATGTGTAAGCATAAGTGTAAACTGCCTAAAATTTCATAAGTTTTAATCTAAAATAGTATGACATGCAATGGAATATTTCCCAGCAGTTAAACCAACTGGAGCCACATCTGCCAATATGAACACTAAGGTGTGGTTTGTATCTCACAAGACTTCCTGTACTAAAATGTAGTCACCACTGTGAAGTATTAAGAGGGTAGAACCTTAATCCTACTATGGTGTTGAGAGGGCCACACTTTAGGAGGTGCTTAGAATTACCTAAGTCATTTAGGTAGAGCCCCCATGATTGAATCCTAGTGGCTTTATAAGAAAAGAGAGACCAGAGGAGACACATGCATGCTTCTTGTCTCTTGCCATGTGATACTTATGCCTCCATGGCACTCTGCCAGCAGGAAGACTAGCACCAGTTCAGCCCCTCAATATTGCACCTCCAGAAGACAGCTCCTCAATATTTCACCTCCTGAAACAAAATAAACCTCTCGACTTTATAATTTACCTAGTCTCTGGCATTGCCTTATTAGTAACAGAATATGTGTTAATGGTGAATTATATGGATGTATCTCTTAAAAATAACGAGTTGAAAAAAAACAACTTAAAGAATAAAACAATGTGGGGGGGCTGGGGTTGTGGCTCAGAGGTAGAGCATTTGCCTAGCATGCACCAGGCACTGGATTCGATTCTCAGCACCAGAAAAAGTAAAATAAACACATTGTGTCCACCTATAACTAAAAAATAAATATTTTGTTTAAAAATAAGTAAACAATGTAGCATACATATAAGTTATAAAAAGCTTGACAACTTTACTCTGTTGCTTAGAAATACACACATTAATACATCTGTATTTATTGCAAATGCCATTTATTGTATTAATGTAATTATTTCACATGAATGTGTAACAACTAAATTTAAGGAAAACATCAATAAAAAACAGATCTTTCAGAAGGAGCTGATTGAGTGTGATGGTGGGATCAGGGGAAAGCACAAAGAACTTCTAAATATACTGGTGGTATTTTACTTCTTTTACTGGGTGTGGACACAGTTATCAATTTCATTATTCAAATATTCTATGTCTTTCAAAATATCTTACATATATTAAAATGCAATTTTTCATCTTTGTGGTACAGGCAACCAAACCCAGGGCCTTGTCCTTGGTAGGCAAGCACTCTACCACTAAGCTACAACCACAGCCCCAAAACGAAAATTTTAAGGAGGTAATGTACTGTCATGATAATCTAACATGATTTTGTTTCAACAATTCTATTCAGCTTATTAATGAGGCAGTGCAGATGTTGTGGACTGTTGAGATATTTTTGAGAAGGTCAGATTTTTTAATTAGATATGAAACAAGTCCAACTCCATATTTTTGAGATGTCCATCCTACTGGGGAAAAACTATCTGGCATCCTGTCCCCTCAAATCCCTAACCTAATTTTTATCCCTGAACTTCCCTCATTTTTCTACAGCAGGACACTATTATAAATTCTATACTTATTACTTTTTGTTTGATCTTATTGCCTTAGGGTGGGAATTACCAGATATTCAAAAAGAAAACAGTGATACAAACTCATCTTTCATCAATGAATTTCCCTTTCGACTTGAATCTTAGCTCCTTCACTCCTGTATCTTCAGATCTCTTCAGAGTGAGGTTCCATTTCTCTCTTCTCCTCTCCTTTTCTTGCTTTTATGTTGTTCTTGGTGAGAGACTTAGTCTAGGACAAGATGTTCTATCATCAGTGCAAGTAGAATTCTCTTCCTGATTTTTTCATCTCTTTAATTTTGATATTTTGACAAATCAAAATAATAACAGATTGAAGTGAAATCAGATTTATAAAAAAAGAAAGGTATTTAGCTTTGCTATATCATGAAACGTGTTGCTACAGAATTAGCAGTATTAAGACATATCTGGAGAAAGTTATCTTTCATATTAGAATTCTTTCCACATTCTGGCAAAGTACTAAGTTATAAGAGGGACAAAAATCAAGGTAATTGCAGATTTCTTCACTCCAAATCCCCAGATAGGGATAAAAATGGGTAGTAATGGTAGGTAGGGTGTGGCTGGAGGAGGTATGTCACTGGGGGCATGAATTTTATAATTTGTCCCTGGTAAGCTGAGCTTGCTCTCTCTCTGTCCTGGGCTGCTTTCCGGGCCATGGGGTTGTGCCTCACCTCTGGCCCACAGCTATGGAGTTGGCCCATGTGGACTGTGATTGAGACCTCTGAAACTTTCCCTCTAAAATTGCTCTTGTCTGGCCTTTGGTCATAGCAGCAAAAAAAAGTTAACAAAAATAATACTGCTAATTATACCTGGGATAAATTAATTTAGCAAATCAAAATTTTATCAGAATAGATATCTGACAGTACATAAACTATGTTTGGATAAATCTAAAACAAATTTTGAAGTCCCTGGCAAAAAAAAAAAAAATCTAAAAACATATCAAACAAATGTCAAAAATTAACAATGATGGAAGCAGTGATTGGGATATGAATATAAAGATGAGTTGAAATTAAAATTTTTTAAGAAAAAATAACACTTCATAATGATAAAAAATTACAGTTCAAAATGAGTATTTCTAAATTATATAATCAAAATCCATAAAATAACCTCCAGGAAACAAAAGTTAAAGTATGTAAATCTACCCTAGGAGAACACTTATATCATTAAATTTTTGTTTACTTATTTTAAACCAGTGCAGATAAACACAAAAAAGAATAAAATAATACGATCACCAAAATAAATCTAGTTATATACATAAACTACATATTAAAATATAACTTTTTTTAAGTTCCCATGAAATACTGACCAAAATTTAGCCCCCAAGGGACATTTTAAAAATTCCTAACTGTTGAAATAGAACAGACTGCTTTCTGTGACAAAGTGCAAAAACACAAAAAACAAATTGTGTCAAAGGGTAAATCAGAAAATAAAGGCTTGTTAGGAAATAATGGTAACTAGTATTATTCACCAGTAGTAGACTCACCTTGTGCTCTTAGATTAATTTGAAATGTATTTTCTTATAAATTGTAGGTTGCTAATTATTTATCCAGTTTCAGTGAATAGCTGCCACTCGAATTCCATAAGAGAGAAATATATATTTAAAATATATATTTAAAAGTATGAAAATTTTCAATATACTAGAATGGATATAATGTGGAGAATCATGTAAATTATTATTTTAAAACATGTCTGAAAAGATCCCTGTTAGAAAATACTCTAAGAAACAGAATTGTCTTTATATAAACTCAATCACCAGTAGGGTATTCATTCTGTGGCATTATTAAAACATGCAAGGTAGAATATCCCATTCATTGAAGAAGATGCCATATTCTAATTTATGTAGCAAACAATGATGCATAAAAGCTTAATATTAAGCCACACTGATAGGAGCAAATAGTTCTTTTAAAAGAAGCTGATGTAAAAGGACGAAGTGAGGCAATAAATGTTGACAACTCCTCATAAGGCAGTTTAATGTGATTACAGGAATTGGTATTCTTTTCCTACAGAAATGCCTATAAGAAGTAATAATTGTGGAAGCATAAGAATTTACAACAATAAGCTGAACGAAATGCTTAAAATTAAAAAATGCAATTCACCTCAAAGAACTTGAGATTAAAAATGAAATACTACTCAGAATATACATATTTACACTTATCTCTTATAGAGCATATGTTTCCTTCCAAGCTAAACAAGGATTTACCATTTGCCATGTTTTCAGAGATTAAATATTGTTAAATGCTCTGAGGCACAGTTTACTGCTACTTTTAAGATTACAACTAACCAAAAATATCTGTTTTAAAGACATCCCTATTATTTGATAACTTTAGTAGCTTTAAATCATATAAAGACTATTATTCCATAATACTATACTGCAAATGTTAACTTATAGAATGTTAATAGGATCAATAGCAAACATCTAATTTAATTATATATCATTTTAATTCTATAAAGTAATATACTCAATACTTTTACAAAGCTAGAAGGGATATTAAAGTTTTGAATATTCTTTTAAATTTATTTTTGCTCTTCTGTGCATTTGTTTATTTTTATTGCTTTTTGCTTTGTTCCAAAAGCCATTATGAAAACAAACAATAGTTGTTTAATATGCAAGGATGTTTTTGCATACCTTCAATCTTTCCTCCTGTCTCATAATAGCAGGACTGCTACATTTGGTTTTGGGGTCAATATCTTCAGTGTCATTTTTATATTAAAGAAAATTTCCTTAAGGTAAACTACACTGTAAAAATATAATACATGCATTGATACTACAATACTGCAAGGACAAATTATGCTGTTTTGTTTAAACTTGTGTTAACAATTTTTCAATTTATTATTATTGTATAAAATTATTTTTGCTTAGCTTGTCCAGGGTGATAAAGATATGTACAGTGTACGTTTTTGCTTAAGAAAAAAAAAAACTCTTAAAATACATGCACTACTCCAAAAGTCAAAATCACTTTTCTCAGAATCTGTCTTTTAAAGGGTTATAGCAAAATACCCAATATAAAACATCAAGTATTTAATAAGATAGAGAATTTGGTTCAACATGGCATTGTATTTATTGCATAGCTGTTATATGATAAAGATATGTATAGTGTAAGTTATAAGATATGTATAGTGTATGTTATATGTGCTTTCTTAATGTATTAGGATGAAGTCAGGGATTCCAACATGTGATTATTAGAACACATCTAATAAACATGTACCTACCTCAGAGTGGACATTACTCTCAGTGTTAAAAACAACATAGAGAGATTTGTCTCTTCTTTGATGAAACTTGTCTTTTGTACCTTTTAGTGAAGGGTACAGAAAATTATACCACAAACAAATGTAAATTGTAACATTATAACTGAGATGAGCAAAGAGAGATGCATGGTGTCATGAGATCCCTCATTAGGACAACTGACCTGGTCAGAGAGGGAGGCCAGTTTTGTTTGAACTGAAACCTGAAGGATGAGTAAGATGAATCTGATAAAGAGGAGAAGTAGATGTTACAGGTGGATTAACAGCATGTGCAGCGAATACTTCAGTTGCTGCAATGTATACTTGAGGAGTCAAGGAAATGTCAAAGCAGAGATGTCACATAGATTTTATTCTATACATAATAAAAACATATCATACTTACAGAGAAGGAGAAAGAGGGAGAGATAGAGAAAGAGAATGAGAAATACACTTTGAGGCTTGGATATTGATTAATGAGTCCTCTGCATAGAGAAGAAAATTAAACTCTTATCTATGGTGTAAAGGGGGAAGGGATGGGGTCTTGGGCATGAACTTTGAGAAACTCCAAACTTTAACATTAATGAAGGAGTAAAAGATGAGGAATTCATACAGTACCTAAAGTTAAGGAGAAATCCTGGGGAATATTGTGTCACAGAAACTGAAGGGCAAGAATTTCAAGAGAGAGGCATCCATCAGTATCAAGTAAGAAATGAAGAATGTTGACTGCATTCAGTGACACTGAATTCATTGGGATCCTTCATTGGGATTTGTTGCTTTGATGGAGAGAGGAATTCAGACATAAGCAGTTTGAAGAGTGTGTGAGGAATGAAGAGATATATAAATGAGTCTTTGGAAAACTTTCGTTTCTCTGAAGACAGTCATGGGGCAGTAGCTGGCAGGGAACGAGTGCTAAGAAAGGTTTTTAAAGTCATTATCGTTTCAATATAAATTCAAACAATTTAAAGAACAATAGCAATGATACATTGAGAGGAAAAACTTTAATGATAAAAGAGGATAATTTATTATTGATGATTTCTAAAGGTGAAAGGGAATCGAGTCCAAAACAGAGGTGACAGCATCAGCCTTAGGGAGGAGGAGAGACAGGTTCTCTAATTAATATTATGCAATGAAAAATGTATGTATGCAGATGTGGGTTGGTTGAGACATTTTACATACAGAAAAGGAGAAAGTTTCCATCAGATGAATTTAATTTCTTTCTTTAAAATGGAAGTCAAGGTCATTTGCTGAAAGGAAGCAGGGTAAGGTTAGCCCAGTGTTTAAAAACATATTAGAGAAGTTTTGAGATAATTGGAGAATGTAAAAGGGAGATATCAGAGAATCAGAGAAGTGGCAGTGCAAAGGGCCCTTCTGAAGTTGCTGCTTCTCAATTTCCAGTATAATTAATATATTGAATAATGAGGCATTTTCCAGTGGTTTTAGGATAATCATAGGAGGGTTACAGAAAACAGATGGTTAGGTTCATTCAGGTTATGGGGTTTGGGCAGATATTTTGAATTAATAATTAAGGGAAAGGAGTTTAGCTTGCAGGAAGGTTGCCAAAATGATGAACCATGAAATCTGAGATAAGGAGTAAAGGAACCACAAAAACAGGTGGTCCCTATTTTGTGAATAACAAAATATAAATAAGCCAGTATTCCAAGTGAAAATTGTTACACGTGTTAACACCAGCCAACATGTGACAGTGAGAGCAGCTAAAAGAGGGAGCAAAAGTAATTGAGGGCCAATCATTTGAATCACGTAGAGGCCATTGGAGCAGAAAGTCCATTCATAGGGACTTTTAGATTATCAGAATAATGATTAGATATGAGATAGAGATGATTTAGAAAGAATTCTGTAAGCCAGGCAATGAAATCTCCAACAAATAAAAAGGAGTGACATGAAGTTTGGTAAATGACAGTGACATTTATCAATGAAATTTCTGGAAGGGAAAGGGTTGTAAAGTTGAGTACCAATAAACCTCAAAGGGGTTTTATTTCCTTAAGATGGAAAAATGATGATTTGGTAGAGGCCTGGTGTTAGAATGAGAGGCAAGGATGGCACATATCACCTACAAGGTGAGTGAGGAACAGAACATCAGCTGCTTGAGAGGCCTCCAGGGACAATGGCATGGTGGGTAGAACTTCAAAGAAGTGGAAAATTACCTTAAGGAGATATAGGGATCTTGGAAGAGCTAGGGCACATTTGTAGATCATAGTTTGAGGAGTCTTGTTGGGGAGAAGGGGTAAGTTCAATGAAGTACTAGATTTTAAGAACTACAGTGTAGGAAAGATCAACAGGCAAGGGTAAAGTGTTAAGAAGTGGAGGAGGTCACAGCTTGTAGTCCAGAACTTGACTAACGAAAAAAGAAAGTGAGTTTGAAGGATTTGAATTACACAGTTATTTTTAAAGAGAATATCCTGCGTAAGGCTGCCATGTGAACATTTTCAAGGTCAGCTGATGAAACCTTATGAACTGAAGATTACACAAAATGCTTTATGAAATAGAGATTAATAAAGAGACTTTTGTAATTATTGAATTAGCTGAATAAATTTAATAAAACAATTTAGTTACCAATCAAGATCTCATTCTCTCCTCTTCAGAAGCTATAAGCAGTAGTCCTACAATCACTAGAATTATTAATAACAATACAGAAGAGCATATTATAATATAATTATATATAAAGTTTAAATGAATCAAATTATTCCCCACTCTTATTCTAGATATTTCATTATATGGTTTGACTTTATAGGGATCTTAATTACCATATTTCCTTCTTCCAGTTTCTCCTAAATACTTGCTAATCCTTTGTAGATCATTGGAATTTTTCCTTTGAATACAGAAAACAATAAATTATGTAGTGAGAATCTTCAATGTAAGATTAAACATGTTTCTAATACCATGAATAATACGAACGCAAGAATTTTTTATGGTATTGGAATTTTTCATTAACTTATTTATTTATTCTAATTAGGTATATATGACAGCAGAATGAATTTAGATTCATTGTACACAATTGCTGCACAACTCTTCATTTCTCTGATTGTACATGATGTAGCATCACACCATATGTGCAGTCATACATGTACCTAGTCATACATGTCCATCTCATTCCACCATCTTTCCTGTCCCCTTACCACCTTCTCCATCCCTCCCTCCCCTTTGCCCAATTATAGTTCCTCCATTTTCCCCTGCCCCTCCCCCATTATGGATCAGCATTTACTTATCAGAGAGAACATTTGGCCTTTGGTTTTTTTGGATTAGCATGGTATTGTCCAACTCCATCCATTTACCTAAAAATGCCATAATTTCATTCTCTTTTAATGTTGAGTAATATTCCATTGTGTATATATATCACAGTTTCTTTGTCCATTCATCTATTGAAGGGCATCTAGGTTGCTTCTATAGTTTATTGTGAATTGAGATGCCATAAACATTTCTGTGGCTGCATTACTATATAGTATGCTGATTTTAAGTCCTTTGGATATAGACCAAGGAGTGGGATAGGTCAAATGATGGTTCCATTCCAAGTTTTCCAAGGAATCTTCATACTGCTTTCCAGATTGGTTGCACCAATTTGCAGTCCCACCAGCAATGTAAGAGTGTGCCTTTTCCCCCCATATCCTCACCAACATTTATTGTTTGTATTCTTGATAACTGCTATTCTGACTGGAGTGAGATGAAATATTATAGTTTTGATTTGCATTTCTCTAATTGCTATAGATGTTGAACACTTTTTCATGTATTTATTGATCGAATGTATATCTTCTTCTGAGAAGTGTTTGTTCAGCACCTTAGCCAATTTATTGATTGGGCTGTTTTTTTGTTGTTGTTGTTTGTTTGTTTTCTTTTTTGGTTGTTGTTGTTTTTGGTGTTAAGTTTTTTGAGTTCTTTATATATCCTGGAGATTAATGCTCTATCTGACATGTGTGTGGCAAAAATTTGCTCCTAAAATGTAAGTTCTCTTTTCACCTCATTGTTTGTTTCTTTTGTTGAGAAGAATCTTTTTAGTTTGAATACATCCCATTTATTGATTCTTAATTGTATTTCTTGTGTTTGTAGGAGTCTTGTTAAGGAAGCCGTGGCCTAATCCAACATGATGAAGATTTGGGCCTACTTTTTCCTCTATTAGGCACAGAGACTCTGGTCTAATTCCTAGGTCCTTGATCTAGTTTAAGTTGAGTTGTGTGCATGTTGAGAGATAGAGGTTTAGATTAATTTTGCTGCATATGGATTTCCAGTTTTCCTAGTACCATTTGTTGAAGAGAGTATCTTTTCTGCAATGTATGTTTTAGGCGCCTTTGTTTAATATGAGATAACAGTATTTATGTGGATTTGTCTCTGCTGAAAACATGAATTATTTAGAGTGAGACTTCAAATACTGAAATTCTATTTGTTGTATAGCTAAAATATACCATTTTTTCCTGACATTAGATATTTTACTTGTATCATTTCTAATCTTCAAGCTATATGGAAGTATGCATTAAAATTTTTATTTTACCTAGGAGACAACTAAAACTTGAGGAGACTAGAAAACCTGTCTACAGTGTCCAGCTTACACAATCATTGTCCTGAATGCAAACCAAATATGTTTGATTCCAAAACACGTGCTCTTTAACATGTTACTCATTGAGATCACCTTTTCTAATAGGATAGGGTCTGAAGGAATTTAAGAAAAGGCCTGGCTTCCTAAACATTTCCTGGAGGCTTTTTGCAGTTCTGAGTTTCCACTAATACAATAATTAGGGTTACCATTTAATTTTTTCTATCAAATAAATTCTAGAAAATTTATTTTGTAGGCTGAACTCACTCACTTTAATATAAATTTGTTCCTCGAAACTCTTGCTTTATGAAGACAGTGTTCAGAGATCATGTTTGATATATAAGGATAATTGTATTAAGAATGTAATTTTGAAAGACTGCATCCTTCCTAAGTGGAATGACCCTTGGTAGGGTGTTAGTGAAAAATATTGGGTTGTACATAAGTTCTGGGAATTAGTGTGAGAATATTGAGTAAGAATCAGAAATTATATGTAGACATGATTTATAAACAAAATACTTTGTCATAGTTTTGTTTATGCTGAGGCTTGCTTAGCCTTCCTTAAATTCAAATAACATAGCCGGGCACAGTGGCGCACACCTGTAATCCCAGCACTTTGGGAGGCTGAGGCAGGAGGATCGCGAGTTCAAAGCCAGCCTCAGCAATGGTGAGGCACTTAGTAACTCAGTGAGACCCTGCTTCTAATAAAATATGAAAAAAAAGGTCTGGGGATGTGGCCCAGTGGTCAAGTGCCCCTGAGTTCAATCCCCGATACCAAAAAAAAAAAAAAAAAAAAAAAAAAAAAAAATTCAAATAACATGCATATCCAGGTAAAAATTTTTCTTTTCTGACAAAGAGAAAGTGACCAAATATTGGAAAATACTTGATTTTTGGAATATTGAAAATAACAAAAGGATCTTCTATTTTTCCCATGTCAATGGGCATCTTTTCAAACAATTTTACTTATGCACTTTTTTAGTAATTGATTTTTAATAAAAATATTTTTCAGACTTTGACAAGAATTAGGTGTAAAGCAAGATGATCTTTGTCTTCTTTTTTCATTTCAATCTTCAATCAGCATTTGTTTATTCTCTTTGGGTGTGAGCTAACTGTTAAATATGTATGCATGTAAAATCAGATGTTTTCAGGGCCAAAATGGGTTATATTAATTTATGAAGAAAACTAAGATGGATGATTTCAGAATCATTATTAAGCTATACATCATCATCATTTATTATGGAAATTAATTTTCTTGGTTAAATACAATATATAAAAAAAAGAAGTTTATAATTATGCATTTATGTATGTTCATGTGTTTATATGTAAATACATATGTAAATCATATTATAAAGAAGAGGATTGTCCTTATCTTTTTTTTGTTGTTGTTGTTCATATGATTGTTTTTGTTTGTTTGCTTTGGTGCTAGGGATTAAATCCAGGGCTTTACACACACTAAATACATTGTCTAGCACTGAACTATACCCCTGGACTCTGTCTTTATCTGCTTTATTGCAATTCAATATCACTGAAAGAAATCATCCTTATATTATTATCTCAGAACTGCTTTACTAAAATCTGATAGAATTTGTGTTATGCACTTTAATGTAAAAATATTTAAGTAAAATAATATCTTGGATTTTCTGGACTTTTTATTTTAAAATTTTCTTTTCTTTTCCATTTCAATTTAATATTAAATGAGGAAATTAAGAGTCACAGGTGAACATTAACAGCATATAAATGGTACAGTCTAATAGATTATTTTTATTTTGTTCACCCTATGTAACATGCAGTGAGAACATGCATTTTTTCTAATTCTTCGGTAATTAAACTTGGAGCTCACATATAAAAAAAAGTCATTCCTATATTACAACAGAATATAGATAATTAACATTCATAACATTTTACAAAATTGCTTAATACCCTCAAATTATCCATACTAATTAACTTATTATGATTCATAGTGTCATCTGTAGACTCAAAAGTATAAACTGGGGTTATTTCTTGTAGGATAGATCATTATTGATAATATTTTTGTTTTGAAAGTAAGTAAGGGTTTTTAGAGTATGAGAAATGTGCTTTATTTTATTCCGTCAATACAGAATTACAGGTACTTTTGGTTCAGTTTGATTTTGTAAGTGACTTGCTTTGATTGTGGCACTTGAACAAGTTTCTTTCTGCCCGTCTCCTCACTTGAAAAACAGGAAAATAGTATTGACCTCATGGAGTTCTCAGTCTGAAAAGTCAATGAAAGCAGTAGCTGTTTGCAATTGTATGGCAAGAAAAGCTCTTGATCTAAAGTGTTTAAGATCAGAACATCAGGGTCATGATCTGGATGATGTGTTAATGCCAAACAACCATGGAATATAACCAAAGACTTGTTTTCTAACCGAATAGAAAACAGAATTCTCCCATGCACAATGGAGGAGATGTGACCTGTTTAAAGCAGTCTATATAAATACCAGAAATGAAGACAGTTGGTATAGGGAATTTTTAGTAAGCCTTGGACAGACCTTTTATTTAGAGTAATTCTTAATTCATGTACGTCCATGAAGTCTTATGGCCCCTTTTCACTGTAATATATAAGAAAAAACAGAAGTGTTATTTGAAATCATCTCTTACTGTTCATTGTCCTATATCTTTCCTTTTAGGCCAGTCTCATCTATCTTATACTACTAACAATCAGTTAATTTTAGGAGGGATAGAGATTTTAAAAAAATGAATGAAGATACTGTGGGAGTTATTAATTATAAGCAGAACAAAGTATTTAATAGATATTTTTCTCTGTCAACATCATAACTTATATTTTTTAAGTCAGAGACAGGTATAACCTGAAGGCAGAATAGCCACTACTATGTAAATTATAAATAAAAATACAACCTCAAAAATAATAGCTAAATTAAATGATCATAAATAAATGACCATAAGTAAATAATCCTAAGGCTCATCATTCTTCCTAGCTAAAAAGAACATTTCTTTGGAATGTTGCTTTTCTTTTGCTTTGTAAGTTTGTTGTGAGAACTGCATAGATAATTTGTTATCTAGTATATTATGTTTTAAGAATTATGTGTGGGGATTATATTAAGCAATATTTTATGAGATACAAGTAATATAAGAAGTGATTAGCATGGGTTTAGAGTATAATAAGCACTCAATAAATAATAGTTATAATTTTTAGAATCTATATGTCTTTTTCTTAAAAACCTGGGAAATAATTAACTTCAAAGAAATCAAATGAAGGACAGGCTGACAAAAAATACATTGCCAGACTATAATGTTCTCAGTATGACACTCTCTCATGTTCAGCCCATGTGACAATAATCATATCAGGCCACACTTTTGACCTTTATTTCTGTTTTAGAATTCATTTCCTTCATATATTTTAGCATTTTTGACTTATCTTGTCTAATGGCTCTTTTTCTTGCTGATTTCTTTCATTTACAATCCACCTGAGTTTATGCAGGTCTCTTTTAAACATCACTGTCATTACTTTTACGTCTCAGGTCATTGCGAACCCCTGATCTTCACAGAGCTACAACCCTAACATTTTGGCATCTAGCACTTTAGTTGGGAAACTTACGTGAGGTTTCAATAACTCTCTAGTCTGGTCAACTCTTGACAATTTCTTCAGTCCAGCTCCTGCAGTAAATTAGCAATAAAATCTGGGATTGCACACTTGATCAATCTCTTCTGCAGTATTGCTATGTATCTGTAAAAATGCACTAAGTCAGTAAACTAGCATTTTACACACTGTATTCTACTGAGCATTAGCTATAAAAAATATTAATGGGTGTTCTTTCTCCTAGGACAAGTGTGGTCTAGTTGTTTTAGAAATGCTGGGCTACAATCATAATTCTTAGTCACAACATACTGATATGACAAAGATCTAGAGCATCTTCCAACAAAGACACCTGTTTAACTGCTATTAATAGAAGAGTGTGGCTGAAGAATACAAAAAATTTACTCTGTGTACTTGTTATAGTCATATCTTAAAATGTTTACCTGCTTTATTGTCATATACTATAGGGATAACAAATTAGGCTGAACTCCTTGTCTCTTCAAACATAATGGGCATGGAAGTAATTAATTCCCATGGTAATTTTGGTAAGTTTCTGGTCATTAGTCCAGGTCAGAGTCACAAATGGCCTCCTGCAGACTCAGAGTTTCTAGGACCATGTGCAGCAGGAAGTTAAAAGAAGAATACTCTGTGCTGATATTTTTTGAGCATTCATTAAAATGCACACCTTAGCCCAATCCCACATCTATTGAATCTGTTTTTCTGAGATGGGGCCCAATAATCTACATTTTAAATTAATAACCAAAATTTTAAAGTCAGAGTCTATTCTAAGGAAATAGCATCCTCTATCACAACGGAATGAAAGAAATTCTAACTGAAAGAATAACGTTGTTCCATAAAATAATATGATGTTCTAAGAGGACCACTGACAGGGTCGTGGGTAAAACTCTGTTTAAAATACAAACTTTGCAGCAATTCTCAAATAGCTTTGGAGTCCACTTGCTTGGAAGTTATCTGCCTGTTGCCTGTGACATTGACCTAGTTATATTTTCACTCTCTGCAGCACTCCACACAAGCTTGGGTTGATTATCACATCCTTTCTTTTTAATTCCTAGGTCCAACCTCTTCCATCCTGTCTGGGCTTGTGAATTTTTCCTAATGTGCTCATATCCTCAGCTCAGCCCTCCAGGAGTCCTTACTTGGCTCTGACACTGCTTACTTTAATTGACTCTAGTCACACTTTGTTAGAAAATTCCACGCTCCTTTAGCCTTCCTAGTGTACACACGATGGGCTCAGACTGTAAGAGCTCAACTCTGACACTCCTGCATCTTTGCAAAATATGGGGGCTCTTTCATACCATTAGCTTATTAGTCCACCCCACTTTGTTTTTAAAATCTGAGAAATATTTAGATAGGCATGTCAGAAATAAAGATGTTTATGGTCTTATCTTCTTCCCCTTTGTCTTGTCTTTGGTTAAGAAATCTAAACACTGCCTTTGGCTTTTCATTTGTATGCTCATCAGTTTCCTATTTAGCCAAGAAAATAAAGGCTGAAAAATATGCAGAAATTGTGAAAGTTGTTTGCATTCCACTGAAATATTTCTTTAGCTGAAGGGGATCAAATCAATAAAATATGATGAAACCATATGCTCATTATTTCAAAGGAGAGCAGCTGCTTCAGGGGATATTAGGAGATTTATTAATTCTACCACTACCTCTCATTAAGGATAGATATCTCCAAATTTTATTTCCTAAATAAAATGTACCTCAGTAGGAAAAGTACACTTGTAGAATTTGTACTGATAGTCTATTGGGCGTATTTTCACGATTACTTTTATGATAGAGAAATCATTGTGCCATTTAAAATTAAGCAAAGATATATAGTTTATTCCATGGAAAAGGTTTATAACCTAGCCATGGCTTGGAAATGCCATAGAGAAATTAGTTTGGGCAAAGATGAATACTTACTGCTGTGGGCCATATGAACATTTAATTGAGTTTGTAACTTTCCAGGCGAGAGGCCAAATGGGTCATCTGTCTGGTAGGAAAGGTAACAGGTTCTGTTTTCTTGTTCTCAACAATTTTAGAGGCACAAGAAGACTCAGGTTTGTTTTATGGAAGACTTCTATCCATGTACATCAAGGCAGCAAGCAGACCAAGTCAAGTAACCAATGCATTTTTTTTGATTAATTTAGTTTAGACTCATATTTATATATCTAAAGAAATTCAAAGTAGAGAAAATTGTTGATCTCACTTATAAAATTTAAAATAATTAACATAAAAGGCCTTTTATCTAACCACCTATGTCTTGTTCCTTAAAATAAAAGGCAGAGCAGCAAAAACAATAAAACCCAAAAACCTCAGAAGGAAATTTCAGAATCTCTGTTCAATTAAACAGGAAGGTTTTAACAGTACATATTATCGTAATAAATTCTTTATCATATCTAGAAGACAATTGTGTAAAAACATTAAGAATTTTAAAATATCTTTAGTGAGATATAATAGTAATGCAATAAATTGCACATATTTAAAAAGCATATTTGATACATTTGGACATCAACACAAACAAAGCAATAAACATATCTATTAATCCCCCAAAAGTTTCTTTGTGGCCTTCAGAAACCCCTTTTTCCTCCCTTTCTCCCAACACTATCAAAGGGAGTCCATTAATTTGCCTTCTTCCATGGTAGTTGTTTTTTTTTTTTTTTCCCCCTATTATTTTATATAATGAATTTCTAGAGTAGGCCTTCTTTGGTCTGACTTTTCTTTTTGGAGACAAGCTCTTGCTATGTTGCCCAGATTGGTCTTTTATAAGCCCAAATGATTCTCCTTCCTCAGCCTTTGCCAGATGTTTCAATAGTATTGATAGTATATTATTGTTGAGGGCTATTTCATTGGTCAAACCATAATTTTTCACAAGTTTCCCTTTTGGACATTTGTTTTATTTATAATTTTTTACTATTACAAATAAAATAGGTAAGAAAATTCGTATATAAATTTTTGTGGAAGAGAGAGAGGGAATGATTGCTTTTACTTATTGTAGGTAAATTCCTTGAATGGTATTCATGGTCATAGGGTAGGCATATGTTAAACTATTTCAGAAGCTGTTAAATTATTATTTTTCCAAAATGTTTGTACCATTTTTTCATTCTTATTAACAGTGCATAATAGTTTCTAGTTGCTCCAAATCTCACACCAACTCTTGCTATGATCAGTCTTTAATTTTAATCATTCTATTAGTATTATAGTATCACTTTATGATTTTAATTAATATTTTATCTTTTTTTGGGGGGGGTACCAGGGAGAGTACTCAGGGGCACTCAATCACTGAGCCACATGCCCAGCCCTATTTTGTATTTTATTTAGCAACAGGGTCTCACTGAGTTGTTCAGCACCTCTCTTTTGTTGAGGCTGGCTTTGAAATCCCAAACCTGCCTCAGCCTTCTGAGCCCCTGGGATTACAGGCGTGTGCCACTGAGCCCAGCTCACTTTGTGGGTTTTTATGTATACCTCTCTAATAACCAATGATTTTGAACAATTTATATGTTTCTTTACCAGATAAATATCTCCTCTGGTAGAATATCTATTTAAATATTTGTTGGGGACTTAAGAACACATCAGCCGAAAGAATAGAAAAACTTAACTCTCTGGCTGCCTCCCATTTCCTGATACGGGAACGTGGCCTAGCCAAGAGGCATTCCCCTGATGTGTGATGAGAAATCAGATCGCCACTAAGATAGGCTAATGTCTACACCAATGTGATTTGCTCATGCTCCCTATGTGCTCCTATGATCCTTCTGCTGATTGGCCCATGTCTTCTATAAATGCCATCCAACTTCCTCAATAAACCGAGCTCGAGCCATGACCGGACTCCCTGGTAGGTCTGAGTGTCTTCCATCGTGAAGGCTGGGTGGCCACCAGCCGACTCCTGCTGTTCCTGATCTCGACTCACCGCTGGGACGTGCTCCCCCAGCCTTCTCTGCCGGCCAGAGGAGGCTCACCCGGGGTCAAGGGGGAGTAAAAAACCCCAGCAACTTTAAAAAACCCCGACAAATATTTAACCCATTTTTAAATTTAGTTATCTCTCTTATTATAAACTATTAGGTCTTATTTGGATAGTTAATATACACATCTTTTATCAAATAAGTATTTCAAAAATATTTTCCCCACTTGGTAGCTTGATAATTTTTTAGTATAGTATATTTTCAACATAGCTTTGAAATTTGATGAAGTCTAATTATTGATTTTTAAAATATAGTTTTTGTTTTTGATGTCTAAGAAATATTTGCCTTATTCAAGATCATCATGACTTTTTCCTGTTTTGTTCAAAAAGTTTCAAAAGTTTTGCTCTTCTGGTTAATAATAAGTTACATTTTGTATATGGTGAAATCAATATAAATATTTATTTGTTTTTGCCTTAGACTTCATAAGTCCCATTATCATTTATTGAAAAGATATTTTTTTTCCTACTTTGAATTGCCTTAAAACATTTGTAAAAATAAGTAGACATTAGATATTGTTTCAGTCAACTTTTGAATCAGTGTGATGAAAATACTGGGCAAGAACAAATAGAAGAGAAACAGTTAATCTGGGTCTCATGGATTCAGAGGTCTTATCCCACAGCCAGCCAACTTTATTGCTCTGGGTCCAAGATGAGGCAGCACAGCATGGAGAAAGGTCCAGCAGTGGAAAATTTCTCAGCTTATGAAGAGAAGAGAGATTGAGGGAGAAGGGGCCACAGGAAGAACCTTCCAGGGCATGTCCCCAGTGACTCACCTTCTCCAGCCACACCACATCTGCCTAAAGTTACCAGAGACTTCATTCAAAGTAGGATGAACTGATTAGGTTACAACTCTCACAATACGATCATATTACCTCAGAATATTCCTACATTAGCAGGAGCTTTGGGGAGACACCTCATATCTAAACTATAACAGGTCTATATCTATACTTCCCCTCCAATTTTATTGATTTACTAGTCTCTCATTACATTAATACCATAGAGTTTTGCTTACTGAAACTTTATGCTGCTTATTTAAATTTTAAAATTAGCTTGTCAAGTCTTACAAAAACGTCTGCTCAAATTTTGATTAAGATTATAGTAGCCGGGCGTGGTGGCGCACGCCTGTAATCCCAGCACTTTGGGAGGCTGAGGCAGGAGGATCGCGAGTTCAAAGCCAGCCTCAGCAATGGCGAGGCACTTAGCAACGCGGTGAGACCCTGTCTCTAATAAAATACAAAAAAGGGCTGGGGATGTGGCCCAGTGGTCGTAGTGCCCCTGAGTTCAATCCCTGGTACCCAAAAAAAAAAAAAAAAAAAAAAAAAAAAACAAGATTATAGTAGATCCATAGGTAATTGTTGAGGATGTGAAACAACTAAAATATCCATATGTTACTAGTGAGGAGGAGAAATTTACAGATATTTTGGAAAAAATTTACTTGTATCTTTTAAAATTACATATGCATTTACTATATGGCTTAGCAATCTAACTCTGATCATTGATCAGGGAAAAGGAAGCATACATTCTAACTGATACCTTATTTGAATGTTTATATCAGCTTTATGCACAAAAGCTATAAACTGAAAAATAAGTCTGAATATTCATCAGCTTGTGAGTGCAGGAACAATTATGGCATAGTCATATAAAGAAATACTGTCAGTCTTAAAGAACCAATGATTGATGCCTTTAACAGTATGAATGCATCCCTGAAACAACATAAAAAATGCAAGAAACCAAACATAAACAACTATGTATTTTTAAATTCTATTCATAGGGAATTTTAGAAATGGAAAATTACACTAACCAAATGGATTAGTAGTTTTCAAGTGAACATGAAGGAATATTTTAGGGTGATAGAAATGTTCTCTAAAATGATTGTGGTTGTTGTTACAAATTATATATGTCAAAATTCCTATAATTGTACACTTAATATTAGTAGATCTTATTGAATATAGATAACATTAAAATTTTTAACAAAAATTTGTAAAACTGCAGATATCTTCGACATCTCTTGATAAAGTCGAAGTTGAGAAATGCTGTGTGATTTTGAGGATATGCTTTCCATGCATGGCATATTCACTATTTAATAGAATTCAGCTAGAAGAAATTTTAATTGCCAATTACAATTTCGGGAGAAATTTAGGTAACTGGAAAGTATTGATACAACCTATAATCAGATGTAAACTTGGTGTTAAAGAATAAACTCTCAGGGGGGAAGGGGACAGGAAAGATGGTGGAATGAAATAGACATTATGACTGCACACATGGTGTAACACTACATCCTGTACAACCAGAGAAATGAAAAGTGTGCTGTAATTGTGTACAACAAACCAAAATGCATTCTGCTATCATATATACCCAATTAAAATAAATAAATTTTAAAAAGAATAAACGCTCTTGTTTCTTGCCCAAAACATTTCAGTGAAAGATTTATAATTAAGATGTATTCATATTATTATTTCTAAGATAATCATTTTCTTCTGATCTTGATACATATTCTCTTCAACTTACAATGGCCATATCTGATTTGAGTCCACTGCAAACTGTTAATAATGCCTAAGTGTGTTCCTTTTTTATAACCCTTGTTTTTTCTTTTATTATAAAAATGCCTCTCAGTTCAAGAATGCTTAACATTTGGAGTGTTGTCATATAGCTTCATAATGTAGCATCAACATTTGGTAATGATTCCAAAAATACTTTTGAAATGTTTACTTTGAGTTCTGTATTAAACGTTGTATTTCAAGAGACCATATGGTCAGGCATTTTATAACTTTTTTCAAATGGTATTATGAAAAAACTACTACACTGAATATAACTGAGAATACATAAAGTCTTACTAAAATTTAAACGTTCAAACAACAGACACATTGAGTAAGTGAAGATGCCAGAATATAATAAAAACCCTTTAATTTATAAGCTACCAGAAGCAAGCACACTTTAAAGTCGATGTAAATCAAGAAAAAAAATCTGCTTTTTGTGCAAGAAACATACAATCAAAGGAAATAGAGGTTTTTCTTGTTATCACAAAGGCAGAATTAACATTTAGATTCCCAATATCTCATGTAGGTCATAAAATGAGAGTACTATTTTTTTTCCCTTTTAACTATCAATTAATTTTCACTGTGTTGAAGATAAGTGGACAAAGCCTAATTCTAAAGCTGTCCATGTTCTAAAATGTATTGATAGGACCTAATTCCAATGTGTACCTTTAAGGTCAATGACAACAATTTTTTTTCAAGGTGCATTGCTAATGAACATTAATGGCAGAGCCCACACAGTGTAGTGATATGGATAGAAAAGCATACAGAGAAAATAACAAAAAGTAAACCTCAGTGTTTAATCTTATTGTGTCAGTAACAGAAAATAAATGAATAAAGAAAATGTTAGACATTTACAGAGGAAAAAATGTTGGAAATTTTATTGCTATATCATATACAATATGCAAGTGAAGCTTAGAAAATTCAGACTTTTATTCAAATACTCCCTTAAATCCAAATATAGTGCATATAAGCAAATATATATGAACATTTTGACACACTGATATCAGTTAAATCTATCTGATAATTTCTTGAACGTTCATAATGTACTCTGTTTAGTGGAGACACAAAGAAGAGTAAGATGTTTGGATCTTTACAGACTTACGACAGAGAAAGAAATGATCCTAATATAATGACACAATCAGATGCATTTGGAATAAAGAAGATGGGGTTCCCAAACTCTGACCTGCCTGGTCAGTTAACTGAATTGGACAGAAAAGTAGAAAAAATTTTTTAAAAAGGATTTTTTTTTTCCTTAACTGAGTTTTAATGACAACATTTTTAGTTAAATATACACATGTATATGATAAAAACAAAGAATATAATGATTAGCTCAGTCATTTTGGATCAGAGGCAGCCTTCTAACAGTGGCTCACACAGAATTTTAAAAAAATATTTATTTGTTCTAATCAGTTATACATGGAAGCAGAATGCTCTTTCGATTCATTGTACACAAATGGAGCACAATTTTTGACTTCTCTGATTATACCCAATGTACAGTCACACCATTCATACAATCATACATGTACTTAGAGTAATGATGTCTCTAAGTACATGTCTCATTCCACCATCTTTCCTACCCCTGTTACCCCTCTCCCCTCCCCTTTCCCCCATCCAAAGATACTCTGGTTTCTTTTCAGATCATATAATTTTTTTGCCTTTTACTAAAAAGGGAATTCTTGACACAGGAAATAATTTATGCCAAGATAAAACTAAGTGTGTAGACATTGTATAAAAAAGTTTGTACAACCAAAGTATAAAATTTCCATGTGTGGGTGGAAGACACAGTGCAGGAAAAAAATTAGTCATGAGACACTGTAAAGTAACATAATCCAGATGGTTAAAAACCTATTATGCCAAGCTAAGGGGATTTAGGTTTTGCTAATAGAGAAAGAAAGCCATTGTTATATTTTATCAGAGAGATATCATGATCAGAATTGCATTTCTGAAAGATTACTAGATATCTAAAACGATTTTGACTTGCCAATTTTGTAGCATTTAACATTCATACATATTGTTTTTGAGCTCTTTTATGGTTAATAATTATCCCTTTATAAACTAGCAAACCTATTTGAAAAACTATTTGTCATTCAATAAGATGGTTGTGACAGGTCTCTTTTTAACTTCTTCCATGAACATTATAGACAGAAAATAAATATTTTTAGTGCTTGGATTAAATACCATTATAATTATTTTCACATACAAGATACTTGAAAGCAGGATAATTTTCTTCATATTTATATCTATAGTACTTAGCAATTCTCCAATAAGTAGCTGGGGATCTAAGCTCAGCTGAACCAAAGGATATCTAATAATGGAGAACACAAAGGCAAATGCTTTAGGATTCCACATGGAGAAACCAGAAGCAATGAAAGATCTGACAAAGAGCAGATGTTGACAAATGATTGTTACTGGATTAAAAAAAAATGAAGGCAAAGAAGAGCTCATACGATTCAGAATATAATTACATCAGCTTTTTGTGCTATATATTGCTATGTTAGCATAATTTATTAGCATGGTCATTGACTTGAAGATTGAAAATTAAATACTTAGACCTACAAAGTCAATTAGAAAAAATAACAACATAATTTTTATATTATATTAACTGAAAGGGTTGAGTAAAACCAAAATATCAATTGCAATGCAGGCTCTTGAATATTCAAAATTCTTGGGAAATTTTAATAGAAAAGAATTTTTTTGGAAAAAGAAAAAATGAATTATGCATATTACTTAATCCTTCCAGAAAAATGAATACAATTAGGAGGAAAAAAATCCATTGAAATGATTGTGAAAAACAATCAATGATTGGTGGAGAAAACTGACTAAGATCTATAACAAGACTACATAATACAAAAAGGATGATCACTTTGTTTCACCAAAGCAAAATTGTGAAAGAGATTTAATCAATGTTGGCAGCTATTTGGTAATGCGAAATTTACTATTTTTTTATTTTAAAAAAGCAAATTATTATGAATTGTTTATCAAAAGGCTTAATGTAAGATTATTATTCCCTATTTCAACATTATCTCAGAAAATGTTTTTGATCAACTCCAAGGTATTGGGACTTCTTTAATAAATGATTTTTTTAAAATATTGATTTCATTAATATTATTTATACTTATATTCACAGATTTTTTCCTTCCTTTTTTTTTTTTTTTTTGGCAACTACCTGTTCTTTGGGCCCATTACTCTTCACTAAAAATGATTGTTTTTTCCTCTAAAATTGCCAATAGATCTAAATTCCCTGTATTTTATAAAGAGAGTATTTAAGCTTCAACCATCTGGCCATTCTTTGAGTTTCATACTATGTGTGACTCCCACTTGCTTCTATGTTAATATATTCATGTGTCTTTTCTTTCGTTGAAAAAAAGTTGTGATCTTTTAGCATAAAGACTATTGAAAGAAATACCATGCCAACAAATAATTATGTTGTGCAGCAAATTGTATAATAGAAGCACAATGTTATAGAGTTCAAGTAAGAATATAAATGTGAAGCAGCACCTGAGTCATTTAAGTTAGATATCAAATTCCTGTACAAAAGGGAATTTGACATATGGGTAATAATTATTTTTGAAAATTCATCCATTATATTAGAAACTGGGGATTCAGTATAAAATGTGGAAAATAAGAATGATGGCAAAGAATACTAAATATAACATGGTATAAGGCATAATGTTCAAAATATAATCAGAGCCCCTATTTATTTGTGTTTACCAGTTACTTTTGGAAAATCTATCTTCCTCTGAGTGTAGCAATTTAGTTTACCATATGCCAAGCACACTTCCTTTCTATAAGATACTCCTCTAGGAGTTAGTGTAATGGTACAGATAGTTGAAGAGTCCCTGATGCCAGGGAACTGGAATTCCAGAGGGGGAGAAAAATAACAAAATGAAAATTTCCCAGATAATTGGATGATGAACAGGGGTGCAATATATGAATGCTACTGCATTCAACTTTATCTGCCAGGATTTTCTGGACAAAACGGAATTCCTGAAATATTAAGGAATCTTTTATGTGTGTAAGAAGAAATCCATTATTTTTCTAAATATGGAAACTTCAAGGGACTTTCAAGCAAATTGTACTTTCCTTAAATAAAAGTAACTTTGAATGTTGTAGGAGCCCTGTTTGGGGATTAACTTTAATTGCAGTTGACTATGAGCCGTGGAGATTTGGCCATTGTCGCCACCCGTAGTCTCACGAGATTTGTTGCGAGATCTCGAATGACTTGGCCGAGATTGTTGATCGGGTCAGCGCCATTTTAGGGTGTGTTTTTGGCGTGTGTTAGTCGTTATTAAAACCAGAGAAAAAAGTTATCAAAATAAAAAGCTGTTTGTCTCCAGTTTACTTCTAAAGTTTTTCCCGCGGCTCCGTTGCTCCAAGTGCTTCAGCCTACAACAGAATGTTTATTTTATTTACATAAGTTCCACCACCTACATGCTCCTAGAAAACAAAATTGACAACTAGAATTTTACATTAAGAACAACAGTTTTCCTATAGGTAAAGCATTATGTTATGTATAATTTTTAGCCAAGTCTGTATCTTTGAATTTGGCTGCCATTTTGGCAGAACTTAGACTTCGCTAAACTGTAAACTGATCTTATATTTGTTACCTTGTATGTATTGGTATTTAAATAATCATGGACAAAGACAATACTGCAGGCAAAACCTACAGGTATAAACTTCATATCACAGAAAACATACAGTGAGTTCAGAATTGGATGAGATTTTTTATAATTTATATGTATTATTTAGATAAATGACTTAATTTATGCTCCTTTTGGATTATTGTGTTCCTACCTATTGGGCTATGTTGGCTAGAGGATGGTTCCACATTCTTTTGGACCAGAATATAGGGTTTTCTTTAACTGTCAAGGCACTGTATTCTACAAACACCTATAGTAGAATTTTGTTGAAGTAAAACAGAAATGGAAAGTAAAAAAGAAGATGTGGGACCTCTCTGCATGTCGTGGAAGTTCAACTTACAGTCACAGATGTGTTAGTAATATTCCCAGCATTTTCTTGTAGCTTTGGTGTATGTGTGTTTTGAGAAGGAGTTGGCATCGTCCTACAGGGTAGACAAGAAGATAAAGGGAAGCTGGATGTGGCTCTAGACTTGTACAATCGAGAATATGCATTCTTTGGAGCCCTATTTACATAACTTTTGATGTTGTATTTCTGTGTTCTTATCCTCATATCTTTAGTGGAATAATAGTGAAATGGTTACTATCATCACATTTGTGCGCTGAGGAATTATGAGTCAGACCCGATACACATTAAGGTTGGGGTTGCTTTGGAGAGGGCATTCTTACAAGTGCTGCACTAAGTGACAGTCACCCAGACAGACTGACTGTAGTGTGCAGAGTGGTTCTCTTTCTGATCTGTTATTATCAACATGAATGATAATGAATTAATGAGGAAGCTGAAGTGGAAAATTTGAGGAACTTATTCTTGAGGACTTACAAGACAGCTCCTTTGAGGGCTCTCAGAAATAATTGGAGGATCTTGTGTAAGGGAATTCAATGTCAATTTTTATTTAGGTGCTTATAAGAATCTAAACTAATTTTACCCCCACTGTCATATGAAGCCAGAATATGTTGGTAACGTGAAAGACAATGAGTAGAAAGGATTATGTCAATATTGAGAGACCGGCTCAGAAATGGAAAATAAGTGACTCTAGAATGAAGCCACAAAAACTATAAAACTGAGGGCAAATTCCATCTTCCCAGGTCATAGAGGTGGTATTATAGAAACCTACTTTAGTTTAAGTAAAGGTATAAACAATGAAATACCAAGGAAGTAGCTATTACTTTGTCTTATTTACCCCTGTATTTCCAACTCCTAGCACAACACCCTATGCCTGGAGAACTTTTGAAAATGTGAGAAAATAGATTTTTTTGTTAAATAAAATGTAAAATTAATCATCTTGGGCCCTCTTGACAAAGAGATAAATCAAAAAATCCAGAATATAGTATGCAAGATACTGCATGATGTGGTCCCAATCTGCTCAAATTGTCTCACTGATCCTTCTCTACATAAAATCTGTAGTCATATTGTTTTAGTCAGATTTTTTTTTTCTGCTGTGACTAAAGGACCTTATCAGCACAATTATAGGGGAGGAAGAGTTTATTTCAGTGCTCACAGTTTCAGAGGTCTTAGTCCATAGAAGGCCGGCTCCATTCCTTAGGGCTCAGGGCTCAAGGTGAGCAAAAAAATCGTTTTCTTGCTTCTCACTAATGTGATGATAGTAACCATTTCACTATTATTCCACTAAAGATATGAGGATAAGAACACAGGCAATAAAAGTGTAGCTAATGGAAGCAGCTCAAATCATAGTGACCAGGAGGCAGAGAGAGGGAGACTACACTCTCAAGGTACAGAATATAGACTCTATAGCCATGCCCCAATTACTGTCTCCTCCTGCCACATCCTACCACTCCAGTTAATCCCATCAGGGATTAATTTACTGATTGGGTTAAGACTACTACAACCCAATCATTTCTCCTCTGAATCTTCTTGAATTGTCTCACACTTTATCTTTTGGGGGACACCTCATGTCCAAACCATAACACATATTTACCCTCAGGCTCTCACCCTCCATAGGTTGCCTCATCTTGGTGCTCCGTTTTTGCTCAATTCTTCCCTTAATTGGGACCACATTTCTTTAAAACCCAATGTTCATCCCTATTTTTCTATCTGATCTTATAGTCTTTACTGACTGCTTATTCTTATACTAAGTTTTAAGTCCACAAAGACTGAACTCATTATTCCTTCCTTCTCACTATTAAAATATTTTGGAGCAGCATTGGGGATATATATTGATGTATCCTTTTCTATATCCACTACATCCATTCTCTTGGTATTTGCCAGAAAAAGGTTTTTACATATGTGTCTAATAGAAATTGGGTAACATCACTCTATTGCTCAGAATCCTCCGGTGGTTTACCATCACATTTACAATTCATGTCCTCCTCATATCCTCAAAGGTTTCATTTCTCTGGTCTGCGGCTGCCTCTTCAAAGTCATCACCCCCTCCTTCACTCCCTTCCAGACATTATTGCTTCTTGCTGTTCCCCCAGCCTGACAAGTCCACGTGGCTTCAGAGCTTTTTCATTTGCTTTTTCCTCTGCCAGAAAAAAAAAATTTTTTTTCTTGCTTTTAAAAAATTACTCACTTTTTAAAATTTTATTCCTGTTTTTACTCAAAATATCACCTTCTTAGAGCAGTGTTCTATGGCTTACCTATTCTCAAATATTCCTAATTTATCTAAAACCTTTATTCCTCTTATCTTTACCTCATTAGTTTAAAAAGAGCAATCACTCTTACTATATATTCCATTAATTTCAAAAGCTGTCTAGTCAAAAATATCATTTCTTATTTCTCTGTATATATATATATATATATATATATATATATACTAACATAATATTGAATGTATTATATATTCTATTATTACAATATATTCTATATTAAATTCTATATTCTAAAATATTTCTTTAAAAAAGGGAAAAAGAAACTTAAATTGGATTAGAAACAACTTCCATTATAATGCAAACACAAAGGGTGACCTAACCCTCAAAACTGCATGTAGCTATCTTGTTCAAAAATTGAATTTATAGTATAATCTAGATGAAATCTTACCTCTTAGAAAGGAGTGGGGTGTGTTTCCTTTTGATCAGTAAGCACTCATAATCATTGCTTTTGAGGTAATTGCCAGATCATTCATTTGACTCCAGTGTCTCTTCAGTGAAGTATATCAGGGTGGGGCAAATGCTCAGCTAGACGGTGTATGTGTTCAGAATACAAGCTGTCAGGATGAATATAACTCCCTGAGCAGAAAAGTTTGTTCTGACCAACTACATACAGTCTGATTCTCTTTTGCCCTCAAATTGTATAAACCTCACCTTTCTAAACTTGTCTTTAAAAAAAAAAATTATCTCTATAATTTTATTTTATTGTTTTCTTTCTTTTTTTATTTATAATATTAGTATGTATTACAATTCATAATGCACATATATAGCATCTTTTTACATACAACCATTTGTATACAAAGTATATAAGTACCATTCAGATCTTCAATCATGCATTTAGGATAATGATATCCATCTCATTCAACCACCAATTTTTTTTCCTTTTCCCCCCTCCATCCCCCCCTTGCTCCCTCCCTTCCCCTCCCTTTCCTTTGATAATTCTAGTGTTCCTCTAATCCTCCTATGTACCCCCATCCAACAACACTGTGAACTACTAGCCTCCTTATATCAGAGAAAACATTCGGTATTTGGATTTTTGAGATTGACTAATTTCACTTAGCATTATATTCTCCAACTTCATCCATTTACCTGCAAATGCCATTATTTTATTCTCTTTTATTGCTGAGTAAAATTCCATTTTGTATATATACCACATTTTCTTTATCCACTCATCTACTGAGGGACATCTAGGTTGGTTCCACAACCTACTTATTGTGAATTGTGCTGCTATAAACATTGAAGTGGTTGTGTCACTGTAATATGCTATTTTTTAGGTCCTTTGGGAATAAACCCAGGAGTGGGATAGCTAGGTCATAGGGTGGTTCCATTCCCAGTTTTCCAAGAAATCTCCATACTGCTTTCCATAGCAGTTGCACCATTTTGTAGTCCCACCAGCAATGTATGAGTGTCCCTTTTTCTCCACATCCTCTCCAACATTTATTTTTGTTTGTGTTCTTGATAGCTGCCATTCTGACTGGAGTGAAATGAAATCTTAGAGTAGTTTTGATTTGCATTTCTCTAATTGCCAGCGATGTTGAACATTTTTTCATGTATTTGTTGATTAATTGTGTATCTTCTTCTGAGAAGTGTCTTTTCAATTACTTAGTCCATTTATTGATTGGATTATTTGTTTTTTTGATGTTGAGTTTTTTGAGTTCTTTATATATTCTAGAAATTAGTGCTCTATCTGATGTGCACGTATTAAACATTTGTTCTCAATTAGTTGGCTCTCTATTCACCTCACTGATTGTTTCTTTTGCTGAGAAGAAGCTTTTTAGTTTAAATCTATCCCATTCATTAATTCTTGGTAATAATTCTTGTGGTACAGGATTCTTATTAAGGAACTTGGGGCCTAATCCGACATGTTGGAAATTGGAGCTTACTTTTTCTTCTATTAGGCGTATTGTCTCTGGTCTAATTCCTAGGTCCTTGATCCACTTTGAATTGAGTTTTGTGCATGGTAAGAGATAAGGGTTTAATTTCATTTTGTTGCATATGGATTTCCAGTTTTTCCAGCACCATTTGTTGAAGAGGCTATCCTTTCTCCACTGCACATTTTTGGTGGCTTTGTCTAATATAAGATAGCTGAAATTATATGTATTAGTCTCTGTATCCTCAATTCTGTACCATTGGTCTACCAGTCTGTTTTGGTGCCAATACCATGCCGTTTTTGTTACTATTGCTCTATACTATAATTTAAAGTCTGGTATGGTGATGCCACCTGCTTCACTTTTCTTGCTCAGGATTGCTTTGGCTATTCTGGGTCTCTTATTTTTCCAGATGAATTTCATGACTGCTATTTCTATTTCTTTGAAGAATGACATTGCTATTTTGACTGGAATTGCATTAAATCTGTATAATGCTTTTGGTAGTATGGACATTTTGACAATATTGACTCTACCTATCCAAGAGAAAGGTAGGTCTTACCATCTTCTGAGTTCTACGATTTCTTTCTTTAGTGTTCTATAATTTTTCTTATAGAGGTCTTTCACCTCTTTTTTAAAGTTGATTGCCAGGTATTTTATTTTATTTTTTGATGCTATTGTAAGTGGCGTAGTTTTCATCATTTCCCTTTCAGAGGCTTTGTCACTGATGTACAAAAATGCCTTTGACTTATGGATATTGATTTTGTATCCTGCTACTTTGCCGAATTCATTTACTAGTTGTAACAGTTTTCTGGTACAGTTTTTTGGGTCTTCTAGGTATATTATCATGTCATCAGCAAATAGTGCTAATTTGAGCTCTTCTTTTCCTATCTGGATCCCTTTAATTTCTTTCCTCTGTCTAAAAACCAACAAATAAATGACTTAACATCACACCTCAAAGCACTAGAAAAAGAAAAACAGATCAACACCAAGAGCAGTAGAAGACAGGAAATAATTAAAATCAGAGCAGAAATTAATGAAATTGAGACTAAGGAAACAATTCAAAGAATTGACAAAACTAAAAGTTGGTTCTTTGAAAAAATAAATAAAATTGACAGACCCTTAGCGATGCTAACAAAAAGAAAAAGAGAAAAAACTCAAATGACTAATATTCATGATGAAAAAGGGAATATCACAACAAACACCTCACATATACAGAAGATAATTAGAAATTACTTTGAAAACTTGTACTCTAATAAAATAGAAAATACTGAATGCATTGACAAATTTCTAGAGTCATATGATTTGCCTAAACTGGATCTGGAGGCTATACACAATTTAAACAGATTGTTTACAAGTGAAGAAATAGAAGATGTCATCAAAAAGCTACCAACAAGGAAAAGTCCAGGACCTGATGGGTTTACAGCTGATTTCTACAAGACTTTTAAAGAAGAACTAATACCAATGCTCTTCAAACTATTTCAAGAAATAGAAAAAGAGGGAGTTCTTCCAGACTCTTTCTATGAGGCCAATATTACATTAGTTCCAAAGCCAGGCAAAGACGTATCCAAAAAAGGAAACTTCAGGCCAATATCTTTAATGAACATAGATGCAAAAATCCTCAACAAAATTCTGGCAAATCGGATACAAAAACATATCAAAAAGATAGGCCGGGCGCGGTGGCGCACGCCTGTAATCCCAGCACTTTGGGAGGCTGAGGCAGGAGGATCGCGAGTTCAAAGCCAGCCTCAGCAATGGCGAGGTACTTAGCAACTCAGTGAGACACTGTCTCTAAATAAAATACAAAAAAAGGGCTGGGGATGTGGCCCAGTGGTCGAGTGCCCCTGAGTTCAATCCCCGGTACACAAAAAAAAAAAAAAAAAAAAAAAAGATAGTGCACCACGATCAAGTGGGGTTTATTCCAGGGATGCAAGGCTGGTTCAACATTTGGAAATCAATAAACATAATACATCACATCAATAGACTTAAAGATAAAAATCATATGATTATCTCAATAGACACAGAAAAAGTATTTGACAAAATACAGCACCCCTTTATGTTCAAAACACTGGAAAAACTAGGAATATCAGGAACATATCTCAACATTATAAAAGCTATTTATGCAAGGCCCAGAGCTAACTTTATCTTAAATGGAGAAAAATTGAAAGCATTCCCTCTAAAAACTGGAACAAGACAGGGATGCCCCCTTTCACCACTGCTATTTAACATAGTACTAGAAACTCTGGCCAGAGTCTAAACTTGTCTTAACCTGAGTCAAAACCTTACACGGTCTCTGCCATGACTTTCTAACCATGAAATTTCTCTCTAATATATAATGCTAATTTTAATTCTCTCAGTGTCCCTAGATCTTTAGTTGATCTGCAAGCGGTATATGGCCAGTTTTAGTTGAAACCATAAATTTTAAACTCCCTGTTTTCTCATAATAAATGTGAGGAAATTTACCTAGTTCTCACCACCCCAAAAATCAAAGTGAATTTTTTTCAATTTATTCTTATTTCAAAAATTATTTTAGGAGGCTGGGGCTATAGCTCACGGGTAGAGCGCTTGCCTCACATGTTTGAGGCACTGGATTCAATCCTCTGTACCACATAAAAAATCAATAAACATTAAAAAATTATTTGAGGATTTAGCTGGGCATGGTGGCACATGCCTGCAATCCCAGCAGTTTAGGAGACTGAGGCATGATTGCAAGTTCAAAGCCAGCCTCAGCAATTTAGCAAGGCCCAAAGCAACTTAATGAAGCCCTGTCTCAAAATAAAAAAACAAGAAGAGCTACAGATGTGGCTGAGTGGTTAAGCACTCCAGGGTTCAATCTGTGGTACAAAAAAAGAATTATTTTTGGATTTGAAATTATGCTAAATTTATGAAGTAGATTTTTGGTCATTCCAAAAGAAGCATGGTGGGGGGGGGGGACAAATTATTATCTTATGTATATATAATCACTACTTCCACATTTTAATATTTAAAATGGTCTGCCATTAATGGTCATGAGGAATAGTACTTCATTTATTTACCTTTATTATTTCACATTCCAGCAAGCTTCTGTTATAAAGAAAATTAAAAATAGTGGAAGTTTCTGTGCCCATTGACTTTGCCTTTATCATTCGATATAATGTACTTGTCTGCAAGGATTCTTGCCAAAGGCAGCACAAAAGAAGCAAAGCCATAGAAGGGACACCTATGCTACATATTGCCTATGGCAGTTGGCACTCTTCATTACCTCCTTCTATTTTCCCTCTGTTAAAGTTCTGATGAAATTGAGCTCTTCCCAAGGACAGGTACTCCTGGGTATTGTGGAAATAGATGAGCATAATAAAGAGAATAATAAAATCAAACTCACATTAGTCCTTGATTTACTCCTAATTTCCTGATAAATTCTTTGTCTTCAAGCAGAACATGGAGTAGTTGATAACCTGTTCTATTTTCTTCAAGCAAGTGACTTGCTGAATTTCCTGAGAGCAGTAAGGTTACATTCTCGAAATAGTTTAAATTTTATATTTCACCAAGAAAAATTCAAATGGAAGAAAAAATGTCTAATTATTTTTTCCATAGAGGGAAACTCTCCTGTTTTGGTTATGGTTAGAATTCATTTGGTTCTGTGGCGTGGATAAAGACGAAAATTTCATCATTTTCTGGTTTTCTGTTTTTATCAGTGAACATCCGAAAGGCTATACTAAAGAAGGCAGATTAGAGAAGAGGAAGGGCATCAGAGGGAAGGAGAAGGACAGGGTAAGAAAGGGTAATGAGGTCGATAATATCAAAATGTGTTTTGTGCATGTACAAATTTGCCTCAATGAAGCTTGTTTTTCTGTATGATTAAAATGTACTAATAAAAAATTGAAAAGTTCAAGTTGAAACCTTCTAAAATCTTGAAAGGAAAAAAAAAAAAAAGCTATACCAGGCAAAAGAGTCTGTTAAATGACATGAAATTTGTTCATTTTATCAGATCTAGCACCATAAATCATTTGTTATATTATTTTGTCAAGAAATCACAGCAGGGTATGAAATTATTTTCTATTACAGAGCGATTCACTGGCCTAATAGATAGAATGCCTTTATATATTAGATTATATTTCAAGCAAAAAAGTCTTATTGAAAAAAATGGAAACAAAATTTAAGAAAAATTTAATGAAGAGAGGTCCATCCAAGATCAATATTTGACTTTTTTTTTTTTTTAATTTAAAGTACAGATCAGTGTAATGTACTGTTATTTTCATATATGTATACATCATGGATCAACTTTGTAGGTAATATGAAATACTTAAATTCTTTTGGTTATTATTTTGGTGGGTACCAGGGATTGAAATCAGGGGCACTTAACCACAGAACCAAATCCCCAGCCTTATTTTGTATTTTATTTGGAGACAGGGTTTCGTTGAATTGCTTAGCACCTCACTTTTTCTGAGGCTGGCTTTGAACTCATGATCCTCTTGCCTCAGCCTCCCAAACTGCTTGGATTACAGGCATGTTCCACCATCCCCTGCTGGTTAGTTTTTTTTTTTTTTTTTTTTTTTTTTTTTTTAACATCACCACTCTGCAAGCATTATTTCCTTTGGACAAAACTTTCATATTGAATAACAGTACCTGACCCAGATGAATATACATACTTGGTAATAAAGGCAAATGTCTTTGTAAAGTAAAAAGTTATTATTTCACAGACATTACATGCTTTATTCTTTTTTATTGTAAGTTACATTGTTTTGCTACTTTTAAATACAGTTATTAAGTTGTAGTGTGACGAATTATAGCAAATGCATAAACCCATACAACCACCTCAATAACGGTAAAGAAATTCCCCTATGCACTCTCAAAGTCAAGTGCCCTACAAAAATACTTTCTGATATCTATCACTGCAAAGTACCTTTTTCCTTTTTTGAATTTAATACAAATGGAATCATGTTCTGTTTGCTCTTTTGTGTCTGGATTAATTTGCCCAACATAATGAATTGGGGTATTTATTCAAGTTGATGTATACCACACTATTTATTTCTTTACATTGATAAATAGTGTGACAACCTCAAAACTCTACATAATCCAATATTCCTAATTTCTTTTACCTATTCTGTGGGCTATTGTAATTGTATATTTCATTTACTTATTTATTTAGTACTGAGGATCAAATCCAGGATTTGCACATGCTAGACAAGTTCTTCACCACTGAGCTGTGTCCCCAGCCCTACTTTATTTTTATATGTGCTAGAAACATGATATATTTTTGACTATTTTTTTCATTAGACAGGCACCTTTTAGACCAATTAAGAACAATAAGATATTGGCCAGGCACAGTGACACAAACCTGTAACTCCAGCAGCATGGGAAACTAAGGCAGGATTATCACAAGTTCAAAGCCAGTATTATGGTTTAGATGTGGTGTTCCCCAAAAGCTCATGTGTGAGACAATGCAAGAAGGTTTGGAAGAGAAATTGTTGGGCTATATAGCCTTAACCTAATCAGTGAATTGATCCCTGCTGGGATTCACTGAGTGGTAACTGGAAGCAGGTGGGGGCGTGGCTGGAGGAAGTGGTTCACTGGGAGTGTGGCTATGGGGTATATATTTTGGATCTGGAAAATGGAGTCTCCCTCTCTCTCTGCTTCCTGATCATCACATAAGCTGCTTCCCTCTGTCATACTCTTCCACCATGATGTTCTGCTTCACCTCAAGCCCCAAGGAATGGAGCCGGCATTCTATGGATTAAGACTTCTGAAACCGTGAGCCCTCAAACTTTTCTTTCTCTACAGTTGTTCTGGCCAGGTTTTTTAATCACAGCAGTGAAAAAGCTAACTAAAACAGCCAGCCTCAGCCACACAGGGAGATCCTGTCTCAAAATTTAAAAATTAGAAAAAAAAAAGGGGGATAGGGGATGTGACTCATTAATTATGTACTCCTGAGTTCAATCCCCAGTATATAAAATAAATTAAATAAAAAAGAATTCCTTCATATCTTATTACTTTTAGTATTTTTATAATAGAAACTAGTTTGATTAATAATTAACTTTAGCCAGAGATTTTTCTGTTTTCTGTTGTCTATGTATTTTGGCAATGAATTCCTATTTTTGTTTTTAACTTTCAAAAGTGGTTAGTATTCCTTTATTTTTGAACAATATTTTTGTTTGATAGAGAATTCTTATAGTTTTATTTCTCTTTAAACACTTTAAAGATGTCACTCTATTATCTTCGGACATATATAATTTCTGATGAGAAGTCTTTCATGTTTCTTTGTTGATTAGGTAAAAATTGCCTCTTTTTTTTTTTTTTTTTTCTCTATGTGCCCTGAACATTTACTTTTTATTACTGTCTTTCAGGTATTTGAATATGATGTGCTTTAAGTATGTGTTTTGTTTGTTTTATTTTTTAATTTTTCCATCTGTTAATGCATGCTGTTCACTGTTTTAAACTAGGGTTTTAACTTATTCTTCATTGCAATCATTTTAAATTCCCTGTCTGAAGTTGATTCTGTTGATTATTTTGGCTTTTAACAGTGGGTTGTATCTTCCTTATTTGTTCATGGATAGTCAAATGTTTCTTCCTTTTGTTATGTGTTTCCTAATATTTAGAATAAAAAATATTTTTTTTTCCAGAAGTAAGCAATATTCTCTCTCTGCTATGTCTAAAGTGTGCTGGGTTTGACTCTAGTTAGGAGTTTAGTTGGGTTTGGGTTTTATTATTTTGCTTTGTGTGAAATTAATTGCTCCTGTTACTGTCCTCAGGGTACCAGAAGCTTAGATTCCTCTAGTGTTACTTTATGTATAGGAATAGATTGCTAGAGTGTCTTTCTCAATGCTCCTGTCCCACTCTCAGTTTTCATTTTGTCCTCTAAGCCTGTGCCTCAAAGTTTTTCTACTTACTCTTTTCTATACCCCTTTAGTAGACTGCTATTACTTGTTACTGAATGTTTACTAATTTGTTGGTGTTTTAGTTAACTTCATCGCTGTGAACAAAAAGCATGACAAAGAACAATTTAAGAATAGGAAAAGTTTATTTTGGCTCAGTTTCAGAGTTTCAGTCCACAGTTGGCCTATACCACAGCTTTGGGCCTGAAGTGAGGAAGATCATCACAGTGGAAAGCAGCTCAGGATATTACAGCCAGGAAGCTGAGAGAGCTCCACTCACTAGGGTCAAAATATAAACCCCAAAGTCATACCCCCAGTGACCTATTTCCTCCAGCCACACCCTACCTGCCTATAGTTATCAACCATTTAATCCATATCAGTGAATTAACTCACTGATCACATTACAACTCTCATGATCTGATTATTTCACATTTGATCGTTCTTGTATTGTCTTACACATGACCTTTTGGGGGAAACTCTGTTATCACAATTCAGCCTATTTTAGGCAAACTCTGTAATCCTGAATATTGGATGTGAGATATTTTCAGTGATTTTTCCTCTTACATAGCAGTAGGGCATTTTTAAGGATCTAAGCCTTTTTTTTCGGGGGGGGGGGAGGGTGCCAGGGATTGAATCCGTGAACTCAGGGGCACTCAACCACTGAGCCACATCCCCACCCCTATTTTGTATTTTATTTAGAGAAAGGGTCTCACTGAGTTGCTTAGTGCCTTACTTTTGCTGAGACTGGCTTTGAACTCATGATCTTCCTGCCTTAGCCTCCTAAGCCACTATGATTACAGGCATGCACTACCACACCCAGCATAGAATGGTTTTTAATCAAGCCTAAGAGGACAGAATTTTTTTTCATTTCTACTAGCCAAAATGGGCTTTCCCTGACTCCTGAGGGTCACAGGAGGACGTTTCTATGATAGTAGCTACCACCTTCCCTCAATCCTGGGGGGTTGATTTCCCTATTCCATCCTTTCCTTCATCTTTCCCATGAGGGTTTGATGAGGTCCATAGAGAAAAGCTTTTGAGTGGCTGCAATGTTTCATATTAACTCATATTTAGTCATCAACAACTAATTAGACATTGCCACTGAATCTTCTTACCAGGTTATATGGCAAGCCCATTTGTCTTCCATGGTCTGCCACAGGTAAGCCAATATTTGCATCTCCTTTGTCCTTGGTGGTGTCTGTCTGTCTTCAGATTTCAGGCTTGTTAGGTGCCTAGTGGTTCCTGGTTTCAAGTGGAAATTTTAAAAATTATGATTTTCATAAATTATCTGGCTTTTTCTTGTTGTTAGTTTGGGATTATGCTCCTTCCAAATTTATACCCCTTAAGTAGAAGCTGAGGGTTCACCTTCATTTTGAAAGGATTTTTTTTTTTTAATAAGGAATTTGGGATGACAACTTTTCTTTAGAAATGTTGTTCCTTTCTCTTCTATCATCCATAATTTTTATGAGAAGCCTATGGTCCTTTTCTTTGCTCCCCTGTATGTATTCTCCCCACTCCCCAGAGTTGTTTTATTTTTTTTTCTCTTTTATGCTTTTTACTATTTTATTTTATAATGTGCCTTGGTGTAGTTTTCTTTCTGTTCATACTGTTTGTTGTGTACTAATATTTCTGGGTCTATGAATCTAGTTTCCATTAAATTTGGAAAATTGTCAGGCATTATCATTTCAGTCTGATTTTCTGATTTCTCTCTTTCTGCTACTCCAGTTACACTGAAACTAAACAGCTTGACTTTGTTCCCTAAGTCCCTTAGGTTCTGTGTGTTTTCAATTCTTTTCCTCTCTGTGCTTTGTTGTTTTTTATAATTTTTATTGCAATGTCATAGTGCTTATTGATTTTTTTTCCTCTGCTTTACCATCAGCTGCTAATCCCAATCTAATATAGTTTTGAGTAGATATGTGATTCTCATTTTGAGAAATTTGTGTCTTCTGTTGTCTCATTATGGTTTTCTTTACAAACGTGAGTATATTTGTGATAGTTGAGTAAGGTCTTTGTCTTAACTCTATCTGTCATTTCTGTGTCTGTCAACTAATTTTTCCACAGGCAAATAAGTCAATTTTTCTGCTTTCACATGTATGTACTGAAAGCAAATGAAAGAGGATACAAAAAGAAAAAGAAATGGACACAGACCTCAGCAATTCAGTGATGCTTTATTAAGAAATGGAGGGGTACATTTTCAAGGGGAAAATGTCAATGGGCTACAACAAGTCTGAATTTTATAGGGTTTAGCAGGGCCAGGTTGCTGGTGATGGGCTCATTTAGGGTGGGGCAGGAGGGTGGATATGGGAACAGTTGTGGGTAAGGGAAGGTCCCTGGGTCCTATTTTCCATATCCTTCATGTACTAATTTTGAATTGGAGACTGGATATTGATGAGTGCTCAATTTTGGTTTCTTACGCTTCAGATTTTGCAGTTTTTGCTAGAAAATGGTTAAACTGAAGAGCACTTTGATTTTTTTCCCCATGGTTTATTTCTAAGCATGTTGTGGAGGTTGGAGAGCAGCACCTAGTTACAACTAGTTTATCCCTCCATGAGGGCATAATCCTGTAGTACCTACTGCACATCCTGGCTCCTCAGCAGGGCTTTTGGCAGGCTGAATTTGAACATTCTCATACCTCTGTTAGCTCCAAAGTTTATACAATTCCTTGCTGTGTGAGTTTCATTTCACACATATTTGGCTTACTTTCAGCAGCAAACTCTAGGAAACTCTTATGAAAATTTCTGAAACAGTTTGTATCATGCATCTTCCTGTCTGATACTCTGTCCCACAAATTCCAGCTGACGCTAAATCCCTTAACTACATTTTTTGTTTTCTCAATTCAACAGGATTTCTATTATCTCTTGAGGGTCTTCTTCCTTATACCACCATCTGGAAGGTTCCTTTAGGCAGGAAAATGTGTCAGTGACAGGGCTTATTTATTTCTTTACCTTCTCTGTTGATCACTTCCTACTGTCCAATGTGTGAAAATTATTTGTAAGCATTCTTTTTTTCCAATTTCTAATTTATGGTGAGAAGGCAACTGTGGTCCTAGTTAATTATGACTGGGAGCTGTTTTGGGTCAATTTGTTTTTGCCCATGGAGCTTTTCTGGATTTCCGTTTATTTCATTAGCTCACCTGTACAAAGGCTCAGATGATTTTCCTTATTCTTAAACTGTCTCTGTGCCAGCCTCAGCCCTACCCAGATCAAGTGTTCATCAAGCACATGTGGCTATTTATATTTAAATTAATCAAAATTAAGCTCTATTAAAACTCAGCTTTTCATACTGTGCTCAGTAGGCACATATGTCTACTGTCTGTCCTACTGGACTGTGTGATATAAAACATTTGTCTCACTGAAGAGATTCCTGTTGAACAGTGTTAGCCTAAAAGTCTAAATCCTCTGCTAGGAGGCTGTATAAATATACAGAATCTCTGACTTCCTACATAAGGTTATGTTGCTCTTTTCAAACAATAAGCATATAAATTAATAATTTCATGTTAAGAATAAAATGAAATTGGATCAGGGATTGAAAGACACATTTTTTAGGTCAGGGCTAGAAATGACTATTTTGCCCAGAATGATTATGAAGGCTTCTTTGAGGATATGAGGATATGGCACTTTATTCACAAATCTCAACCATGCTAAAACCAAGGATAAGAGCATGCAAATCAGAAAAAACAGAAAATACAAATTTTGTGAGTTTCTAAAGTTTATCTTCAGACAGAAAAAAAGGAGTGTGACTGCAGCATATGACCTTTTGAGGAGTGTTGAGAGATGAGGCCCAAGTAGTGGAAAGTGGCCAAATTATATGAAGTCGTTGTGGTTCAAAATGCAAGTCGGCTCATTCAACACCTATTCCAACCCTGTATAATGAAGCTAGTGAAAATACTTTATATAGACTCCTCCAACTAGGTTGTCATATAAGGTCTAAGTTCTACCTAGTAGGTATGAGTCAGAAATGAGCAACTTGGAGTGGTAACACACACTGTATCTTCAGGCAAGTAGAAAAGCAGGAGGTACTTGTTTTCTTGTGGCAGCTATTACATACATAATTTTGGGCATTAATTCTCTGCTGTCCTGGTCCTCCAGTGTAGCAGGACGTTTTCCCTGGCTCTTTTAGTCCAAGGATATTTCCTGTTTAGTATATTTGAATAACCTCTTGTTCAATCAGCTTACGTAAATTATCTTGTCTGAAAATTAGAATTGAGAGCATGATGATAGTTTTGGAGTTGTGGAATGACAACTTCAACAACAAATCCTCTCTTCAAAAAGCAAGTGAGAAAAAGGAGAAAAGACTAAAATTGCCAAATCAGGAATGAAATAGGGAGCATCACTACTGATCCTACAGAAATGAAAAGTATTAAGGAAATACTATAAAAACTTCATGCCAATAGGCACCTTTGATGAAATGAGGAAATTCCTAGGAAGATACAATTATCAAAATTGACTCAAGAGAATAAAATAAAATTGAATAAATCCATAACATAAAAGAGTTGAATTAGTAATTTAAAACCTTCCTACTAAGAAAATCTAGGCCCAGATACCTTCATTAGTGAATTCTAGCACATATTTACAGAAGAAATACCAAACCTTCACAAACTCTTCCAGGAGATAGTAGAAGAAGGAAAACTTATTTGGTAATGGAGCAAGGAAATCTAAAAGAGGAAATGATTCAAATAATTTCTCAGTCTGACCTTGAGAATTCCCTGGGATGGTGGTAAAGAGGGTGTGAGAAGTGAGAAGTTCTAGTGACCATTTCTCTCTCTACCTTACTTCTCTGACTATAATTTTGTTGTCTGCAATACACAATAGGTGGGTGGATCTCGGTCTGAACTATTCTTTATATCTTCTGAATAATTGATTTCTATTACAACACCCAGCAAAATGCTCTCCTCTAAATCCATTACCCTTCATCTCTCTGTCTCTCCCCACCCTCCCTCTCTCATATTTCCTTTCGTATGGTTAGTTGCTTTAGAAAATATTCCCACATCAGTGTTATGAAGTCTTTGCAGACAGACCTTCCTATTTCCAGAGAGATGGATGACATATCTGCTTTTGCTAACATCTTATTCAGTCAGGTCTCCTTGACCACCTTATTTCAGGGGTCAATTGCTTTTCACTCCAGTTTGAATTCCATTGAACACGCATCTCTGTAAATAGATCTGTACACGATAGAAGCCAATGCCAAGACCACGTCTTAGTTTTTCATAGTACTTTTAGGACAAATCACATTAAGAGATGTGGAAGACTGTTTTCTCCCAGTGCTTCACTGATGGTTGAGCATCTGCAGCACCCCCAATTCCTTTAGAGGGCAGTGTTGCTTAATTCCAAATCCAACCTGACAGTCCTGCATCTTTGTTAAATAATTGTACAGTTATCAGGGTGAAAATCTTCCAGAACTTTCCTTGGAAATGGAAATAAATCAATGCTATGTGTGTTTAGCAAAAATTTTGTGACATATAAGATCATTTAAGCATGATTAAAAATTAATGTAATTCTAAGGTTTCTTTCTTGCCAATTTGGTTATAACTGCCAGAATGACCTCACAAACTCAAACACTCGCTCAGTGATTCCCACAGACCCTCATTCCAGATAATGTATACTTGTCTTTTATATTTTCACAGACTCCTATCCTATTCAGAAAATGAATACTTATTTTTTGTATTTCATAACTCTATGACTCTGAGGGAGCCTTCATGACCTCTTCTTTGTACACCCATACCCAAAAAATAAGGAATGAATCTTTATGGAAAATGAGGGACATGGATCTGAAAGATAAAGGCATTTCATTACTTTTTTTTTTTTATCGCAGTCATATACATTTCAGGAAACAAATGGGATATTCTTGAGATGAGCATTTGAGCCTAAGGTTAAACACAGATGAAGTTTGATACCTTTTAGGGACAAAACAACAGATCAATTACTTAGCTAGTGAAATCTTTTATATTGTTTCCAAATATAAATGTGAAGGAAATTTTCATGTACTTTGTGTGGTGCTCTTAAATGGGAGAAATTCTTGAGTGAAAAGGAAATCTATTTTAATTCTTATTAATATTTATTTTAAAATATAGCCATCTATTATAGAATTGCTAAGTAAGACAATAAAAGCATACTCCAGAATCTCACATAGTAACATAGTAGATTGTACTGTTCTTCACACATTGTATTCTCTCTCTCTCTGTCTTTGTAATTCTGGGGATTGAACATAAGACTTCAAATATGAATAAGTGACTGCTCTACCACTGAGCTATGTCCCCATCCCCCAGAAGACTCTTTAATAAATATTTATTCAATTGAGTAGATCTAAAGGTTTGATTGCTTAATAAATGTAGTTATTGCACAAAATTTGGATTTACTTCAGAAAAATGAAGCAATTGCCTGGATCGTTATTTGTGTGAAGCAAGCATGAGTTCTGAAAAACAGTTGTCTAGACAGTTCAAATATCAGGATAAAATTCACTGGGTAATTGTTCAAGTTGCAAATTTGCCTTTAGAATGATTGAGAAACACTTATCAATTGGCATGTGATTAAAAATAGGTTTATATCAAGAAATCATTTTTCCTTCTTCTGACAATAGCATTTGTCCAAAATAACTCTAATATATACTATGGGAGAACTACAAAAACTGGAGCCAATTTTTATGCCATTTAATGAAGTTACCATAAAATAACCTCCTATTTAAGAAATAAAGCTTGTTCTTAATATTTGTCTTATAAACTTTATGAGTTGTAGTGTTTTGGAAGATTAAATAATGTTAGTTTTAATATAACTAAACAAAACCATTCTTTTGTTTTTATTTCCTGTTTAATTCACATTAATTTTCAGGCTTACCTTTTATTTTCACTAAATGAGTCACATATGCTAAATATTAAAATTCTACATATAGGAAATATACAATGTTATATTTTACCACTGAAGAACAAATTATATTAACATGATTGGAAACAGTCTGGATTCATATGTTCATTTATATAACCCTTGCTTTAGCATATGTTCATTAAATTAGTCCTATGTGGATCAACATTCTAAGTGCTATGCTCTGACTTCAGTGTTCTGTGGCTGGTGCATGAGTTACAGTTTTAGCAACCAAGAACATAGTAAAGAAGATAATGCAAATAAATTTAAAGCAAGATGATTGCCTTCATTTACTTTTATCTATAGGAGGTATCAAAGGACCTCAGGAGGTAGAAAAATCACTTCCCTGTCTTAGTATGTTTTGAAAAAATTCAAAGCAAGAGCAAATTTGAGATAGAATTTAGAAGAGGTAAGATTTTTTTAGTTAGCAATGGAAAAAGGGTGTGTTGTTTGGGGGGAATAGAAAGAACTAAAATAGAAATGGCATGTAACAATATTAATAGTAATTTATTTGCTATGTGTCATGTAATTTATATTCATTATCTCATGTAATTATCACAATGACCTTAAATTCTCATTCTGTAATTGGGGAAACTCAAGATCAGAGATACTGAGTAATTTGCTAAAGGTCACACAGCTCCCAAGTAGCAAAGGCTGAATTCATTTCTTACCCATATAGACGTGTAGTTATTGGATCAGAGTTTGTACTGAAGAAATATTAAATTTAAGAATATAAAATAACCATGGAGAATCTTATAAGTGAATGAGTACATCTACCGGTAGCTAAATAATGTCTTGTTTCGATGACAGACATGATATTTACAGTGAAACTGACCTTTTTTTTTGTACGTAAGATTCAATACAGGATTCCACTTACTATAGAAGAATATGAAATTGATTCATGATATTTGACCTTCTTACTACTCTCAAAGTAAGATAAAAAATATACTCTGAAACTGACAATAAGCCTATTACTACTAGTGACTAAATGGGAACACTTAAGAGCATAGTTAAAACACAAAAGTTTAGATTTTTTTAAAATTGTATTTTACTGTCTGACTGCTTTAGTTCAAGTTTGTATTACTATATTTCATTGGAGAAAATGAGTTTACATCAATTATAAAAAGTAGTCCGTGAGGGCTGGGGTTGTGGCTCAGCGGTAGAGTGCTCACTTAGCACGTGCTCAGCCTGGGTTCGATCCTCAGCACCACATAAAAATAAAGGCATTGTGTACAACTAAAACAAACAAATAAATATTTTATTGAAAAAGTATGCCATGAAAATTATGCATAGATTATGCTTATAAAATTAGATTTTCTCACTCAAACTAGAGCTCTGTTGGATGTAGGAAGACTTCTTCCAGTAAATACATAAACTATAGGCTCATGATAATTAAAGTTTTGTACAGTTGGGTCAGTTTTGAATTAACTTAGGAGGTAAAAAGTAAGAGTCTTATGGTCAAAACTCTGATGCCATTAAAATTGTGGTAGCCTCAAAATATGGAGACCTACAATCCAGGGATGGGGTTGGGGTGGGGGAGGGAATTATCTGTGATTGAGAACTAAAGCAGCAAAAGAAATTCATTGCTTCACTCTGACTCACATTTTCCACACCTGAAGTTTTCATTCATCTCATATGTGTGCTCATATTCATGAGTAATCTCTATTTTATTGGTAAATACAAGTTAAAATAAATTACTTTTGTCAGCCAAAGATATTACCAATGAACACTCAAAAATTTACTTTATTATCACACACAAAAGACCTACAATTTGAGTGTTGTCATTTTGTCTCATTTTAAAGATACTGTGATGAAATTTCATTTTGGGTGATGAAATTCATTGCAGTAATGGAAAGTACTGTTTGCTCTTTTGGAGATAAGTGGTAGGTTGACCAGATTTACACATTCCCTGAAGAAGAAAAAAAAGTTAGTCATAAATAAAAGGAGGAATGTAAGAAGTTCACAAAAACTATCTTTGAGTTTACAATTTGCTGGGAAAACTAATTTCTTACGTTATTTAATTTAACTAGGAACATTTCAGAAGAACTCAATTTTAATAAAATGGTTTTATGAGACAAAATCTGACATTTACTATCTAAAGGCTATTTTTAAAGCTAATTTGGGTAATATTTTCTTGAATCAGATAAATGTTATTAAAGAGAATTTACCAATTCTTCTTTAATAAAAGTAAAACTAGGGGCTGGGGTTGTGGCTCAGCAGTAGAGTGCTCGCCTGGTACGTGCACAACCTGGGTTTGATCCTCAGCACCACGTAAAAATAAAGGTATTGTGTACAACTAGAGCAAATAAATAAATATTTTTTTAATTAAAAAATTAAACCTAAAATTGCACCAACAATAATGGCTTAAAGAAGTTGCAGTTATTTTTCTTGGATATGCATCTATTTTATTTTGCATAAATAATTATATCTGAACCTAGGATCATATTGGTATAATACAGGTACTCTCTTTAAACCAATGGCACACTTTTCTAATTCAGTCACTTGACATTTGAGCAATGCAAACTTTATTGGATAAGCAAGGTGCACTTGAGTGATTAAGGAAAAGGAAAGACATGATTTGTGTTTTCAAAAGATATATTCAGTAGTCTCCCTTATTTGTAGTTTTACTTTCCATATTTCCAGTTACCTGTGTTTGGTCACAGTCCTGTGAATATTGTCAGAAACAAAATGGAGTCACTTTCGTTAGGGCCCTAACAAATAAATAAAGCTGGGAAGTTTAATAACTAGATTTATGAAAGAGGGGATTTCATGCATGTGTGCCTGTTAACAAGAAATACTCACAGAAAGCTGCCAGATTCGCAACCTTGCTCCAAAGCAACCTTACACAGTAAATACTTCTGTAAGGATTTCTGTGCAACTGCATGTTTAATCTTGGATTGATGCTTCCCTTGCTATGAATCCTTGTAACCAAGAATTATTGTTCAAAAGTATCTCAGGTAATCCTCCTCATTCTGTCTTTACAAATTTTCCCTTGCTCAATTTCTTTGAATATGCTCAGAAATTTATTGTCATACATATTCCCATTGCAATGCTCTACTATTCCCAAGTAAATTTATTCATCTTTGGGGAATCTTTCTGTACATTATTTAAAGGTCTGCCAAATTAAATGGAAAATTCCACAAATAAACAATTATTTTAAAATTATGTAGTGCTCCATTCACCCACAGGATATGAATCATCCCTTTTTTCTAGTGATCCACCTTGCATAAGCTACCTGCCCATTAGTAACTTAGTAGCTGTATTGGCTATTACATCAATTGTCATGGTATAGCAGTACTCATAGCCCAAACTTACATCCTAATGCTTATGTCATTTGTCTTATTTTATCACATCACATAGGCATTTTATTATCTTACATCATAAAAAGAAGGTGTATACATTACAATAGGATATTTTAAAGACAGACCACATTCCAGAAACTCTATTTATAGTATATTGTTAAAATTATTCTATTTTTAGTTATTTTTGTTAACCTTTTCCTGTGCCTCATTTACAAATTTAATCATAGATATGTATACATAGGAAAAAAAAAAACAATGATAAGGTTTTATGATTTGAATATGTGGTGTCCCCCAAATGCTCCTGTATGAATGCAGGAATGTTTGGAGGTGAAATTATTGGATTGTGAGAGCTGTATCCTAATCAGTTCATTCTACTTGAATTGACTAGGTGGTAACTAGGCAGGCAGGGCCTGGCTGGAGAAGGTGGGTCACTGTGGAAGTGTCTTGGAAGGGTTATTCTTCCCTGCAGCCTCTTCTTCCCTTCTATCTCACTTATTGCCTGCCACAAATGAAGCAGCACTCCTCTACCACATACTTCTACCATGCAATTCTGCTTATTTTGGGCCCAAAGCAATGGAATCAGCCCACCATGGACTAATCCTCTGATACCATGAGTTAAAATAAACTTTTCCTCTTTTAAGTTGTTCTTGTGTGTTATTTTGATCACAGTAATACAAACTTAACTAACACAGGAATTGGAACTGAAAAGTGGGGTGATTGCTGTGACTAATCTGGTCATGTTGTTCAGAAGCCTTTTATGTTGGCTCGCAGGAAGAGTTTGGAAAAGTGTAGAGACGGAGGCTGCTAAAGTTTTAGAATGTTATAAGGAAACCTCAGACCAGAATACCAATAGGAATGTGGACTGTGTTCCTGTAGGAAATGAAGACTCTACTAGGAACTGGACTAGAAGTCATTTGTGCTACATTGTGGTTGAAGAACTTGTCTACATTTTGCCCATATTTTATGACTCAGTGTGAGACTAAATTTAAAGTTTATAGACTAGTTAATCTAGTGGAGAAAATTTCAAGGCAACACAGCATTCCAGAAGTGGTATGTGATCTCAAGCCTCCACTGGGGGTCTTGAAATATAATATATCCCCTATGGATAAGGGAGGACCATTTAACTCTTGTTTACAATCAAATTCTGTGATTTTCAGCTTTTGATGAATGGATGAATGTCTGATTCATGTGTATTCCTGCCTGGGATTTCAGTTTGTCTTTCTTAAAAGACACTGAAATAGCGTGTTAGTATTTCATGCTAATGAATGCTGCCAGAAGAGTTGAGACTCTAAGTCTGAAGGCAAAGGATTTTATTATTTACCATACAGTCAGTAGCGTGTAAGGACCCGTGAATATTTCAGTTCTCCTTGCTCCCATATTCTCCAGGGGTGAATAGGCAGAACTATTGTGATGCCTGCACATATATCCATGTTGCTAGAATTTAGGTGGCTGAGCTACAATTACTGTTTGAATCTTCCTAGCCAACCTGCCACCTAAAAAGTGTGCTAATCAGGTCTACCTGAGGTACTGGTAGAGACACATCATGCCCACAACTTTTTTAGGGTAGAATCATGAATTTTCCAAACAATTTTTATGTTTTTCCTTACCCTTCATTTGATCACTACCTAGGAGGCAGCCCAAAGTAGATAAATACATTCTAGCCACATTCAGTGAATGAAGTTTCATAACAAAACAGGTATGGACCAGAAAGAGGAAAATATACTCCAAATATTTTAAATGATTTTTAAACATCTTTTTCTTTTGTTAATGAGTCTAGTAGTCTGAAAATAAGGGGCATAAGTGTTCGTGAAATACTTTGACAATCAGCCCATTTTGGAGTAGGTATTTTGCAAAAGGAAAACCATTATAGATGACTTGAGAAGCAGGGCACATCACAGTTTTGTTTTAAGGGTCACAGTGAGGTTCCAGAGTTAGCTGAGTAGACTGGAATAACAGCACCATCACCAAAAAAAAAAGTGTTAGTAGTGTTAATAGTCATGAGGTACCACAGATAATCCCAAGAGAGTTATCATACTATTAATGTAATTTTCCAGCAAAGGCAGGGGCAACAATATACATGCCCTTCCACTGCAAGTCAAACGGGCCAACTTTTGACAACAGTCACAATTTTGGCACAAAGTAGTGACTTTTGTAACAGAAACATATAGTCTATTATTTATGACCCATCTACAAAGTAGATGTGCTGTCATATCCAATACTGTGATGAATTTAGGTAGTTATGTGACCACTGGGCAGTGTAAACTTAATTGGCAGCTGGATTCTAATTCAGGGCATTAGAAAATGGATCCTCACCAAAGATATCCACATGAGAGGCTCAGTCTATTCTAATACCAACTGAGACTTTTTGCACAGTTCATGTCCAAAAAGAAGTGTATTTAACCTGCAAGTCTGTAGTTTTCAAAGTGGCACACCTGACACCTGGCTCTTTGGTAACAGGCCAACTATTAATAAAAAACACAAAAAGGTTCATCAAGGATATTATTGGTAAGGACTATCAGCCCTGTCCACTGAGTGGTTCAACCACATCCATTTTTGTTTTCAAATAGCTGACACTAGGAATTAACATCACTAGTAGCTCATAGACACAGTGATGTTTAAATCTGATATGTGATTAGTTATTTTTATTTATTTTTCCCGTGAATTGTCGGTTTGCATTATTTGCCCATTTTCCATTCAGTTATTCATACCTGTATTGCTTTAAGTTATTTTTATATTAGATTTTATAATCTTTGGTGGCTTGTCATTTATGGCATCTTTCATTACAGAAGAGTCTGTAAGGTTAAGTTTACAAAGTCAAGTCTATCATATTGTACCTTATCTATATGCCTCCTGGGTTTGCTGCATTACTTTGAAGGTATTCTTCTATTCCAATATCATTAATGTAATTCTGTAAACTTTCTTCCAAATATTATAATTTTGAATCTTTAATACATCTAGAATTCCTTTTTATATATAAAAATTAGTAATCAATGTTTTCTCTTAAACGAAGAGGCAACAGCCACCCACCGCAGAGACGCCATCCCAGCACCGGACAGTAGGGCAAAAAAGCCCCGTCCTGCAAAATTCCCAGGTAGGCCCCCACCAGTAGACTTTCCTGGCTAGCCCACTGCGGAGACGCCACCCCAGCACAGGAAGGCAGGGGAACAAGCCCCGGTCTGCAGGCTTTCCAGCTAGGCCCCCCTGCAGACTTTCCCAGCCAGCCCACCACAGAGACACGATCCCAGCATGGGACTTAAGGGGAACATGCCCTGGTCTGCAAGCTTTTCAGGTTCTCTGTAACTGCCTGGACGTGATCTGGGACAACTGGCTTAAACTGGAAGGGATAAAAGATGGGCTTCACATGGTGCTGTTTGAGATTTGTTCCCAAGATTTATTCCTGGGTTCGACTTTGTTTTTTTTTCTTGTTTGATTGTGTGTGTGTGTGTGTGTGTGTGTTTGTTTGTTTGTTTGTTTGCTTTCATTCCTCTTTTCTTTCTTTCTTTTATTCCTTCTCACTTTTGTCTCATTTCTTCTTCCCTCAACTTTCCTATTTACACCCTGCCATTGAATACTCAGCAGAGGCAAAAACAAGTGATATGCAGAAATTGGGATTTCTAGAACTGGGGCAACTAAACTATACAGCAAAGCTGTGTTATATATAGTTTATTCTCTATTTTTTTTTTACTCACTTTCTCTTTCACACTAATTCCTACTTCTTATCTTTTTTTCCTTTTCCTTCTATCTTTCTTTCTTCTCTTAACAGTTGCATAAGTTTGGTTTATATATAAATCGGTCATTCCACTAAATCATTCACTCCCTTCTCTTTCCTCTCTCATCTGTGAATATTAAACCACTTCCATAGAATTCTATTTTCACACTTCCTAAGAAAGAACAACTCAATACCCTCACTTCCTTCTTCCTAAACATATCACCTCTGTGACCAATACTTGAAACTATAAACCCCATCACAAACATACAGAGTAAATTGGAGACAATATCTGAGTTAACAAAATATGTACATTGTGATCAAACTGTGATTATCTGAACAGAAAATGTCTGGTTTTAAAGTGTAAAGTATTTATAAGGAGATCTGATAGCATTGTACTACAGGAACATCATAAGGCTTTAAGGCAAAAACAAAATAGTCGAGGTTCCACAGTGCTAGAAGAAAAGTCACACAAGCAATATGAAGAAAATAGGGAAAAGAGTGACTCAAACAAATCAACATACCTCCTCACTAGATTCCATGGCAAGCACAGTTGGTGAAATGCCAGACATGGAATTCAGAAATTACATATTCCAAATGTTTATGGAACTTAAGAATAAACTCAAAAATGAGATGAGGGAGCAAATACAGGTGGTAAAAGATCATTTTGACAAAGAACTTAAAAAACAAATACAGGAAGCAAAAGATTACTTCAATAGGAAAATAGAAGTTCTAAAGAGAAACCAAACAGAAGTTCTTGAAATGAAAGAAGCAATAAACCAAACTAAATGTTCAATTGAAAGCATCATCAGCAGATTAGACCACTTGGAAGAAAGGACCTCAGATAATGAAGACAAAATATATATAATGGAGAAAAATGTAGATTCCACAGTAAAAATGGTAAGAAATTAAGAAAAGAACATTCAATAAATATGGGACAACATAAAAAGACCAAATTTAAGAGTGATTGGGGAAGAGGAAGGTGCAGAGTTCCAAGCCAAAGGAATGAGTAATTTATTCAATGGAATAATAGCAGAAAATTTTCCAAACGTGAGGAATGAATGGTAAAACCAAGTTCAAGAGGCTTACTGAACACCAAACGTACAAAACCACAACAGATCCACACCAAGGCACATTATAATGAAAATGCCTAATATACTAGGCAAGGAGAGAATATTAAAAGCCACAAGAGAAAGGAAGCAGATTACATATAGGGGGAAACCAATCAGACTATGTTCAGATTTTTCAACCCAGACCTTAAAAGCTAGAAGATCCTGGAATAGCATATTTCAAGCACTGAAAGAAAAGGGATGTCAACCAAGAATCGTATATGCATCAAAATTGAGCTTTAGATTCAAAAATGAAATAAAAACCTTCCAGAACAACCAAAAGTTAAAAGATTTCACATCTCGAAAGCCAGCACTTATGAACATCCTGGGCAAAATATTCCACGAAGAAGAAAAGAAAAATAATAATAAAAATCAACAAAGGGAAATATTAAACTAAAAGAAATACCAACCAGAGGAGAATCCAAATCAAGTTAAATACCATAAACAAATAAAAATGGATGGGGATACAAATCACATCTCAATAAGACATCTCTTCCAGACTCTTTCTATGAGGCCAATATTACACTATTTCCAAAGCCAGACAAAGACACAGCCAAAAAAGAAAACTTCAGGCCAATATCTCTAATGAACATAGACACAAAAATCCTCAACAAAATTCTGGCAAATCGGATACAAAAACGTATAAAAAAGATAGTGCACCACGATCAAGTGGGGTTTATCCCAGAGATGCAAGATTGGTTCAACATTCAGAAATCAATAAACATAATACATCACATCAATAGACTTAAAGATAAAAACCATATGATCATCTCAATAGACGCAGAAAAAGCGTTTGACAAAATATAACATCCCTTTATGTTCAAAATACTAGACAAACTAAGAATAACAGGAACATATCTCATAAAAGCTATATATGCAAAGCCCCAGGCTAACATTATCTTAAATGGAGACAAACTGAAGGCATTCCCTCTAAAAACTGGAACAAGACAGGGATGCCCCCTTTCACCACTGCTATTCAACATAGTACTGGAAACTCTGGCCAGAGCAATAAGATAGATGAAAGAAATTAAAGGGATCCAGATAGGAAAAGAAGAACTCAAATTAGCACTATTTGCTGATGACATGATAATATACCTAGAAGACCCAAAAAAACTCAACCAGAAAACTTTCACAACTAGTACATGAATTTTGCAAAGTAACAGAATACAAAATCAATACCCATAAGTCAAAGGCATTTTTGTACATCAGTGAAAAATCCTCTGAAAGAGAAATGATGAAAACTACCCCCAATAGCATAAAAAAATTAAATACCTGGGAATCAACTTAATGAAAGAGGTGAAAGACCTCTATAATGAAAACTATAGAACACTAAAGAAAGAAATTATAGAAGACCTCAGAAGATGGAAAGATCTACCTTGTTCTTGGATAGGCAGAATTAATATTGTCAAAATGTCCATACTACCAAAAGCATTATACAGATTTAATGCAATTCCAATCAAAATCCCAATGACATTCCTCAAAGAAATAGAAAAAGAAGTCATGAAATTCATCTGGAAAAATAACACACCCAGAATAGCTAAAGCAATCCTGAGCAAGAAAAGTGAAGCAGGTGGCATCACCATACCAGACTTTAAATTATACTATAGAGCAATAGTAACATAAACAGCATGGTATTGGCACCAAAACAGATGGGTGGACCAATGGTACAGAATTGAAGACACAGAGACTAATACATATAATTTCAGCTATCTTATATTAGACAAAGGCGCCAAAAATGTACAGTGGAGAAAGGATAGCCTCTTCAACAAATGGCACTGGAAAAACTGGAAATCCATATGTAACAAATTGAAATTAAACTGTTATCTCTCACCATGCACAAAACTCAATTCAAAGTGGATCAAGGACCTAGGAATTAGACTAGAGACAATACACCTAATAGAAGAAAAAGTAAGCTCCAATTTCCAACATGTCGGATTAGGCCCCATGTTCCTTAATAAGAATCCTGTAGCGCAAGAATTAATACCAAGAATTAATGAATGGGATAGATTTAAACTAAAAAGCTTCTTCTCAGCAAAAGAATCAGTGAGGTGAATAGAGAGCCAACTAATTGGGAACAAATATTTAATACATGCAATCAGATAGAGCACTAATTTCTAGAACATATAAAGAACTCAAAAAACTTAACACCAAAAAAAAGTGCAAATAACCTGATCAATAAATGTGCTAAGGAATTGAAAAGACACTTCTCAGAAGAAGATACACAATTAATCAAAAAATACATGAAAAAATGCTCAACATCGCTGGCAATTAGAGAAATGCAAATCAAAACTACTCTAAGATTTCATTTCACTCCAGTCAGAATGGCAGCTATTAAGAACACAAACAACAACAATTGTTGGAGAGGATGTGGGGAAAAAGGCACCACTCATACATTGCTGGTGGGACTGCAAAATGGTACAACCACTATGGAAAGCAGTATGGAGATTTCTTGGGAAAATGGGAATGGAACCACCCTATGACCCAGCCATCCCACTCCTGGGTCTGTTCCCAAAAGACTTAAAAACAGCATATTACAGTGACACAGCCACTTCAATGTTTATAGCAGCACAATTCATAATAGCTAGGTTGTAGAACCAACCTAGATGTCCCTCAGTAGATGAGTGGATAAAGAAAATGTGGTATATATACAAAATGGAATTTTACTCAGCAATAAGAGAGAATAAAATAATGGCATTTGCAGGTAAATGGATGAAGTTGGAGAATATAATGCTAAGTGAAATTAGTCAATCTCAAAAATCCAAATACCGAATGTTTTCTCTGATATAAGGAGGTTAGTTCACAGTGTGATTGGATGGGGGTACATAGGATTAGAGGAACACTACAATGGTGAAAGGAAAGGGAGGGCAAGGTAGGGAGCAGGGGGGGAGAAAGGGGGGGAGATGGTGGTTGAATGAGATGGATATCACTATCCTAAATGCATGATTAAAGATCTGAATGGTACTTATATACTTTGTATACAAGCAGTTGTATGTAAAAAGATGATATACTTGTGCATTATGAATAAGTAAATAAATAATCTTTAAAAAAAAGTATCATACAGGAGAGAGTATGGAAGAATAAAGTGTTCCTTTTAGAGGCCCTCAGGGAGCAGCATCTCTTTGGTGGAGGAGGCACTGGTAAGATTTGGGAGGCAGCCAATTCTGTCATTTCTTCTTGTGGCAAGACCATTGCTCCATGAGTATGGTTACCATGGAGCAAAGATTTGTTAGACTCTGATCTTTTTATCCTTGGCTTTCCCAAGGATATTGGTATAATTGAAATTGTCCTCCAAATATACAATTACTGTCAGTCTGGGCCATTTCACATTTCTGCATAGGGGCCATTTCACGTATTACTGGAGTTTCTTACATGTATTTTCACTTCCCTGGTTTACAGGCTATAATATATTTCCCCATTTCTTTCTTCCTTTTGCTTTCCTCTTCTTTCCTTTCTTCTTCCTATTTATTTATTGGTTGGTAGTGCTGGGATTGAATCCAGGCCCTTATGCATGCTGGATTATAGCCCCAGCCCAACTTCATTGTATTTTATAACATTCACCAGTTCATCCTATCTGGAAGAGAAGTGTCAACTAGAGACTATATTTAAGCTACCACTGTGGCTGAAAGTAGTCACATAATCTCTAAAGTTTAATGTTACATAAAAATTGACAAATAGGTATAATAAACCCTAGAGATCACCTCCCGCTTGGTTTATGTAGCAAATATAATTTACCAAATGATGGTATCTTTGTTCACTCAATATTTGCAAGAACAATACTTTACAGATCCATTTTTCTTTATGTTGTGATAAGAATGACATGTTACATGGGCTTAAATTTGTTTTTCACTCTCTAACCTGAACGTATCAACATCCCATTGTAGACATCTGCCTTTATAAAATGAATGGTTCTAGAAAAAATAGTAATCACCAATGAGAGAAGTATAAGTAATGACTAGTAATTTTTAAAGTGTTAGAGGAAGAACAGGAAAATAGAGGAACAGTGGAATGAAACTGACCAACTATGCTGTGTACATATATGAATATACCACAGAAACTTCACCTTTGTGTGTATCTATAAAGCACTAATTAAAAAAACCTATATATAAATAGAAGGAAAACCAGTAGGGTAGAGGAAGGGGAACAGAAGGAGGGAAGATGGGAGGGAAAGAAGAAGTACCAAGGACTACAGTTAAGCAATTTACATTTCATGTTTATATGATTATCTCAGAGTGGACCCCATTATTATATACAACTATAATGCATTAATAAAAACAAAAAAGAGGAAAAGTTTCAGCTTTAGTATATTCCAAATGTTTTCTTTCTTGTCCTATATCACAGTGCTTTAAAATACTGAGGGAAAGGAAAGAGGGGGGGGGATCTGCAGGGGGATATTTTCCACAAGTCCTCCTTTTTTTCTTTAAGTGAGCCCCTCCAACCATGTTGATGGGTCTAGTAGTGTTAACACAATAGGCAGGCATTGCAGATCCTTTCTTGGCCATTCACCTGGGCTCCTACTTTCTTTTATTTTCCAGTCCTTCCTGTTTCCTGACCTTCTCTTCTTTCAGGTTCTGGTCACATACTCCCGGATCTCACAACAAAATTGATTTTCCAAGTCTTGATCCCTCTGCCTGTCTAAGCACTCAGTACTTCTCCATCCTCTGGCTCCTAGGACCAGATATGAGCTGTTTACATTCAATTTTTGTCTGATCCAGAGAGCACAGTAGTACATAAGGCATAGACTACTAATGTCTATGATATCAGAATATCTGGGTTTGAAATTGTTTCCCATTTAGTCAGTTGAGGGCTCTGAGCAGTAACTTTACCTCTCTTGTGTCCGTATCTGCAAAATGGGCACTACAATAGTATGAACCTCATAGAATTATTTCAAGGAGAAAGTAGACTAATACTTATAATGTGCTTAGAAGAGTAGCTTATCTATGACAATGGCCATAAATATCGTGTTAGTACATAAAATTGTTCATTAACCCGACCTGACGCCCAGTTTGCCAAGCAAATTAGATATGACTTTCTTCTGGTTTCCAAAATATAGCTGTTCTTCAAAGCTAAATCATGTTCTTTTTGGATTTATAATATTCCAAATCAAAATCTGGAGCAGCTGCTTTTCTCTGGCTCTTTATGTCATGCTACCGGAATGCCTCAAACTTGGCACTGAACAGCAATAAAACGAATCCTTGCAGAGTTTAAGGCTCAGATTAATCCAAAACTGCTTAAAAAACTATAAGGACTTTGCATTTAAAGGAGCATGAATTTATAGACACATGGAAGAGAGAGACTTCCTAGGGCAAGATTTCTTTAACTGTACCTGAAAGCCATAACAACAGGACTGTAAATCCACTGTAAGATGAATACTATATTTAGTTGCACAATGTAAGATTAGCTCTACTTTTTAACCCAGCTGCTGCATTGAAGGATGTTTAAATGTGCTGTTAGTTCACATGTCTCTGATGCTGTTGTTAAGTAGAAACACTCAAAACACATTTCAACTATCCTACCTCATTCTCAATTAGTCTAATTCTTGACCAAATTTCAGTTTCTCCCTACTTAAAATACATGATTATTTCCAAATGCTGGAATCCTCTCTGTCCAGATGATCTCTGTTTGTATTGCCAAGTTTCTGTTAGGGTCAAGTTGACATGGTTTTTTGTCCAAGTTCAGACATTATCCAAAGATTTTAAAAGTTCCATCTATTTCAGATAACCTTAATTAACATTTATCTTTACTTATCATTAATCCCTTTTAAAATTCTGTCAAATGTTTAGATTCTAGTAGTTTTTATTCTCAGTGGTCTAGGCTGAGTTTCCATTTCCAATTGAGATTATTTTACAATTTTTCAGGCTATTTCTCAAGATATATTGATCTGAAGAAAGAGCATCTGTCTTTTATGATTACTTTGGAAGAAACTGTGTGAATACTGGTTCTGTTTTCACAAAAAGGAAGGAGAAAAACACGTGAATCGAAAGATTCAGCATGAGTCCTGCATAATGTGATTACAGATAGATATGGTATCACAAACTCGTCCTTCTTAGCTACAGGAAGGAAAGGGCAGACAGAATGAGAGACTCAAATCTGACCTTTGAGAAAGACTTTGTATCAGGATGAACTCCAAAGTGTAGAGGAATACCAAACTAAAAAGGTTAAACCAAATTCTTCCAAAATACACCAAAGAGAATCATTTGGCTTATTGGTGCAATAAATGTTGCAACCTTGTTACATATTTAATCTCCAAAAGAACTGACAATACTCTGTTTAGTGGATGGAAAGTATATTTGTTAAATAACAAGTCTTTCGAGTTGTTCATATATAATGTGGATTTTTTTCATACATTAATTCATTTGAATCAAAACAGCAGTTACATTGTTTGCCTTATTAACTTTCCCCACTTCTAATCCATCTAGAACTATGGTTCTCAAGTAAGAGCAGTCTTGCTCCCTACAGGAAATTTGGCAACATTTGTAGGCATTGGTTGGTTTTATAACTGGAGGTTGTGGTAGATACTGTTATCTGCAGAATAGAAAACCATGATGTAACCAACCACCCCACCATGTATAGGACACCTGCCCACAAATGAAGGCTTATCCCACCCCAAATATTAGTAGTGCCAATGTTAGAAAACCCTGAATTAGGAATTTAAAAAATAGAAAACCCAGGAAGCAAGGTTATTCATAATCACGAACTCATAATATTTCAAGAGACTTGGAGAAACTTCAATTTCAACAATAAAACAGGACTGACAGAAATCTCAAATTATCTTTCTAGAAATATGACATATGTAGTCACAGTCATATATTCCTTTTAATGGCCTCCTTGATTTCCTGATGTAGGGCTTTGGGGGAGGGGACAGGATCACAGTTGCTATGAAGTATTTGAAGTGGCTTGTCCCATGTGGAGTTAAATGAGGTCTGTCTACAAGTAAAAGCTCAGGGCATCCTTGAACAGAGTTCTTTGTTGTCTGATGCTGTTGCTGAGGTTGTACAGCCTCTACTCCTGGTTATTTTATTTAACCTGTAAGTCATTCCCTTTGAGCATAATCTTTATCCTTGTTCCTTTCACCTAGTACCTCCTTCTGTTGCTTTTAGCACAAAACTTACAGAGGCAGTTTTAGTATTAAGTCCTATTTTTCTGAAATGTCAGAGGTCGGGTTTCAAATTCAACACAGATAAGTAAAACCCAGTTATTCTCCAATAAAAATTTCTCCCACAGATGCACTTCTTGGCAACTGGTAGAGCAGATAGCCACTGTTGTTTCAATCTGATAAAGTTTTTGAAGGGCTTTAGTAACCCCCAATTGTCTCTAGGTCTCTGAATCATGATTCATTACAGGTATCCTTCCTATTGCTTGGCTAGACGCTTTCACAGATAGCTCCCTTAGTAGTTTCAGATAGATTTGGAAGATCAACTGTGGGAGTGAATGCTGTGGAGGCCGGAGGCTTCGCTTTAGTGATGAGAGAAGTCAGAGAATAGATAATCATCACAGCCAGAAAAAAACATTCTTACTGTTTTGAGCCTGGAGAATTTTTAAGATACCACTGCAACCCATATAAGCAGGTAATTATGTAATTATGTCATTGGATGTTGAACCTAATTCCTTTAGATATGGAGAAATGTTTCCCTCTTGCCTACATCTGTTATGTCATGTATAGACAATAATCCTTATTCTAGGTGACTAGCTATGAGTTAAATCCTAATTCTGTGTTGCTAAATCTCAGAAAGAAAAATTTCCTATCTGAGCCAGAATTGGGCTATTCAAATTACTATGCCTTCTGGCTCTAGATTTTTGACAAGGCATTGTGAATCAGATTAAAAACATCTAAGGGCAGTTAAGACTGATTTATTCCTAAATATTCTCAGGGGGGAAAGAGGCTATTTTTCTTTTCTTTCTTTCTTTTTTTTTTTTTTTTTTTTTTTTTTTTTTTTTTTTTTTTTTTTTGGTACTGGGGATTGAACTCAGGGGCATTTGACCACTGGGCCACATCCCCAGCCCCCCCCCCTTTTTTTGTATTTTTATTAGAGACAGGGTCTCACTGAGTTGCTAAGTGCCTCCCCATTGCTGAGGCTGGTTTTGGATTTGTGTTCCTCCTGCCTCAGCCTCCCAAGTGCTGGGATTACAGGTGTGCTCCACCACGCCTGGCTTAGCTATTTTTCTTCTGTGAAGAGGTAAGACAGTTTCTCTGGTATACCTGTCCTTATGGAGATGCTGTCCTCTGGACATTTGCTAAGTTAATTCATGTGTACTTGAATATGTACAGCTGGGCTTCTGCCCCATCTTCTACATCTGAGAAAAGCACCTCTCAGTTTTGGAAATCTTCTTTGTTAAAGTACAACACTTGAAGAGAAAATAAATTGGTACTTTAAAAAAAAAAAAAAAAAAAAAAAAAAAAAACTCACAGATGTAAAATGACTATTTAATTTCAAATAATATGAAAATCTCTTTATTTGTTGTAAGTTCCAAGCAAATCCTTTCAGAGATGCTATCATTTCAGTATTTAAATGTACAGCATTTTATTTTGATAAGACAAAAAGAAATGATTAAAGCTGATCACAAGGTTGACATCAGCTGCCAAAGTGACATTACAATGTGGTGGCTGCATCCTGCAAATTCATATTTTTTGAGATGTTTGATGTATTTACTTTTTGTAGATTATTCTTTAAGCTTAAGGGGCAGAAAGCCAGAAATGAATAAACAGCTGTCAAAAACTAAAATGAATGGAAATTTAGAGCACCTGATGGCTTCCATGTTTGGATGGTAACTAATATCAGGAGTGTGCTAATGCCATCCTGGGGACCTCCTGATCAGCTCTAATTCTGTTATGGTTTAGATGTGGTATCCCTGAAAAGCTCACATATGAAACAATGAAAGAAGGTATGGAGGAAAAATGATCGGATTATAACATTAACCTAATCAGTGGTATTAATGAGTGGTAACTGGAGGCAGGTGGGGTGTGGCTAAAGGAAGTAGTTATCGGGGGCGTGGCTATGGGGGCATATATTTTGTATCTGAAATGTGGAGTCTCTCTTTCTGCTTTCTGATCATCATATGAGTTGCGTCCCTCTGCCACACTCTTCGGCCATGATGTTCTGCCTCACCTGGAGCCCTGAGAAATGGAGCTGGCCTCCTATGGATGAAGACCTCTGAAACTGTAAGCCTTCAAATAAATTCTTCCTCCTCTACAGTTGTTCTGGTTGGGTCTTTCAGTTTCAGCAGCAAAAAAGCTGAGTAAAACAATTTCCCACTCCTTTCTATTTAAAATAAAGTCCCAAATATTAACATTCACATTCATGCTTATATCCTTTCCTCAAATCTCAGAAAAAAGTGGCATTCCTCCCTTTTAGGGTTTTTAAATTCCCTTTTAATGCTTTTACTCTCGTCCCCTTAAGCCACCTCCATAGCCCTGTTCTAATTATTCTCTAATTCCATTATTTTCTTTTCATTTTCCTTTCTATTGCTGTATACGACCTGTAGTAAAACATACAACTTAATCATAATGTACAGCTTGACCTATGTAGTCAATATAATTACATCCATGTGGTCAATATATTAATTACATTTACACACACACACACAAACACACACTGCACAAACCTCTATGACCATAGATTCTTTTACTTGCTTTTTAATTTCATATAAATGGAATCAGGGTATGTACTCTTGTGTTTTCCCTCCCTTTGTCAGCATTGTATCTGTGAGAATGAATTCTGTTATGGTGCAGAGGAGTAGTCCATTCTTTTCCTGATGCTCTGCATAACTTCATTGAGGGAATATATTGTGATCTATTTATCCAACCTACTGTAGATGGTTCAGGAATTGCATTCACCATGTAGCTGTTATAAGTAATATGGTCTTTTGATGAACACATTCATTCATTTCTTTCTTACAGCTATTCAAATTAGAATTGAAGGGCTAAGGGATATATGTGTTTAGCTTTGGTGATGACCACTAAGCAATTTCTTTAAAAGTGTGTGACTTTTTCTTTACTTTCAGAAGCACTATATTGAAAGTGCTAATAGCCTCATATCCATGTCATCTGTTGGTATTGTTAACTTTTTATTTTGGTCACTGAGGTGTAATATAATTGTATATTATTGTGAATTTAATTTGCATTTCTCTGATGCTGTTAATGTTAAGTATCCTTTTATATTCTTTTTGGCTATCAGAATTGTCTTTTGTGGAGTGACTATTCAAGCCTTTTGCTCATTCAAAAACTTTTTAATTATTGGTATTTTCCTTCTAACTTTTCTTTGTATTCTTTGAAATTACATTTGAATAAGATATATGTATTGTAAATATTTTCTCTACATATGTAGCATATCTTTTCTATGCTCTGTATTTTGTAGTTTTAGAAATAAAGTTATTGCTTTAAGTGAAGTCTAACTTGACAAAATTTTATTATGGATAGTGCTTTTTGTATCCCATTTAAGAAATCCTGTGGGTCAGAAAGATGTTCTCCTATGTAGGCTGCTAGAAGTGTATTGTTCTACTTTCTCATTTAAACCTATGGTATCTTTTGAACTACTTTTTATGTGTATTACAAAGTAAGCGATGTGATTCAGTTTTTGAGTAATTATATCCAGTAAGTAGATATCCCACAAACATTTGTTGAGAAGATGAACCCTGTGCCACTGAATTACATTGGTTCCCTAGTTGCAGTACAGGTAAATGTGTCTTTTTGCTCTGGTTCCAGAAATTGTATTCTTGTTCTCTTGGTATATTTGCCCTACGCTAACTACATTAGCTTTACAATAATTTTTGGTGTGTGGTAATATACATATTCCAGTGTTCTTCAAGATTTCCTTGGATATAGAGCCTTTTATATTTATGCAAATTTCTAACCTAGCATTTTGGTTTACATATATATTGCACTGAGTATATATCAAACTGGAGAGAGCTAGCATTTTACTACCCTTGTGCCTACTAATATAAGAATATGATGCTGTTCTCATTCATTTAGATCTTTGGTTTCTCCTGGAAATTATGTAAAGGCTTCTGATTGAGGTAAAACACATGTTTTGTTAAAATAATTTCTAGGCATTTTAGATAACACTGGTTTTTAAATTTAATTTTCAAATCATGTATGTCAAGTATCTAAAATATATTTTACTTTTTAACATTAAGGTTTTTTTTTAACTTTTTCTAAGTATATATTTCAAATATAAACATTTTGTCTTATAAATAGAAGTTGTCTTCATTGTTTTCTTTTTATAAAGTTATTTATTTTCATTTTTCTCACATACTATCTAGAACCTCCACTAACATTAACACGCAGAGTCTCATCTTAAGGTATAAGCATTACAAATAGTAAATTATTTTGGCAGCTTTGAGCTTTCCCCCCATTTTAAAGGAGCTGGGGTTATCCTAGAAATATCTTAGTTACTAAAAGTCATGCTAGACTTTGGTAAGGAATCTGTCACTTTTTACAATAACAATTTCTGCTAACATGCTCGCTTCTTAGTTTTTTTTCCCCTTAACTGACTATGAAATGGTTTGTAGTTCCATTACTTATTCACATAACTTAGTTATGATTTTCAAAAAGAAATGGACATATTCTTGCTTTATTCTTACAACTTTTATGCAGATTTTGCCTCCTTTGGCCACCACTTCCCTCTTGAAATTATTTTCTTTGCCTATAGAAGTACCTCATTATTCTCAATATTCTTATGGCATTTCAGATGCTTCTATTCTTATTCCCCCAGATCAGCCTACTGCAACTTTCCACCCCTTAAAAACTGAAGTGTACCAGGGTTTTCAGCACTTGCTGAACTCCTTATCTCAATAACTAGAACTTTCCCAAATCTTTTTTTTTTTTTTTTTTTTTTTTTTTTTTTTTTGGTACCAGGGATTGAACTCAGAGGCACTCAACCACTGGGCCACATCCTCAGCCCTTTTTTGTATCTTATTAGAGAAAGGGTCTCACTGAGTTGCTAAGTGCCTCGCCATTGCTGAGGCTGGCTTTGAACTCATGATCCTCCTGCCTCAGCCTCCCAAGTGCTGGGATTACAGGCGTGCGCCACCAAATCTTAATCTTTAATCCTTCACAATACCTAAACATATTTCCAGCTATCTGGTTAAAGTTCTCTGATATGGGTGGATCTCTGTAAGACTAACTGACAACCACCAAGCTCCACAATGCTGCTTAATTTTTGTATTAGTATTGGCTATGTCTTACAAGGCTTTTCTCTCTTCCTCCAATCACTTCATGTCTGAATTCATTGTCCAGCATTCTAAATGTAAACGAAATATTATCTGTGTGAGACTCCTACCACAGTCCTTTAATCCTGATTTAGTCTTTCATCTTTTTGCTTTACCATAAACTTGTACTCATATCTTAATTATGTAATTTATTGCAGCTTTTGAAACTACTGGCTTTATTTTTGCCCCAAGAAAACATTTGTGGTAGTTTGCTTTTACCAAATGATCTCTTTTAGAACAGAGCTCAAGCCCAGGATGTTGAATTAGGCTAGGATTTCCTTCCAGTTTCTTAGGTATTTGGGCTTTAGTTTGTTTTTCTATCTATCATCTATTTAAGTGCCTTACATTTGGAAGACCATACTTTTCAATGATTAGCTACTAAGTGGCCTAGGAATAAAGGAAGGAATGCAAGTTTATCTTTTCTAACTCTAATTTTGCCTGGATTTTATAGGACAGAGGAGCAGAAGAGGCTTGGTATAGGCATCCTTAACATTGTTGAATAGTAAGACCCTCTCATGGAGAAGGATTAGCAAAGTAGAGATGGGCTGCAGCTACTGAGATTCTCCTTTACTCTATTTATCAGATAACCTTCATCTATTAGAAAAGACAGGGACATTTTTGTGTATATTTGGAGAATCCACACATTTTTAAGTCACTAACTTCATATGTTTCTAAGTTTGTCTTCATTTAGCATGTGCTTTTTTTCCTAAAACAGAATTCAAGAATTGACATTGAATTAATTAGACTAGTGTTTCTGTTCAACTCTAAAACTTGCATTTCATTCACAAGGCCACAATAAATAAAATAAATGCCTTCATCCCTATGTAAATAAACCAATTAAAGAGTTATTATCTGATTTTGGTAATTTGCAGGTGTTTGCTGTTTTAAAGTTTCAATGTCACTTCGACTTTTCTTTCAGAGATCTTGTCGGTAACATGAAAGTTTAGAAGTCTTCTGTTATTGTTATTGATAGGTTTGGCGGAATAATAGTTTTCTTTACTCAACATATTTTCAACTCAAAACCTTATTCTTTAAGATCAACTAACATTTCATTTCTTGAACTTCTTTCTAAATACTACTGTCCTGAATTCATCACCATTCTGGAATTAATAACTGAACATTTTCTTTTTTATCCCTCAATCAGCTTCTATCTTCTTGCCTGTGTTTTGTCTCTTCCTCTTCAAACTCTTTTATGCCTCACATATCCTCAACAGAAAATATCCCTTCTTTTGATTTGGATCATATCATATTTATTTCTAATCCATTTTGTTGCATTTTTTTCCTCTTGTCATCATTGTATCCCAGTCATTCAGCAAACATAGTAGCATACTTAAGATCAATATTTATATTTTACAACTTTACCAGATAACAACTTGTAGAACAAGATAATTGTTTTATAGCCAAAAATTGCTACAAAACTTAAAAATATACATTTTAAAGTCAAATATTTTTCCAAATCTCTTACAATTTGAAAAATAAGTTATTCATAAATAAAGACTTTAAATCTTTTCAGGAATGAAGTGAGGAAAAAATATAAAAATAATAAAGTAAACTTTTAAAGTGAAATGTCTGAGTCAAAATACCTGAGATAAACAACTTAAAAAGAGAAAAGGTTTCTTTTGTGTATCTCCAGCTCTCCCTTCCACTAAGAAAATAACAGCTTATGGGTTCATAGGTTCAGAGGTCTTAATCCATGTTTGGTTTGTTCCATTGTTTTTGGTTCTGTGGCTATGCAGAATATCATGGCAGAGAGTATGTGGTACAGCAAAGCTCTCACCTCATGGCAATTGGAAAACAAAGAGAAGGGTCCAGGGTCCCAATATCCCCCTCAAGGCATGCCACCAGTGACCCAACTTTACCCCAATATGACAGCCCTATCTTCCTAAAACACTATCAGCTCCCAACAGAGACATGAACTGGGACCCAAGCCTTCTTCCTATGAAACTTTGGGGGACATTTACAATCTAAATAGAATAATGTCTAACATATATGAAGTGATGAAAATGTACCAAGAGCTATGTTACGTACTCCAAAGGCAGTATTTTACATGATCTTCAAAACAACAACCTTATGAAATTAGGACTTCTATCATTCCTATTTTACAGATGAGATTTCTGAGGTTTAGGAAAAATCAAGGAATGTGAACAAGATCATATACCATATAGAAGGAAAAGCTAGAGGCCTAAAATTTTACTCACGATGGTTACTCTTGTCCATTTTTCCAGGCAGATAAATGTAGAATTTAAACAGGTTGTGGATAGTCATGGTAATACTGAATGAAGAAGGGATTCTTACTAACAGTTTTCCTTACTTATATTGTTTTCCATCACTCAATTGTCATTTGAAACAGGGATGTCATAATATTTTAAAAATTAAGCCCAGTCCCCAGTTTTGTTATTTTTTCTTAGAAGAAAGTAGAAAATCTATCAAATAAAATGTCAGCAAAGTGGTCTCAAGATATGTACTCATCAGAAAAATAGCCTGCCACTTCAACAAAAAAAGAAAAAAACAATGGGTCCTTTCTAAAAGGCCAGATAGAAGTAGAGAACTTGGGCACTTGGAAGCAACTTCCAGCAAAAGAAAGAATTCATTTCATATAATGTAAAATGACATTTCACATTGTATAAATTTACACTGTATCCTATCTCCCTTTATGAATCTGTATAACTTTACTCAGAAAATATTTCATGCTAATTTTTTACATTTATGCCAAAATCAACCGTATTTTTAGTCTTTTCCAAAGTTCCTTGGAATTTCATTTTTTTGTATCTTAGCTGTGATGTTATCCTCCAATTTCTATAAATCGGGTTTTTAAGACTTTTTTGGCAAACTGGAAAATATTTTGTAAGTATGCCTGTTCCAGTTGAACTGAGAAAATGCTGTATTTCAGAGATAAAACTAGAGCCAACCCAGTTTAACTCCATGGCAATGGAATTAATGAGACTGTTTGGAACCAGTTGTTCCATCCATTAACCTGGTCAAATTATGCTTTAACTAATGTACATGCTATTTATTTGTGGATATATAGTTTGGAGAAGATTACAAAGGGAAAAAGAATAAGCAAACTATATGGATATTTTTCCAGAAACTGATTTTTTTCATTATGTATGGTTTAGAGGCAGGTCTTGATTTGGTTTTCAGGATGCAATTCATGATCTGGGCATCTAACAGTGGTGGTAGGTTGGTAGGAAAAAGGAATATGAAGGTCTTCATGACTATGTACACTGTTTTCCTAAGGATAAGATTCACTGAATTTCTTTCCCCATCTGCTAAACTCTGACTCATCCTGGAAAATGCTAAATTGGTAATTAGCTCAGAAATATGCACATGATCACTACTGGGACCTATGGATCCTATGGAGCTGGACCTATGTCACTTCTTGGACCACTGGGAGTGTCTTATTAATAGTTCTCTAACTTCCTCTTTTTCTTGAAACCCAGAGAGTTTCTTGTTATTTTTAAAACTATTTTGAAGGTAGAAAACAACAAATCAAAACCAAAAAAAAAAAAAAAAAAATTAGGCAGTCTTCCAAAACGTTGCATTTTTATATCTTGGCAAGAGCTTAATGCCTACTTACCTCCTAGCTTTGCTGTGACAACTCACTCTTAGATCAGCGGATGTTTTGCAGTATGGAGGAGGGACTGGAGATCAAAGATAAAAATAGTGCTATTTCCAAAATATTTCCCATTCTTCTTAGTAACTTGGGGCTTATGCCTGCTGATCCCATAAGCATTTATTGACACTTATTTGAAGAGATGTATTAATTTAATTAGATAATTATCAAAACCTAGGGCTAAATATGATTTTGGATGGTAATCTTTTACCCTCTCATAAGACCAGATATAACCTCTAGACAGAGCAGATAATTATCATATTTTCTACTTCTAATTCTGCAGCCTCTGTTTATGACCTAGAATAGATATTTCTTATGTGGTCTAAATTCATTGCCATTTAAAATTTGTTTGGTTGTAAAGGGTAGAAATGAACTCTTGATTCATCTCTTTTGGTGATTATGTACTAGTCTAGCTTGATTCTGTTGTTGTTTCAAATCATTTATGATCCAGATATAGTTTTCAAAATACTCACATTCCCTTGTTTTTAGAGAAAAATAATCCAGTAGCAATACCTTGTTGTGAAACTCAAATTTTCTGAGTGAGTATGTTCTAGAAATGATGAGTTCCTATGTAAATAAACCTTAGTCTAGGAAAATCACACTTAAAAATTCAATTATTTTAATGTTTATTGTGAATTGATGAATAAACATATATTTATGATTAACCACATGGTATTTTAAAATATGTGTATGTTGTAAAATGGCTAACTCAGGTTGACTAACATATACATTGCTTTGCATACATTTTTGTGTGGTGAAAACACTTTAAAAATTACTGTCTTTAAAATGTCCATATATAACAAATCATAATTAGCTCTTATCATGATGTCAATAGGTATCCTTTGTGTAATTAAAATCTCCTTTGACCAGCATTTCTCCAATCCTCCCTCCCCCTCAGATCCTGGTAACCCCTACTCTGAGAGTATGAGTTAGACATGTAGATACTACAAGTGAGATCATGAGGCATTTGTCTCTTGTGCTAGCTTATTTCACTTAATATAATGTTCTCCATGTTCATCTGTGTTATTGCAAATAATGGGATTTCAATCTCCTTAAAATAGCTTAATAGTAGTTTCTTCATTCATTTGTTATCTGATAGGCAGTTAGGTTGATTTGGTATCTTGGATATTATGAATAATGTTGCAATGAGCATAGGAGTGCAGATATTTCTTCAACTGATGCAAAAAATTAAAACATACTCAATATAAAAATTTGGGGATTATCTGCAATTTGAAATATCTCGATCAGTCCACTCATCTCCCAGTATGGATAAGTTAGGTTCTTACCTACTGAAAAGCAAACAAGCATACAAGCTATGATAAATAAACCATATTAAATTGCAACTTAATTCTGTGTAAGATGTAACTGATAAAAATCATGAAGTCTTGGTAATTTAAAGTCGTTCATTCTCTGATGCTAAAGCCCTCTCAACCAAGACAAATTTGTGAGACAGTGCTTGAGGGTCTTGACTCTGCTGTTAAGCACTTGGAGATTGGATATTGGTTTACTGCTTCCTCATTGTGTTGCAGGTTGTGTGACTTAACCCTTCTTGGTTTCAATTTCATTTCTAAAGTATGGGGAATGATAGAATCTATTTCATGGGTTTCTGTAAGATTTCAATAAGATAATATAAATACAGTGCTTAGTAAAGTAAGCATTACATTTTGGCAATGAACCATTATATGTCAGTATTAATCTCTCATTTACTGACTGGGTGGTAGCCACATTCCGATATATCAAAAATACTTAAGACGTGGCCCAGCATTCAGGAAGCTTACCTTCCATAAGGATGGTGAACACATGAATAGCTATGAAGCATATTAAATGGATAACAGAGATGCGCCAACAGTGTGATAGAGAAGAAGTAATAATGTCCAGGGGAAAGATGGGAACAATAGGGTTACATTACATTTATATTTAAAACAAAATCACTTTAGACTCTTGAAATAAATCAAGGACCTAGGAATTAGACCAGAGACAATACGCCTAATAGAAGAAAAAGTAAACTCTAATCTCCAACATGTCGGATTAGGCCCCAAGTTCCTTAATAAGAATCCTGTAGCACAAGAATTAATAAATGGGATAGATCAAGAATCAATAAATGGGATAGATTCAAACTTAAAAGCTTCTTCTCAGCAAAACAAACAATCAATGAGGTGAATAGAGAACCAACTAATTGGGAACAAATTTTTACCACATGCATATCAGATTGAGCACTAATCTCTAGAATATATAAAGAACTCAAAAATCTTAACACACACACAAAAAACAAATAACCCAATCAATAAATGGGGCAAGGAACTGAAAAGACACTTCTCAGAAGAAGATATACAATCAGTCAACAAATACATGAAAAAAATGTTCAACATCTCTGGAAATTAGAGAAATGCAAATCAAAACTATGCTAAGATTTCATTTCACTCCAGTCATAATGGCAGCTATTAAGAATACAAACAATAATAAATGTTAGAGAGGATGTGGGGGAAAAGGCACACTCATACATTGCTGGTGGGACTACAAAATGGTGCAGCCATTATGGAAAGCATGTATGGAGATTCCTTGGAAAACTGGGAATGGATCCACCTTATGACCCAGCCATCCCACTCCTGGGTCTATTCCCAAAGGACTTAAAAGCAGCATACTACAGGGACACAGCCACCTCAATGTTTATAGCAGCTCAATTCACAATATCTAGGTTGTGGAACCAACCTAGATACCCCTCAGTAGATGAGTGGATAAAAAAATGTGGTATATATACACAATGGAATATTACTCAGCAATTAAAGAGAATAAAATAATGGCATTCGCTGGTAAATGGATGAAGTTGGAGAACATAAAGCTAAGTGAAGTTAGTCAATCACAAAAATCCAAATGCTGAATGTTTTCTCTGATATAAGGAGGCTAATTCACAGTGGTGTTGGATTGGGGAACATAGGAGGATTAGAAGAACACTAGGTCAGTGGGGAGGGAGGGAGCAAGGGGGTATGAAGGAAAAAAAAGATGGTAGAATGAGATGGATATCAGTATCCTAAATGCATGATTAAAGATATGAATAGTGTGAATATACTTTGTTTTCAGTGTTATGTTAAAAGGTGCTCTATATATGTAATATGAAATGTAATGCATGCTATTGTTATATATACAACAATGTTGAATAAAAAAGTTTTAAAAAAGAATTGAATGCTTAACAACTTCAACTTGATTTGCATATCAGAGTTAATTAAATTATGCTATAAAACCAAGTTTACTAGTAAAGATTAGACTAAAGATGGAAATAGAAAAATCAAGTTTGGCAACACCATCCTATCTATATTGACCATGGTCAGAAGTTATGGAGAAAATTATGAGACCATGTTCACTTAATTCTGTGTCAGATGTAACTGATAAAAATCATGAAGTCTTGGTAATTTAAAGTCATTCATCCTCTGATGCTAAAAAAATATATGGTGTCCAAATAGGAGAATTATTCAGTTAAAATCATGGAGAAAGAATGGTTTCAGGAACAGCATTGATGATAGTGGTTTTGCCCTTAAATGCCAGTTTGATTTCATTTTGTTGACAATTCCAAACATGTGCATGCATTAAGAATGGGAAATCACTCATTTTGTTAGACCGAGGTCTTCAGCAGGCAACGAACAGTGTTTAATGCCATATGGAAGTAATTTAATATGAATTTCACAATACTCAAAGAAGCATCATCACCAAATCTGGTAAATGGAGTTACTGATTTTGTTTCTTTCTAGCGTGATGATTTAGTTGTGCAATGGTGCTGTCACCAGATGAGATTAATCACAATAATGATGCGTCTTTTTGTTAAGGACATTATCATAAATCATTTGAATACAGCCCAGGAGAAAAGGTTTCTAGTTAAACTTTCTAAATGTTACAAAATGGTTATAAAGCATGAGCTGTTGGAAATAGGCATTATTTTTATTTCAGTTTGTGGAACATATGGCCAAATGATTATTCATTGATGCTGAAGTGATTTAGCAAATACACATACAGAGTATCTCAAGAGAGATAAAAAATAATAGTATACTACAATACTGATTTCATGTTATTCCAATTACATTTGTGTGACCTTAGTTAGCTCATTTAAATAATTTGGCCTTTACCTGTAAAACAAATTATAATATCCATCTCATAGGATCTTTATGAGGCAACATTTTTTTGTTGTTGTTTTTAGTGCTGGGGTCTGAAACCAGGGCTTGAGCCTGTAAAGCAAATGCTCTACCACTGAGCGACATCCACAGCCCAAGGTAATGCAGATTAAAAGTACTCTGTGGCCTAGAAGTAATCTTATTTTCCTCAATATATTAATTTTTATTTCCCTTCTTCTTTCTCTACCTTTTATCCCTATTCCTCATTTTCTCCTTTCCTATCATTAGTTAATCTTAATATTTATCAGGTCAAACATATGTCATATGGGCCTCCGTGGATAATATGTAATCTTGTTTCATCATCAAAGAGCTAAAATTAAACTCACAGAAACTTTTATTGTGCCAAAGTGTTTGGTTCCAGTTTATTCTATTTTCATATCATGAGATTGTTCATCCTAAAAATTTCACATGCCATTCATAACAAAGTATACTCAAATTGACAATATAATCTCTTAGTTGAGAGGTTAACATATGAATTTTAGTTACCTTATCTTTTAATATGATCAATTTGAAACTATTGTGCATAAACTATTGTTTAAAATATTCAACTGGCACCAAATTATAATCACACAGTCTGTAATACCTACTTTCTTTGTGGCAGTATTACAGAAACTACCTAGGAAAATATTGCAAATTCTAAATGCTGTTGAAATAATGCTAATGAAAAAGCATGGAACATTTTCTACTGAAAATTTCAGTTCCAAAATAGTTTCTTATTTTAGTTTTTGGATTTTCATTTTTTGACAATGCTCTTCAGTTGACCACTAATTACTAATGGTAGGTATAATGCTTAATTTAACCACATACAATGAGTACTGAAAAGGTGAGGAAAGGATGAGTTTGACCCAAAATAAAGAAATGGTGAATTTTTAAAAATCCCCTAGAAAAACCAATATAGTGAAAACCTTGTCATCATAAGCATACTACTCTGCATACCTCTTAACTGGAATAGAATAAATGAATTTTAGCACTCTGAAAATAATTTTAAACATCCAGTGGTTGCCTTTTTAAAATAAATAATGTTTGTCTCTGTCTATTTTGTGCTCCTGTAATAAAATACCACACACTGAGTCACTTATAAAGAACAGGAATTTATTTCTCACTGTTCTGGAAGCTGGAGAGTGAAATAAAATACCTGCACCTAATAGATAGTGAGGGGCTTCTTGCTGCACCCTCAGGTAGTGGGAAGTGGAAGGGCAAGCTAAAAAGGGAGGACACCAGCCTCAAGCCCCCTTAGCAAGAAACATAACACCATTCCAAAGGGGGAGCCCTTATGACCCCATCACCTCTCAAACACCTCACCTCCCAACAACACCACTCTGTCAACACCTAAGTGTTGGAAGATACACTTCACATGAAATCTAGCATTCGGTCACAATACAGGATACTAGAATTGAAGAATCTGGTTATTTGTGGTTTATTGACCATTAATAGTAACTTGAGGGCTGGGGATATAGCTCAGTTGGTAGAGTGCTTGCCTTCCATGGGGAGGGGGTCAGGGGATAGGTAAGAACAAAGGCAGAATGAGTTAGACATCAATACTCTAAATACATGTATGAAAACACAAATGGCGTGAAAATACTTTGTGTAAAACTAGTGACTTGAAAAATTGTGATATTTATATGTAATATGAAATGAATTGCACTCTGCAAGCATGTATAACAAATTAGAATAAAAAATAGTAACTTGAATTACTTGTCAAAGAGGGACTTAAAATGAGAGAAGTTTCTTCAATAGCATAAAACCTCTTGAGGGTGATCGGGGTGACTCTCTGTTTACCTGGAAGGGGAAACACCTGGAAGATTTGCTTCCTCCAGCTGCTTATTGGCTTATTATTTTTGTATCTGAGTTTTCCCATTTACCATTATTAGATCTTAATGATTATAGGATCTGTGCACCTCCTAAAGTTGCTATCAAGGATACACAAATTATAAGATAACTGTAGCTGTGTGGGTTTGTCTCTGATTCTTCTATTCTGTACCATTGGTCAACTGCTCTATTTTGATGCCAATATTATGCTGTTTTTGTTACTATTGCTTCGAAGTACAATTTAAGACCTGGAATAGTAATGCCACCTGCTTCATTCTTCTTGCTAAGAATTGCTTTGGCTATTCTGGGTCTCTTATTTTTCCAGATAAATTTCATGATTGCTTTTTCTATTTCTATGAGGAATGATATTGGGATTTTGATTGGTATTGCATTGAATCTGTATAGTGCTTTTGGGAGAATGGTCATTTTGACAATATTAGTTCTACCTATCCATGAACAAGGTAGATCTTTCCATCTTCTAAGATCTTCATTAATTTCTTTCTTTAGTGTGGTGTAGTTTTCATTATAGAGGTCTTTCAGTTCTTTTGTTAAGTAGATTCCTAATTTTTTTTTTGAGGCTATAGTAAATGAGGTGGATTTCCTAGTTTCTCTTTTTGAGGATTTGTCGCTGATGTACAGAAATGTTTTTGATTTATGGGTATTGATTTTACATCCAGCTATGTTGCTGAATTCATTTATTAGATTTAGAAGACTATATTAGACAAGGTGCCAAAAATGTTCACTTGAGAAAAGACAGCCTCTTCAACAAATGATGTTGGGAAAACTGGAAATCCTCATGTAATAAAATGAAATTAAATCTCTTTCTCTTACCATGCACAAAACTTAACTCAAAGTGGATCAAGGACCTAGGAATTAAACCAGAGACCTTGCACCTAATAGAAGAAAAACTAGACCCAAATCTCTATCATGTTGGTTTAGGCTCCAACTTTCTCATTAAGACCCCTATAGCGGATCAACTAAAACCAAGAATCAATAAATGGGATGGATTCAAACTAAAAAGCTTCTTCTCAGCAAAAGAAACAATCAGTGAGGTGAATAGAGGACCTACAGAATGGGAGCAAATCTTTACCACAAGCACATCAGATAGAACACTAACCTCAAGGATTTATAAAGCTCTTAAAAGACTTAACACCAAAAAACAAACAAAAAAACCAAATAACTCAATCAATAAATGGGCCAAGGAACTAAACAGACACTTCTCAGAAGATGATATACAAACAATCAACAAATATATGAAAAAAGTGTTCAACATCTCTAGCAATTAGAGAAATGCAAATCAAAACAACTCTAAGATTTCATCTTACTCCAGTCAGAATGGCAGCTATCAAAAAAATAAACAACAATAAATGCTGGCGAAGATGTGGGGAAAAAGGCACACTCTTACATTGCTGGTGGAACTGTAAATTGGTGAAGCCAATCTGGAAAGTAGTATGGAGATTCCTAGGAAAACTGGGAATGGAACCACAATTTGACCCAGTTATCCCACTCCTTGGCCTATTCCCAAAAGACTTAAAAACAGATTACTACAAGGACACAGCCACATCAATGTTTATAGCAGCACAATTCAAAATAGCTAGATTGTGGAACCAACCCTGATGCCCATCAGCAGATGAATGGATAGGGAAACTTTGGCATATATACACAATGGAACACTACTCAGCACTAAAAGAGAATAAAATCATGGCATTTGCAGGTAAATGGATGGAGTAGGAGAAAATAATGCTAAGTGAAGTTAGCCAATCCCAAAAAACCAAAGGTCAAATGATCTCTTTGATATGAAGACACTAACTTATAAAGGCAAGAGAGAGGGAATGAGAGGAATGAAAGAGCTTTAAATAGAACAAAGAGGGGGGAGGGGGGGCAAGGGGATAGGAATAATGGCAGACTGAGTTATCCATGATTACCATAAATACATGTATAAAGACACAATTGTTGTAAAAATACTTTGTTAAACTAGAAACTTGAAAAATCGTGCTCTTTATATGTAATATGAAATGAAATGTATTCTGCAAACTTGTATAACAAATTACAATAATAAAAAAAGAATATACAAATTAGCTAGGAACAGTGGTGTGTACCTCTAATCCCAGCACTTGGGAGGCTCAGGCAGGAGGATCATAAGTTTGAGACCAACCTTGTCAATTTAGCAAAACCCTCAGCAATTTAGCAAGATTCTGTCCCCCACCCCCCAAAAAAAGGCTGGGGGTATAATTCCATGGTAAAGCACCCCTGGGCTAAATGCCCAATATCAAAAACAAAAAACTAAAAGACAATGCACACATTAAAGCAGATACTTAAAATGATTCATGGAATGACAGCAGGATGGCAGGTGAAGGGAGAGTGTTGATAGCCAGAAGTATAGGGTCTCTATGGCTCTGTGCCATTTTCAAAATACACTTCTCAGCATCTTCACCTGCCTCTCTGAATTCCTATCTGTCCAGTTTCTCCCCCAGTCTCCTCTCAGGTCTTGTTCCCCTGGTTTTGCTGTTAAAGGCTTTTTTTTTTTTTTTTTTTTTTAATGGTAAAATTCTTCATGATGTATGTTTTCAGTAAATTGTGATAGGGTGTTTCTTGGAGGGTGACCCTAAAGTGTGAGGGTTGGAAAAAGGGGATATTCTAGGTAGATTTTTTTCAGTGCTTGTTCTTCAGTGTTTGGGGTAGAGGGGCCACAGGGATGCCTCTACCGCTGTCCTGAGAGGAGAAGCACCAACTCCACAGGTTTCTCTGGCAGGGAACTTCAGAGTATCTTTCTGATAATTGCATGGGGTGCTGGTTAGAGATCCAATGCCAACTGTGGTCCTTATTGCATGACACGTCAGGCTACAGTGAGGGGCTACAATACAAATGAATCTGGCTTTCTCAATTGAGAGTCACAAAGCTGAATCCAAAGTTTTAGACAGGAGGGAATCCAATTGTTTGCTTATTTACAATTGCTTCTTCTCCCTAAAATAAAACACCTTTAAAAGCAAACAAGTATGTTTGAAACTTACATAAGAGCGAATACTAAAATTTGTTAAATATGTACTCTGCATTCCAGGCCCCATTAACTAGCACTCTAACGATACCATCACATGTGATCTTCCCAGTGCTCAGAATGTATATTTTTAGTTTACACATAAGGAAATATAATTTGTCCAAATTTATACAGTGGATAAGTGTCAGAGTAAAGATTGGAACCCAATCAGCTGATACCAGAGGTCAGATTCCTAAAAATTTTAGATTGAGAGAGAACAAAATTTGTGTGATTGCATTTACATGGTTCCCTAGAGGAAATACTGAGGTGGGTCTTCAGTAGGATTTCTATTTAGCTGGAAAGAGTAGACAAATTGATGTGAAATAATGAGTAGATCTATGCTGATAAATGTGAAAGTGGTACACCAAGTCCCTTTATCCCTTTGCACATGTATCTTCTCATTTGTGTAAAAACTATTTCAACTAGACTCTCCCCTTTGATCTCTCATTTAAAAAAAAAAATCTAAATGGATCCTACCATACACAGTTTCTTGGCAGGATGTGTATCCAAATAGCAACTTACACTTAAATAGCAATCCATTGATGGACCTTCCATTATATTTGGAGCTGTATTAATTATTAATGGTGCAAATGCAGGCAAGTTCCTGGACATTGCTGAATCATCTCAAAGGCTGAGATTCACTGTCAGGTACGTCATCATCTTATCAGGCAGTAAGATCCATTTTCTGAATGACCATATTCAAAGGCCAATGTGAGCCATGACTAATATAAAGTCATGATATAATGAGCTATTAAAATATCTCCCTTTTTCTTCTCCAATCTTCATCACTTTGTGTTTATCTGGATCTAAATATATATTTTTTGAACATTAAATTTTTTATATGACACTGTACAAATTTTTCACTTGTTTCTGACATATTAATGAATTATAGATTACTTAATACAGAATTGTAAATAATATGTTTTATAAAGTTTTACAGAAAAATAAGGCATACATTTAAGATAAGAAAGACCTAGTTCCCGTCTAAGGAAAAATGATGTGTTTGTTTGGGGGTTTTATTGTAAGTGTTTTATATTTATATTCAAGCACAGAATAGCATAGTTTCATTCACATATTTTCTGAATATTGAATGCAATGTAAAATCAATAAGACCTTTGTTCACATAGAGATACTGTTGGAGGAAATCAGAGAATGAGAATCAGACACAGCATTTCTAAATTATAGACAAGAATCAAGCACCTATAAGCTTTTTACAGTCATTTTTCTATGTTTTATTGCCTAGATGACCCTCCTAAGGAAATTGGTGGCACTCACAATGGAAAGTACTATTTTTTATCTACCTTCCAAATATGAAAGCAATCTATTTGAATACAAAGAAATATTAGAAAATGTGGTTCCATTTCTGAACAGATTTAGCTCCATAGAAGTTACATCACCCATGAAATCCTTCAGGTGTTGCGAAGACTTTGTTTTTTTTCCTTTGGTAAAACTGAAATGTCAGCATAGAAACATACACCAAAAACATGACTAAGAAAAATAACAATAACTCACATTTTGGAAAATTAAACGTAAAATGTTTCTTTCATATTTGATTTCAAAAGTATATTTCACCTCACTGTAAAACTGTGTAAAATCATTTTACTCATAAACCAATAATAGTCTGTGATTCATTAATGTGGCAGAAGATTCATTAATGTGGCAGAAACTTAGGTGAACAATGTGGACTACTTTGAAGTGTTATATAAAAATGTAATTTTAAAACTGTATATAGAACTATATAAACCCCAAATGATCAAATTGGAGATGAAAAAGGGAGAAGTTTTAATAACCCATCATACCATGAGGAAATTATATTATTTTCAGATAAATCATGACTGCCAACTATGTCCCACTATCCCTGTCTCCCTTTCTCACTCTCTTTTCCCTCCCTCTCTCTCCCTCCTTCTCTCTCTCTTCAATGGGAACATCATTTATAGATCATAAAGCTATGAAAGGATTCATTATGAAAAGCAGGAAGAGCCAAAATTTAAAAGCACTGCTTCCTTTTTCCTGGACTCAACACTTCATTATTGAATTAATTGGACTTGCAAAATTGAGTAAGAAAATAATTTTACCTGAAATTAATTAATTTCATGTCCTTTAATTTAAATGTTCAAATTACCTAATTCAACAACAATTATAATGCACATGTAAAAAGGGAGCTTTGGAAAAGACATCTTTAAAAATGTACTTCCTAATCTTTTCTCTGTTCATTTCTGATCTTTGTATGAAGAAAAAATGCTATTAATTGAGCCATTTTGTGGCAAAAATAAAATAGCTTCCCTTATGCTCACAATGACAAAAGAAGATTAATATTACATTTGTAAATGCTACAAGGCTTTTAGAGAAGTGTTCATTATATAAAGAAGAGTCATTAGTTTTATTTTGTTTGTGACATAAATAAAATATTCTCTGGTAGTATTATATTCTTAAATATGATCTCTCCAATCCTTATTAGTCTAGAATTTATGTTTAAAATATTTCTATCTCTGTCTATTCCTTGTTATAGTATGTTGGATGTATTAACTGATTTGAAATATTACATATATGAATCCTGAGGCATATTGTGGTATGTACGACCATTCAAACGTCCAGTTGGATCTATTTTTTATCTGGAACATGCAATGTATCCTTCTACCTAATAGTAAATGGTATCTCCTGACTTAGCGTTGAAACAACAAATTTAACAGCCAATAGATGGCACTGGAAGTATTCATTTTCTTTATCTTTTCTGTCTTATTGAGTATGAGTATTTCTGAAAACAAATGATAATTTATATAGTCAAATTCAAAGCAAAGACACATTCAGAATGTCCATGTTGAAGAAGCCCTAGTATTTGTCGCATGTGTTGAAAATGTTAACACCCTAATGCAGTGAAGCAATGTCTTCGTTCTCTATTATGTGGTAACTTACCGGTATCTCATTCCAAGATGCTTTACTACCACCTGCCAGGATTTCTGAGGGAAGTCTGTAATCTCAATTGGTATGTGTGATGTCTGCAGAGATTTCATTTTTGGTACTATTTGCCTGGTTGTGTGATCCTAGTGGGATGAGGATTACTGAGAAATGTAATTAAGTCTTTTCCTTACTGGTCCTTACCTAGATTTTCCTAAAGCCAACCTCACAAGCAACTTTTTCATTTTCTGTAGTAAACAAGCCCACAAAATGTTCAGTGAATCATGCAGAGTAAAAATGAAAATGCATAATAGCACTTCAGCAAAGCCTGCAGTGCATAGGATAATGCACATATAGGATGGAGCTAATTTCTCTCAAAATTTGGTTAACAATGGGCTGAGTCATGTAGACTTGACAAGAAAAGGTACCAGGTGGAGTTTGATACCCACAGACATAGGCAGACCAACTAGTACTGTAACTGTTAACTGAGATGCAGTGACTACACCTTAATCATTGCCTTTAAAAATATTGTTATTTATACAGTTACATCAAGTCTCTCACAAAGCCATATTTTCAGAAAAATGTTATCAGGATGCAGCATCAAACATTATAGCTATTCCATCTTCATATTTTATCTTGATACTTTTTCAAAGCTCTGTCTTAAAACTATTGAAAATCATTGCTTTAGTCTAAAATAAGTTTAAATCATATTTTTATAAAAATTCAGAACCAAATTAAGCTTACATATAGCTAAGTGAGACCACATTTTAATCTATGTGATCATGCACAAAATAAAAAAAAATTAAGTTATAAATGTGTTGACATTTTATTAAAACTATTTTATTCAGAATATCATGATGAAATAAATGTATGTGTACATATATTTATATTCACATGCATATTTTATGAGGATGTCTTGCTCATGTAAGTACATATGAAATGAGACTCCATACCTGGAGGGCCTAAAACAGTGCCTAGCTATTTTTTAAGTGCCTGCTCTAATAGATTGCAGGGTGGACAATCAGTGGAAATCATCTGTTGTCTGTTCAAATACTAAATATAATTTTTAGTAAAAACATTTGTACAGCTCCCTCCACTTTACTAAAACCATTATTTTTAAACATCTGACTTTAAGAAATTCTCTACATATTATTCCTCCTAGAATACTCAATATCTGTGCAACTATTGTATAAATAGGATCACATTCCCCTAACTTCCTATAACCACGGGCTTTTTGTTTTATACAAGGAATAAGACAGTTTTAGAATTGTTCTCTACAAGATTAGATGTGTTTTCATGAGTTTGGTGACACCTGCTATCAAACTAAGGCAATTTATTTATATGCCTAAGGATGTCTGAAGTTAATATATAAAGGGGCACATAAAAGAAGTGTCCACAGGTGATACTCAGAGACGTCTGGAACTCTGCAAGGAAAACCCCCTATGGAGTACTGTGCACTGTGGCCTGCAGGAACTTTTTTTTATCTTTAATAAAAAATGTGACTTTGATGCTAGGAGGGTCCAGAATGATAACATCCAGCTTGATGTCTGCATTTTAGTCTCCATGAAATTTTCTTCATTGTAAAATCACTGGGTTCTCTTTTCCAAAGCTTCTGAAGAAGCAAACAAACCACAACTATTCTCTTGTTTTGCAAATTAGGTAAGATTTTTAGAGCAAAATTCGTTGAATTGTATGGAAGTTTAATAATGAATATTCAGAAATCAAACCTATCACCATGTTGTTAAATTAGTGTTTGCAGCAAATGAATGAAAGGATGGATAGATGGATGGATAGATACACTATAACCTAGACAACTTAAAATTTTGTTAATATAGTTAAAAGGAAGTGATACATCCTAAGAGGAACTGAATATTTAGTTCATATTACAACAACAAAACAGATGTCAACTTAAAAACTGTTTTATCTTTTTCACCATAGGAAAAACATATATGTCAGAGATATTTTGCTACCTGTTTTTATGGACTCAGATTTATGATTGGTGAGCTCCAAATTTAGTCAGGGAACCAACAAATTATAGGTGTTAACCTTGGGTATGTTACCTGGCTTCTCAAACCCTCAACCATCTTATTAGTGTAATAATTTTACTGATCTCATAGGAGAATTTTGAGAACTATGTTTAATAATACACATGATGAACAGAAAATAGTGCAACCATAGTTGGTAATCATAGGGCAGTATCTCAATAAATTAAACACAGAATTACCACATGGCCCCATATTCTATTTCTAGATATTTTCCCAAAATAACTAAAAACAAATGTACAAACAACAACCAACATCTGAATGTTCATAGCAATGTTTTTCGCAATAGTTCCAAGAAGGAAAACAACCCAAGTATTTATCAACCAATGATTGGATGAAATGTGAGATATATATGTATATATAATGGAAAATTAGTGGTAGATGATTGGGTAAGAAGCATTTCTCCTTGTTCTCAAGGGACTTTCCAATATTCCAGAAACTGATTTAAAACAGAGCATTATAATTGGATTTATTACTTATTCTTCTTTCCAGTTCCCCTGTTTCCTAGTAATATGACCTTTATGTTCTCTTTTGACATGGTGCTTACTGAGTCTTCCTTAGAGTTGGCTCATTTAGAAGAATACTCTGCTTTACAACTTTCCTTAGTGGAAACGTTTCTCAAATAGTTTTCTCAAGGATATCAAACTGATTTCTCACTACACTAGGACTTTTGATAAATGTCTAATAACACATATGATCTATTCTTTCATTAACTGGCAAATATGAATAATTGGATGATTCAGAAAGAACTATGTATTTTTCCAGTTCTGAAATAAAGGCAATAATCATTTATGAATAAATACAGGTCATGGAGTTCCTATACCTTTCTGCACCTCCTGCTGACATTCTGCTTTTGGTACCTGACAGCTTGCCTTGCACATAGTTATCCCTCAGTAAAGTTTTACATAATGAACAGAATACTGGATAGGAAGTCTCCTTTGTAAGGGAATATAAGGAATATAGCCTTTGATCACATCTCTCATCTTAAAGTCATATCCTGCTTTGCACAGAGTATATAGTGTGCAGAACTGTATAATTTTCTGTCTTGAAAGCTATTCCTTAAGTCCAGCTTTAATAATGTGACAAATGTCTATTTAAACGACTATGATATTCCTTGAAAATCTTGCTCATATTTAACAAAAACCATTGATTTGACTTGACTTGATGTTTTCATTGTTACCTGATGGAGACTAAGCTAATCACACCTCAGGTATACATGGATTGGTAGTTTGAAGAGTTACCACCCATTATTTTAGAAGCTATCATTACCAATGTCTTTTTTAAATCATTTAGCTTTAACATAAAATCTAAATGTTTCCAAATAACAGGTTAGAAAATTTTGATTATACCTTGTGCATAAATATTTTTTTGCTTTAAGTTAACATGGCCATGTGTTGTTAAAGTCAGAATGCAGATGAACAGAAATACCGAGAAAAGGAAAATACACAGTCACATGTCAAATATTCCTGAAATCTGACATATTTTGGCACATATAGTTCTGGTTTTCATAGAAAAATTAACTACAGAAACTATCTTTCATAAAGCCTTACCTAGAATGTTTCCATAGAATCAATGCTCACAGAATTCAAGCTTAAAGAAAATATGGTACTAATTTAGTCCTAGATTCATTACATAGTTTTGCTAAAGTCCAGGACTTAACTAACCAGCACTCTTTATATGTATTTTGTATTGAGTTAATTATACAACACTGAGATAATATATACCAAACCTGATTAGGAAATTTGCAAGTGCAATTTACATGAGTACATTGTCTTATATTGTATGTGCACTCCTGCATATACGCACACAGGCATGATTGCATTTGTTATCCAAGAAAGGATAAGGGAGTGGAGGTATGGGAACAGGTATGAATAAGAGACAATCCATGTCCCTAAAGCCCTTTTATTTTGCCTCAGAATCAGATAAATTAAAAAAAAAAAAAAAACTCATTTTCACCTTTGTGTAAGTGGTTTTGATCAATACCTGCTTAAACCTAATATGAAAAATTCAGTCACTTTCAGTGCAACTCAGCATTTCCTTTACCCATTCCTGACTTACTACTAACTTTCTCCTCAAAGTACTTTCAAATTTCCTCTAATCTTCTAAATTAACTTGATCTACCTGTCTTTTGCCCTACAAGCTGATGATTTCTGCATTGTGACTTAGGTGACCACCCAACTATCTTTTCCTTCCATCAAAATAGTCTCTGAATTCTCACCCACACATTTCTATAATTCTTCTTGCCAAAGCAGAGTCCTTTCTGGTCTAAACCCTGTATCCCTTCTGCACTAAACTTCCTTATTCTTAGTTCTGTGCTGATTATTCTACATTGGCTCCTTTCTATCCCTATATGATCTCTCTGCCTTTTGCTCTCCTTCTCTGAGTTCCAGAGTCTTAACTCCATCAGACTGCATCAGCCATTCATACCTTCTGGTTTTCACTGGGTTTGGACAATGAAAGAAGTATGTGTTTGAGGGAGATTGGGCTCTTTATTCCCCCTATGCTTTGCCCCCTTCCACTTTCCTGCTTCACTGCAAGTACAGCAGAGATTGCATATGGCCTCTGACATCTAGGGGTGAGCCTTCCTACCCTGCTTCAGCTCTCAGTTGGACTTGGCTTATCCCTTCTTGTTCCTCTATTCCTGTTCACACTCTATAGATTATCTACCCTTTCAAATAAGTTCTTTTGAAAATATCATCTGTTTTCAGATGGTGCTGTGCCATGTCGTGCATTTTTTTCAGATCTGACTGTTTTCTAAAGTGATCTTAAAAGCTTACATTCCTATCAGAAAATTATAAAATCCCTATTGATCTATAGTCTTGCCAATATTTGGTACTATCATACTGTTAGATTTTTGCTATTCGGGGGACTCAACAGTTATAGCTTTTGCAATTTTGAAGGAAACTTATTTCTCTGATTACTAGTAATATTAAGCATTTTAAAAAATATTTTTAAAAGATCTTTCCCTTTTGACTACTGGTTGACTTACTGTTTGGGGGGAATTTTGTATATGCCCTGAGCATGGGAATATAATGGTTATGAATGTGGCAGATATCTTTTTCCTATCTGAAGGTCACCATTTTTACTCTGTAAGCACTGTCCTTTGATGATTAAAGTTGTTAGTTTTAAAGTTTTAATGTAGTTCACTTATTTGCCCTTCAGTTTTTGCCTAATTCTTTTTTGTGTGTCTGATCACTTTCTACCCTCAAGCTCCAAACAACTATGTTAGGAGTCTAATATATTTTATTCTGTATGTTTTCTACTTTTCCCATTTAGGTTTATGATTCATCTGGAATTGATCCACTGTATCTAGGAAGTGTGTATTAAGTTGGACATGGTTTCCTTTAATTTTGTATTTTCCTTATGGATAACTAGTTGATACAATGCTTATTTAAAAGGTTGTTTCCTGGGACTGAGGCTGTAGTTCAGCGGCAGAGTGCTTGCCTAGCATGCATGAGGCAATGGGTTCGATCCTTAGAACCACATAAAAATAAACAAACAAAATAAAAATGCATTCTGTCCATCTACAACTACAAAAAAATTTAAGAAAAACTAGATTTACAAAAAAGATTGTTTCCTTCAATGTTTTACAGAATTACCATTGCTAAAATCAATGTTCATATTTGTGTGGGTCTGTTCCTCAGCTTCTATTTTCTTCCATTCATATCTCTGCCTTTTTTTTTTTCCTACCACAATTCCACAAAAAGAGTTTGCTTTCAAGGTCTTCAAAAAGCTACTTATTTTTTTTTAAATTTTGGCACATTTACGAATTAATTTCAAGTGAGTTGATGCAGTTCTGATATTAAATTGTCTAATCCACAGATAAAAAAATATGAAATGCTTTATAAATTTGTATATTAGTTTTGCCCAGAGCCATGCTAGTCATTGTATTGTTTCAATACTGACCTGTTGAAATTGGACAATCAGAGTCAGTAGAGTTAGAATTTGAAGTGGTAGTCCCAAACCAGGATGCTTGGCCTTGAGCTTTTAGTGATGCCACTACTAGTAACAAGGTCAGGGGTATAGCTGTGGACTTAGGTAGCTGCAAGAGGGTAGAAAAAATAACTATTAGAGGTAATAAATCTGGGCAACTAAAAATAGCAAGTTCTGGACTCCAAGTTCTACTTTCAAATTGTAAAATAAGGATAATAGAAATATGTACCTCTAGATACCATTGTAAAGTTCAAAAGAGATAATTTTATATGTAACACTGAACATTGACTGTGATATGCACTGTGAGTGCTCAGTTATGGACTACTATTTAATTTTTTAATTACTTTTGTAATTAAGGTAGGCTTGTTTCTCAGAGAACTACTATGTTTTGATGGTCACGTTCAGATTTTCTCCTTTGCTCCTTGAAACAAAGGAGAAATATACATATACATATACACAAATGGGATGTGTATATGTGAACTTTATGTATTCAAAATTTTTTACTTAGACAATAAATTTAGATACAGAATTAAGCATAGCTTAGACACAGAATTAAGTATAGCTTTTAAAGTTAAGCATAATCTAAGTATGGATTTTATGTATGATTTGTCCATCAACCATAAAAAGCAGTAGTTCAAAAATTATTAAACTGAAAACTAGAAAAAATACATAGTAAATCACTTAATTTTTATCATTCAAAATACCTTAGAGATAGTCTTCTAAAGTAAGCATGATCTGTGGAAACAGGGCAGTATTTAATGCTTATTCTTCAAATGATATTTTTTTCTAAAAAAAATAAGGATAAAAAATAAAAACTAAGGACAAAATCTAACTTCACTGAACACTTCAATACAAAGACTAATAATAAACACGATTTAATTTCACTTGGTAATAACTCTAAACGTTCTCGTCTCAGCTAAGCTTAACGAATAATTCATTCAGTACAACTGTTAGAATGATGACCACAGAGTTAGGCATGCTGATTAAATACCTACCACCTAGCAGTGTAACAGCCCTTTTAGAAGCAACCCATTTGTTGTGTAAATTTAGTTCAGCTTCAGTAAAGCTCCTAAAAATTATGCAGATAGATGGATTTTCTAAGTTGTAGCAGTACAAATAAGAAAAAACCAGAGGAGGCAAAGATGTAAAACTACTAGACATAATCTATCCAGAATAAATACAAGTAGAAAGCTGGACAGGAGCTGCCTATTTTTTAATTCTTTCCACTGTGAAAATAACAATATCTTAGAACCACATGCCTCAAATTATGTAACTTAAATCTTCCTAGTCATTCCCAAGATCACAGGAAGGGAAAATAACCACTGTGAAAATTATGAAGTCAGGAAACAAATCTGTGAAAATTAATGAAAATATTTTGGGATTAAGTGCTCCAGGAAAATGCAAGCATGACAAATTTGATGGTAATTATTTATTAGTAGATATGTTTATTAGCTTGGATTTTCTGTTCTGACCACATTCAGGCCACTACTTTTGAAACATACCTTTATGTGGTACCAATTAGAGCCTGGAATGAACAAACTGTAATTATCCTGCTCACCCTCAAGTCTACAGTTGCCACATTCTCTCAATCCATTCCCAAGGATATGATTGTACTTAAATATGGAATTGCATTCCTTGTTACTTATTTCTTAGAATTCTTAGCATGTGACTAAATGCTTGACCCTAATCTGAGTTCTGAAACTTTTCTAAATCCCTTTCTGACATTCATTTCTCATTCATTCATTCAAACTTTTATTAGAAGGTGCTAATGTGCTAGGCACTATGTTGGGTGTGAGATTTATTGGCAACTTAAAACATATACCATTGATTTATAAAAATTATAATGTTAGGATAATTCTTCAGTTCCTATAGATTGTTTCCTTCCTCATCCTCCTTGATAGTATGCATGTCCTACCAGACTTATCACTACCTTTCAAGCAGTAAATTTTCCAATATTTGTGTGTTAAGTTTGACATCAATATACTAAGTACATGTATAAAAACTCAAATGGTATGAAAATACTTTGTATAAAACCAATGACTTGAAAAACTGTGCTCTTTATATGTAATATGAAAGGAATTGCACTCTAAAAGCATGTATAACAATTTAAATTAAATAAATTAACTAATAAAAAATAAAATCAAAATAAGCATTCAAAGAGCATTTAAAGTTCAGAGTTTAAACTTACTGGAAGAAAATTCTAAATTACTTTTCTGTTCCTAGTGTTACCTATTTTCTTTCTTTCTCTCTTTCTTTGTCATTTTCTGAGGCTTGGAAACTGCTATAGCAACAGTTAATCTTTCATGGGGGTGGTTATCTGTTCTGTATTAGGGATGCTAAGGTTTCTCTATTTGTATGGAGAGCCGGGTGCTGACTTTGCTCAGAGAGAAAAAAAAAAAAAAATCAAACCAAAGTGGACATGATTAGGATGCATTAATTTATTATCAGGACAAATAGTCTCAATATTTTTGCTGTTCCTAGCATACAACTGACAGCAGGAATCCAAGTGCCTATCATTTATTCCTCCAATGACCCTTATCTCACTTGAGTTTATCAGTCTTTTAACATTTATTGATTGAATTTTAAAACAAATTAATTTTCATTTAGAAAAAAGACTTTTATGAGTAGAAAAAATTTTCAAGATGATGATTTTACCTGTGGGTTGTGACTTACTTTTTCCTTGCAGTGAGTTTATTGATACACTCTTCTGACAATACCATAACAAATAGCACTCTGATCTTAGCAATTTTGAAAAGTACAAAACAGTGGAAAGAGAAGGAATAAAGGGAAACAAAAATGAAATAGTTTGCAAAACAACAAAGTTGCTCTCATATTAATGAACAATAATAAAGGCATACGGACATTCAAACATAAGACATTTACCGTGTGCCAAGTACCATTCTAAGTATTTTACATATGTTTGTGTCATCCTCGTGAGAAATCTTTAACATGAGTACTATGATCTCAACTTTCCGTCTTGGAAAACTATGGCACAGAAACATTGACTTTTTTCTTCTTAGTGATCAACAGGAACTTAAAGAATCTTTTCTAGAAAATTCAATCCCATTTGAGGAATAGATCTCTTTATTTGACTCAGCCAGATGACAAGGAAAAGACACGAAAGGGTACAACACATTTGGTATAAGTTTTTTGCAAAACAACAAAGTTGCTCTTGTGTTAATGAACAATAATAAAGCCATATGAACACTCAAACATATGACATTTACCATGTGCTAAGTACCATTCTAAGTGTTTTACATATATGTTTGTGTCATCCTCGTGAGAAATAATACTATGATATCAACTTTACATGTTGGAAAACTAAGGCACAGAAACTTTGACTAAAATGAAAGGACTAGGATTCTAGCCCAGGCAATTCAACTCCAGAGTCCCTGTTCTTAGACACAACTAGTAGATCACCCGTTACTTAACTTGGGCTCTGGAATAGCAGTCAGCAACTGATCCTTGTTTCAAGAATAATATTGTACTTTAAGAAAGCCATCTTATTTATTTAATTTTAATTATTTTTTTCCTTTTGAAGTAACTGAGTTCTGCATTTATACTGTCCTAAGGTAGTTACAATATCTTATATTGTATATCTATCATAGTATCCACAAATTATTTCAAACTATATAACAAAACAAAACAATTTTAAAGACAAAATTAATGATCAGAAAAGGTAAATCTTTATTAGACAGACTTTAAACATGAGTGTCTATGGACTGAATACATAAATTTCTAATTTTATCATGTAAGAAACCACATGATTTATATTATAAAAACAAGCTCTTGCTAAAAAAAATTAATAAATAAAAAGGCTTTTGGTATGTACTTCTATATGCAGATTTCTGATTTTCTTTGTAATTAAGTAACTTTGTCTTATATAAATATGAATTGGGGACCCACCCCTCTGCTTAAGAGATATGAGAAACTAATTTGAAAAAGTTTCTTGTTCAACAACTACTATTTAACTTATAAAACAGCAATTTCATATACATCAATCTAATAAAATCATACATATAAAAACTTAAACTCCTTGAGGGCAGAATGTTTGGTTGTTTATGCTTTTTTTTTTTTTTTTGGTTATATATCTAGCAGTCAGAAAAACAGTATTTTAATATAATAAATAATAAATATTCCCTTAATTTATAGAATAAATGTAAATAGTGGATAAAAAAGGAAATATTAATTAACAAATTTAATTAGCAATGAGAACAATATCTTGGACTTTTCTGAATACTTCCTATGAAACAGCCACTAAGTTCAGCACATTAGTCTTATGAAGTGGGCAATATTATAGGATAATAGTATTATACAACTTTTACAGTAACTTAGATACATTCAGCCATTTTCTCTAAGTCACAGAGCAAGTAGACCAATCTATTAAGCTGCCCAATAATACCTCCTCTACATCACAGCAGATACTGTTTCTGCTCTTAGAATTAACCTTTTAGTTAATTTTCAGCTTATTTTCTTTGTCCTCCTATAAGAATATACATATAAAGGAAAAAGGGTAGAGACTTATCCAAAATACTTTCTAGCCCATCAATAAATAGCTGCTGAATGAATAAATGGATTAGCAAATTGTAACTGATTCCAACTTTATTCAATGCAAATACTTGAGTTTTTTATTAGTGTATCCTGCCTATGAAACAGAACAATGAGAGTCTTGTTGCATATCCTCACCCTAAGGGATCAAAAGTGATCAGGCAACCTAGTCTTCCCTTAGGTTCTGATTGCTAAAGATATGGGGGAAGGTGTATTGATCCCTGCTTTGGAAACACAATCCTGAGTTTAACAATATAGAATAATATCTATCTATTGCTATCATTGATTAAATCAGATTGCTGGCATGGAGACAGAAGAAAAACCAGAAATATTTTTTAAATCTTTTTATCTGTTTACAAACTAGTTTAATTTAAACTGAAGAACAAAGATTTTTTGCTCTTACTCTAAACTTGTTGGTTGCTGTATATCATTACTCTTGAGATCTTCCTATTATTTCAAAATTGTGAGCTATGTGAAGTCAAAATTAGTAAGGGGATTTGTGTCTCTGCATTTCCCAGCTGGGTTTCTTTTAACCTGAGTAATTTGCATGTACACTCTCAGGGTTTTGATTCAGTAATTTTAATACTAGTTATGAAACAGGCAGGTTACAGTGCTAAGTTACTAAGTAGAGCCCGCAATAGTGTTACAACAACAGGGCTTTGGTGACATCCCAAAGAAATCAAAAGCAAAGGAAATAATGTTTGCTTAGATTCAAACTGTGTGGGTTTTAGAGTAAGTTTGTTAGTACTTGTTCAACGTCAGTATCTTCTGTTGGTGTCTGTAGATGACACCTGGCAATCATAATTTGTTATGTTCTACTCTGCAATAGCTGTCACAGAGCTTCCTTCTAGCTGTTTCTTTACAGATAAATTTGTTTAGAGCGTGATTCCATAGCAAAAAGATTCATGAAATTATACATATTAGTTTTGCAAAGTAACACAAATCCTTAAAGACATATGTAGGAAAAAAACATCAATTAAATGGGGAATATAAGTCATACTATTTATGTGCTTCCCCAGACTATTATCCATGGTAATATTTTGATAAACCTAAAGTCTGTATCCTATTTTTAAAAATGCCAGAGATGCAGGTTTTCCTAGTGCTTACCACTTTCTTTATATAGCAAGCCAAACAAAACATTTTATTTTCCACCATTGTAAATGTCAATTACTTGGGACTTACTTCTCAAAAACTTACTAAAACTATTTCTAATCCTCATTGTAAATGTGCAATAGCAATATTTTTGCCTTTTCTTAAGAAGAAGATAAGGGGTTTATCTACAGACACTTTACTGGGTTTGGAAGACTGATTTGTCTCACTACAAGGTATATACAGTACTCCAATAGTTAAAAGACAGAGCAAATAAAAGTTGTGGTTTGGGATATAACTGGTCTTTTATTGGGTCACCTGTAAGACCTGTTTAATGATGACAATGAACTTCATGACTATCATTTGGGATTCTTTTCTGAAAATAAAAATATATTATCTTTTTATCCTTAATAAGCTTTATTTTGATAGATATCTTGCTTTTAGTAGTCACATGGGGAAAGAATGAATAAATAAGGGCTTATCTTTCATGAAGAAGTAAAATACAACTATAGCCAACAGTTAGGAGAATGGAATGGTGATTATTTTTCATTAGACACCCAATTCTTTTTCCATGCATTCAGGATATTGTGACCAGACACTGTGACAGGAAATAAATGCTGGTAAACTAACAAACTGTCCCATCATGAAGACTCTGGAGTCCTAATTAGAATCAAAATGAATTGTACTGTCAGGTATAACTAAGAATTACCAACGAATATTAAATAAATAAATAAATACAAAAAGAAGAAACTCCCATAGTAAAAACTGCATGCTTTCAAGAAAATTCTGTTTCAACATTTATCTGTATGTGTATTATTTTGCAATATAACACAGCTTAGTGTAGTAAATTTAGTCTTTGGAGCCAGAGAGACCAGAAGTCCAAATCACCTTTCCTTTAAGTTCATCTGAGAGAAAATGGTTAATTTCCTGGGTCTCCATAATCTCATCTATAAAGTGGAGATTATGGAACTTGACCATTGTCCCTCACCCCCATATGGCATTTATAAGACTGAAAATTATATCAGAAATATCAAAGGAATATTGAAGGAGCCCCAATTAGGGAGATGGCTATTGCGGTCAGCTGGAAGCCATAAGTTCCACCTGATAATAAATATGTATGTGACACACCTGTAAATGCACGTGAGGCACCCGCAAAGCTAAAGGTATATAACCGGGTGAAAGCGGTCGAAGTCAGGAGAAGAATGAATTCATTCAGTCAGTCATGCAGTCGCTCGGTCAGAAGAAGAGTTCGGGTCGGAGAAGAAGAAAAGAATCAGAGCGGCCAGAACATAGGCAGAGCGGTTACAGAAGAGAAACCAGATAGAAGAAGTAATTCCTGGTCAGAGTCAGGCCGAGGCTCCTGAGGAAGAAAGAAGAAAGAAGAAAGAAGAAAGAAGCTCTAAAAGCTAAGCTCTCTCTCTCTCTCTAAAGAAGAAATCTCTCTCTTTCAAGCTCTCTTTCTCTCTAAGCTCTAAGAAGAAAAGCTCTATCTTTCTCTCTAAGCTCTAAGAAGAAGAAAAAAAGCTATCTCTAATCTTTCTCTCTAAGCTCTTTCTAAGAAGAAGAAAAATCTTTCTTTCTCTCTCTAAGCTCTCTCTATGAAAGTAGAAGTAAAAGTAGTAATAGCTTTACTCTGCCTCCGAGAGTTTTCCTCCCGTGGCGTTGTGGCTGGCCACGACAGGCAGCTTACAGAATATGAGCACTAGTGTCATTTTTTGATTGAGAAAATAAAGAATGGTTCACAAAGAAGTTCAGGGATTAGCTAACCTCTAAAGTTGGCAACTCCCTCACTTTTTATCTGTCTTCTTGATCTCATATTAACAAGAACAGGCTGGATCAAAACACCATAACTGCAGAGGTAATTCACAGCCACATGTTATCGCTCAGATCTTTCTTCTGTTTGGCAGCTGAGAAATGGCAGTCAGCTCAAGTTAAAGAACTCAGAATCATCTGGAAGTATCTGTCCCACCTTGATCTCTTCTTTCTGGGGAAGCTGTTATCATCATGTTGTCCTGAATTCACACGGAATTTCTGAGCATTTGGACTCCAGAGGGTTTGGGGAGGTTATGGATCTGGAGTAGTCATTCTTCCAATGAACACTTCTCATCCTCAGACCTCTTGCTTCAGCAGTAGGAAGCAGACACTTCCACACTGGAATCTAGTAGGTGCTGCCTTTTCTGTAGATGTCATTAACAACAATTTTTGCCTTTGGGATTTCCTTTTGATGATTCTGATCCATATCCTTTCCCCCTTGTAATTATTCATATCAAAGATTGAAGCTAGGCTCATTGCACCATGATACATTTTATTGTAACATGATATGATGAGAAGTGATGTTCCAAAATTCTGAATCAATATACTGCATCCAGACTTGATTGTAAAAGTCAAATTGGATACTGAGGCTAATTTTTCATTTAAAATGCTAATGTAAAGGGAAGCTTCAATGAATAATAATGTTGCCAGATCAGAAAATTGTTTCTGAATGTAATATTCTCTTTTAGTATTTATTTATTTATTTAGAACAAATATCAATATGTAACTAAGATCCATATTTCTGACATATCCTGGTCCTTTAATAATCTAGTCTTGCAAGGATGTGAAAAAGAGGTGCTAACAGAGGCTGCTTTATAATGTTTATAATTTTCAGGGACAATGAAGTTAATTTTTAATATACTTGTCAAAAATGAAAAAAAAATAGCCCAGTATGTAACAGAAAACATGGAAAAGAAGAAAATAGTTTTAAGAAGCTTACATTATATTTAGATGAATAGTTCATCATGGTTGATATGTAGAGAGAACTTTCTTTCATACCTAACTCAATGCCCATTCATCAAGTGATTTGGTACACCAGTAAAAATTATAAGCTACAAATCTATAAAGTGCATTTCTCCATTATATCTGGACACTTTGTGTAATTATATTTAACAGAACTGCAGAACTATTTCTTATGTATAATCTTCAAATTCAATGTAATAGCACATAGTATGAGAAAAAGTAAGGAGAGACTAATTACATTGTATTGTCAAAAGAAATTTTAATTTTTTCTTTATTGACATAACATAATACTTTATTGGAAGCAGCCATAGTGCACATAAAAGAGTCTGGATTTCAAAACTCAACTCTACCACCAGGACCTTGGTGACTGGAGCAATTCATCTAGTTCCTCTTAAGCACCAGTTTCCTCATCTCTAAAAGCAAGGGTAATCAATAATCACTTTTGCATTCAATTATATTTCACTGTATGATTTTAGGTTTTATTAAGGAAAGAAAGTAGGGTTTATTTTTTCAGGACTTGAAGTAGGTGAACAGGAATTCAGTAGCCATCCTTACATTGTAGCAAGCTTGTCTCCCATGTCCTCCTGCTTTAAATTTGGCCCCATGTTCTAGCAGTAAGTGCAGGAGGCCAGCCAGTTACACCTCATTGATTATTAGCCCTTCATTCAAGTGTAATCTTTTGTGTAAATTTTACCCTCATAAATACTTAAAAAGGCAGAAGTACTTCCAAAATGATGATATAAGGGCCTCTGAAAATCTGATCCTCAATAAAGCAGAAAGAATATTGGTGAAACTGTCAAAATCAGCTTTTTCAGAAATTGTGAACTTAACCAAAGGATTGCAGTCAAGGAGAATTTGTTCAAGAAAAACTCTAAATCTCCAAAAGAACAGTGAACTTGGAGGTGTTAGAACTTGATTCATTTTCCTACCCTGTCCTAAGCTGTGTGGTAGTTAGGAATACTGAACTTTCTTAAAATTACAGTAGCTCTGAAGATCTGGAGGGGAGCAGAATAGATTTGGAACATCCTCCAACCCCACCTCCAGAGAACTATCACTGTTTAAACAATATGACAGCTCTCTAGAAAAGTCTTATCACTGGATTCAACTTCGTTTGACCTGACAACAGTTTTTTTTTGTGTGTGTGAACAACTCCATAATTAGGATATCTGTGGAAAACAATCAATGTCAGTGTTTGTTAATGCAGTTTCTAAAGGCTTCTCATAACAATTGGAGCTATCATTGGAATTCTGGAAAGAGAGGAAAAAGAGAGCAGGGGGATAGGGAGACTGAAAGAAGCAGAAACTAAATTTGCACAAAATTTCACTCAAGTATATGGAGTGAAGCTGAGCAATCTCAACCAAACAGGATAAACTCAAAGAACTCCAGGATAAAACATTTTTATTAAGCTTATGAAAATTAATGATAAACAACTTTGAAAACATTTTGAGAAAATGACACCTTCCTATAAAGGATAAATTATTAGAATAACAGCATGGTAGTCAGAAAGGTGGTACAATATTTTTCAAATCCTCAAAGAAAAGAATTATCACCCAGAATTCTATGCCAGAAAAAAAGGAATCCTTCAACAAATTTTAACTACGGGGCTATAATTGCCCCATGCATACTGTTTACCAGTTTCAAAGGGAAAACTTGGAGGACACTGGAGAGGTTGGACATTTTATTGCTTCCTATATCAACAGTGGGCTGGGCTACATGCCAACCAGCAGGGGGAATATGTAGGATAGATTGCATGCCACCTGCATGCAGTGCACAAGTGGATTTCTTCAGATGTTTTTAAGTACATTCCTCTACCTTACAACCAGGGTCACTCTGTTTAGATCCTCGTCTAATGATTGGCGATCAGGGAAGTGGCCAGCTTTTTCTCTCTGTTTCTTTCATTATCACATTCCTTAAAGATCTTCTTATTTCACTGTAAGTTTTCATAGGCACTGATTAGAGTTTAACCCATCAATGAATTAAAGGGAAGTCAAAACATTTACTGATGAAAGAAAACTAATATGCCACCAATAGACTTACCCTAAATGAAAAAAACAAAGGATAAGGTCAAACCTCATATACAGCAATACTCCCAAAGACACCTTAAGCAGAATAGAAACCAATTAGAAGAAATTGCAACATCAGAAAGAAAACAAAATACAGTAAGGAAAAATATGGCTACATTAATAAACTTTCCTTTATTTATGAGTTTTCTAACTTATGTTTGGCAGTTGAGCAAACATTACAGACTGTCTATTATGGTTCTAAATATGTATAGAAGAACAATTGAAAACTCTTTTATAAATATGAGAAGGTACAAAGACATAAAGGTGAGATGAGTTGGTTTTACTTCACTTGAATTAATATAGTCTCTGAGAACCACAAAAAGTTAAAGGAGTATACTCAAATGTGCTACAGACAAATCAAAATGAAATTCTAAAAGCTAATAAAGTAGTAATCAGGAAAGCAATAAAAATAAGATGAAAAAAATAAGAAAAACTGATAGACTTAAAGTTTTGACATAGCAATACAGTTATGAACTATATAATGGCCTTTTCTTTAAGGTCAGACCTCATATACAGCAATATTCCCAAAGACTATAATGGAGCTGAAGACTTTGTATCACCTAGTGATGCCACAGCTATGATAGCACTGCACACTGTGCATTCCTTTAGTTGATGTAATTATGTTATTAGTTATATTAAAGTATAGAGGAACAAGAACAGTACATAATACTTGGTTATGATAATAACTAACAGTGATATGTAAGAAGGTGCTCTTTATGTATATTACAAATTGTAAAGCATGCTTATATATACAACACTGAATAAAAAATTAAAAAAATAAACTATGTTAAAAGAATAAACTATGTTACTGGTTTATGTGTTTACTAGATTATACTCTTCATCCTTATTTTAAAGTGTTCTCCTATATAATAAAAAAAAAAAAAAGTTAGTTGCCTGAGTCTGACTGTTCAAGAGGTAGTCCAGAAGAAGGCATTGTCATATGAGATGACAGCTACATGCATGTTATTGCCCCTGAACACTTTCTCATAAGCAAAATGTGGAAGATTGTCATGCTGATGATCCTAAATATTGGCAAATGTGATGTGAATACTTGTGGGTTAGTCTTTAATAAGAAAGCTTAAATAACAAAACAAAATAAAGTAAAATATTTTAAAGAGAAAAAAAATTGTATAAAGATTTCCTCAAGAGTCAAAAAGTTAAGAAAAAGTCCCAGTTCATAAAATAGTTACAGTAAGCTAAGATTAATTTGTTATTGAAGGAATAAATTTTTAATAAATGTAGTGTAGCCTAAGTATACAGTGTTTATAAAGTCTACAGCAGTGTTCATTAAAGTCCTGAACCCTCACATTCACTTACTAGTTACTCCTGACTTAATCAGAGCAATTTCTGGTCCTATAAACTTCATTCACGGTTAAGTGCCATGGACAGATATACCATTTTTTTGTCTTTTATACCCTAGTTTTATTGTTCCTTTTCTACATTTAAATATGTTTAGATACACAAATACCACTGTGTTGCAGTCTCCTATAGTATTCAGAACTGTAACATATTGTACAGGTTGGTAACCTAGGAGCAATAGGTTATATCATAGAGACTAGGTGTTCAGTAGGCTAGACCATGTAATTCTGTGAACAAAACACTCTGTGTTAAGCAACATGTGACTGCACTTACAATTATGAGAACAAAATGTTATGTGGAAATTAAGCAACATATTCTTAACCAATTAGGCAAACTAGAAGAAACAAATTCCTAGAAAAACAAACTACCAAAATTGACCCAAGAAAAAAACTGAAAATCTAAAGCAATCAATAACAAGAAAGGAAATTGAATCAATAATTTAAAACTTCCCCCAAAGAAAGTTGTAGGCCCAGATAGATTCAAATGATGAAAGAAATCTTAACACTAATCGCTTACAATCTCTTCCAAATGAGAACAAGGTACATGTTTCAATTAGATTCCAGTGTTATTTTGATATCAAACCAGACAAAGGTATTATGAAAACATTAAAAAATGGACCTAAATTCAGCACCATTTATGGGGAAAAAAAAGTAAAAAACAAACAAACAAACAAACAAACAAACAAAAAACCAATACTGTGGAATAGAACGGAAATTTCTAAACCTGATTTAGGACATCCATAAAAAATGCACAGCCAGTGCAATATTTAGTGGTGAAAAACAGTGCTCTTCCCCATGATCAGGATAAAGACAAGCATGTTCACTCTCATGCTATTCAATGCTATTAACACTGCACTAAAACTTCTAGCCAGAGCAATTAATGAAAAATAATTTAAACATACAGATAAAACAGAATAAAATAAAACTACACCTATTCACAGATTGCATAATCTTCAATGTAGGAAATCATAAATAATGTACAAAAATACAATTAGGGTTAATAAATGTGTCATCAAGTTTTCAGAACACAAACTCAACATGCAAAACTCAATTTTAAAACTAACATGAAAAAACTGGAAATAATAGCAATTATATTTAGCATAGTATTAACAAGACTAAAACATTTAGGATAAACTTAAGAAGTACAAAACTTCCATGCTGAAACATCAAAATGATGGAAAGGAAGGCTCTGGAAGAATATGAGGGTAGAAATATTTAAAACTCTTAGAAGAAATGATAGGTATAAACCTTCAAGACATTTGTGTAGGCAATGGCAATTCTTAGACCTGACACCAAAAGTATAAGCAACCCAAATAAAGTAAACTTGATCAGAATTTTAAAGTGTGTGCATCAAAGGACAGTGTGTTACTCAGCTTTTCACCACTGTGTTCAAAACTCCTGACATAAACAACTTAAAGGAGGAAAGATTTATTTTGGTCCATGGTTTTAGTGCATGGAGTTGGTTTCACTGCTTTGGGCCTGAGGGGAGATAGAACATGTGGCAGAGAAAAGCTACTCAGCTCATGGTAGCCAGGAAAGAGAGAGAGTGAGGGCCAGGGACAAGAAATACCCTACTGTGACCCACTGGAAGAATGCCTCCCTCCTTGTAGTTCATTCAGCCATCAGTGGATTAATCCACAGATGAGGTCAGAATCCTCATGATCCAGTCACTTCCCAGAAGTCCCATCTCTGAATATTGTTGCATTGGGTACAAAGCTTTCAACACAAGAGACTTTAAGGGACATTCCAAATCCAAATCAGAGTGGGACTCCATATTCACTAGGAAGACGGCAATAAAAAATATAGACAATTTACAAATGCTGGCAAGGAAATAGAGAAATTGGAATGCTTATACATTGCTGGTGGAGATTTTAAATGATACAGCCACTATGGAAAAGAGTTTGGCTCAAAATAGTAAACACTGAGTTACCATATAATCCAGTAATTCTGCTCTGAGGTATATACCCAAGAGAATTGAAAATGTCAGGTCATCAAAAAGGCACACAAATGCTCGTAGTAGCACCAATCATAATGCCCAAAAAGTGGCAAAAATTCAAATGTTCTTCAAATGTGTATGTATACAAAATGTCCTTTGAATGTGTATACAAAAATGTGATATATCCATACAATATCCAGCCATAAAAAACAATGAGGTACTGATGCATACTACAGCATGGCTACATCTTGACAAAATTATGCTAAGTGTAAGAGTTCAGACACACCAAGCTATAAGAATATCAGGTCAACAGAAAGTAATTTATTGTTTGCCAAGAACTGTGATGGGGTGGGGGAAGTGATTGCTAATGAGGATGGGCTTTCTTTATGAGGTGATGAAAGTGTTCCAAAATTACAGTGATTATTGAACAATTTCATGAGTTGTAGTAAAAAAGTACTGAATTGTACCCTTTATAAGGATGTATTTTAGATTTGTAAATATGTAAAAATACCTTAGTGAAGCTGTTGTATTAAAAAATTTATAAACACAAATAATATCCTCTGTCATGGTTCTTAATAAAATCACTACATACCTTCTCTGTACATTCAGAAAAAGTGGAGTAAGCAACATTAACAAAGAGTTTTTAATATAACAAAACAGCTATCTCTTTAAGATTTTAATAAACTACAGATTCCATCTATATTTCCTACTAATACAATAGTGTTAAATTTGTTACTTGGCCTGGAGTGCCAATAGATGGTGACAGCAGTAATATTCTTAATGAACCTACTAACCACTTCTGCTGGATTTTAGCTAAATACATTTCTTCATATAGCCAGTTTTATTTTCCTATTTAAGTGGTTATAATTTCCTGCAGTAATGCTTCTAACAAATATGAATCATGCTCCAAAAAATGTTTCTCTATCTTCCCATTTATACTTTATAGTTATTCCACTGTGTCCTAAGTCATAACAACATATCCAAAACTAATACTCATTTGTGTTATATTTTATGATAAGATTAGCTATAGTTTACCTAGAAGAAAATACAAGATACACTTTGCCTCACATGCTCTATTACTATGTTATATTGTTTCTATTTCTTTTACTTCTACAATAAAATTTCAAGTCTGCCAAATCTCAGAGAAAGAAAACCTATTTAGTTCATACTCTATCAGGTAAGCAAGAAACCCAGCAAACAAGCATTATATTTTTCTCTTATAGAAAGAATCCATGACTGGTACTGTGGCCCAAGGACCTATATGTGTAGTTTTCTGCTTTCCATTTCTGTGTGGTCCTCATTTTTTTTTTTTTTTTTTTTTTTTTGGTCAGAGATGGATGCTTGAACTCCAACCTTGAAATTGTTTCTCCCACTCTAACCATCATGGCCCAAAAACGGTTAAAAAAGGTCTGACATCTTAGAAGTTACAGAAACACTTTTATTTACATCTCACTACTCAACATTTCACTACTTGGCTACATTTAGCTTCAAGGGAAGTTGAAGTATACAGCACCATACACCCTCCTCTGGGAAACAGATCAAATTATTACTAAGAAAAAAAAAGGGTATTGGAACAGTCTGTGTCACATATATGGGTAGGCATTTATTATTGTTCACGTGATGACTGTTTTGTAATTGATGTAGATTAATTATGCAGAATGATAGCTTTCATTGTGGCATATTTGTGCATACATAATTTGATCAGTTTCATTCCCTAATACCTACCTTTCCCACTTTCTCCCTACTCTCTCCTCCTGGGTCCTTTCTTCTACCCTACTAATCTATCTCTTCATTGCATGGAGTCCCAGTTGGTTGTTGCTTTTACATTCAAGCTTCTACATATGAAAAAAAATATACTCAAAATTGTGATCTCCAATTCCATCCTTTTGCTGCAAATCATGTGACAATCTTTCTAAGACTCTGCCCAGACACTCAAATTTCTGTCCAAAGAATATATATATATATAAAGGAATGAATATTGATTTCCTAAATGCCAGAATAGCTTAACCTAAATTCTGTTAAGTGACAAATTCTATGTGAAATGAAAGAGGGTGTTTTTTACCTGAAGCTAGCTTCACACCTGAAATCTTTAAGTGTCTTTCATTCAGTTACAAATTTACACACAATAATTTCAAAAATGAAAATATAAAGGCAAATTCACATTGAAATCATTAGTTTTCTTGGTTACATATATACAAGATATATACTATTTTTACATTTTAAATGTTCATTTTAGATAAAAATATTACATCTACCCAAGTATAAAAATAAAATATTAATGTATTAACTAATATTTTGAGTAGCAACATAATTGTTAATTTTAAAAACTGTCTTCTTGCCTTTCCCTCTTGAGTTATCAAGAGGCAACCACTTTCAAGTATTTTAACTGTTTGTTCTTTTCATTTATATTCATTTCTCTAAATAAAATATTTCTTCTATTCATTTTTAATAGTCATCTTTTTCATTATCTTTATTCTTTTGTTAGTAGAGAAAATATTTCTCTACTGAATTTCCTCCAAATTCATCTTCCCCATCTCATTCTTTCAAAATATTTGTATCATTTGTTTTTTTTTCCTCTTTTAATACAAGCAATAGTTGGAAATTATATAGAATAATGTATAATCTCTTTACTCATGTTTTCCTTACTGGAAGAAGTTTATGTTGCATCTTGAGTCTGGAAACAGTCTGAAGGCAGGAAAAAAAAAAAAAGACCTCAGTCATTTCTCTTAAGGAGGGTAGCCTGCTTTACTCAAAGACTACTAATTGAAATATTAATCACACCTAAAAAAGAAAAAAAAATTCTTAATCACAGCATCTAGCATGGTGTTTGACAAAAAAAAAAAAAAAAAAAAAAAAAAATAGGCACCATTTCCTAGTCAAATTCACACACAAAATTAACCATCACAGAGTGTTTGTGTCAGGAAAAGTGTTTGTACAGAGATTTTGTCCTTTTTTTCAACAATGTGTTTCCAAAGAATAAAGATGTTCTTTTAAATAACCATGAAAGAGTTACCAAATTTAGGGGCACATATTACACTTAGCTGCCAGACTCCTTTAATCTGTAAGGTCAGTCTTTCTTTGTCTTTTGATACTTCTTAAAAATACTAACACTGTCTCTTCTAACCTTATTTTTGTAATACAGGTCTCTCTTTCTCTCTCTCTCTCTCTCTCTCTCTCTCTCTCTCTCTCTCTCTCTCATTGTTTTGATGTTTCTTTATGATTAGACTTAGGTAAAACATTTCCACCTGGAAAACTACAAAAGTAATGCTGGGCCCTTCTCAGGGTGTCAAGTCTGGAGGATCCCAGTGCTATTAATTTGATCACCTCCTCAAGATATTATCTACTATTATCACTTTATAGTTGCTATTTTTTTCCTGTAATGAAAGAAGCAATCAGTTGAGAGAAATTTTAAGATCATGATCGTATTCCACTCTTGATTAAATTCAACACCTGGATTTAGCATCAATCTATGTTTCTTGAAAGAACCAATCAAAGCTATGATGATTTCAAACTGATGGTTTTTCCAACTCCAGCACTCTCTTCAAATTTCCTTCTCCCTAATTTATTTGCTTAGCTATTTATCTACTTAATACTAAAATTTGTGTAAGAATTTCTATTTCTTCAATGATTCATATTAATTGAGTGACATTACATTCAAATTGTCCCAGATTTGTTCAGTTGGAGATTTGGGTTTTGTGTTCTTGGGATATATCCCTACCATTAATTTTAGGTAATTCTTTAATTTCTGATATAACAGAAGGTGTTCCCAGCTCATCTTGTTTTTCTCCCTGCCCCAGCACTGAAACTGGTCATTTCTCTGAAGAGTTCTAGTTTTTTAAGAATGATATTAGAAACCAAATTTTGTATAGTAAATATATTCATTGTCACTGGTATATCTTTGGTTGTGATTTTTTTTTTTTTTAACCAGTGGAGACAGCTAAGGTCTCTATTGTATGCAATGTATATAACACATATATATACATAATAAATACATATGTATGTGCACACATATATGTGCAAAAATGATGAAGTTACACATACACAAACATTGTAATAAAAACTCCAATTACAATTTATCATCATTGGTTTTCCTTCTCTTTCCTCATTTCGTTTTTATCCACCCCCTTTTTTTGGCACTGGAGATTAGAATATGGAGCATTTTACCACTGAGCTATATCCCCATCCATTATTATTATTATTATTATTATTATTATTATTATTATTATTATTTATATTGAGACAGGGACTTTTATACTCTACCCCAAACTTATCAAGTACTGTGTTCATATGTTATTGGTATCCATTCTCTTTTTTTCTAATTGTTGAGTATATGTTATTTATTTGATATACAGCTGGATTTATTTATTTAAAATTGCTTTCAGCTTTGTCTTTCTACCAATTCATATTGATTTAATTATCTTAATACATTTAATATTAACATGCCTCAAATTTTAAAATGAGAACAACAACAACAAAAAATGTATATCTGAAATGTGTCACTTCCTTTTGTTTTACTTTCTCCTCTCTCCTTTCTTCACCCCACCCTTTGCAGGTGACCAATTTCCTTGTTTTCTGGTTTCCCATGTTTCTTCTGTAAAAATAAGAAGAGCATGCATATTCCCTGATGTCTTCCTTTTTTTTCTTTGCACCAAAGTAGTATACTCTATATACCATTTTGCAGCTTGCTTTTTATGCTTAACAACATTTTATGAAAATACCATTCATAAAATACTGCCTCAATTATTTTATCGCTACATTTTATTTCACTGTTTAGATACCATAATTTTTTTCAATTAATCTATATTTGAACACTTTTTCCCAGTCTTATTTGTAAAGAATGGAATTTGAGTATAATTTAATTTGCATATCTTTCATGAGTAAAGTTGAAAAGCTTTTCATATTCTTAAGATACAGCTTTGTATTTGGGGGGTGTTTTTCTATGTCTCTGACCCATTTTCAATAGATTTTTCATGCTTTTGCTTTTCAATTATTCAAAATCTATTTGTATAGTAAGGATATTAGACTTTTACTTTTTCAATTGTTTTTATGTTGATTTTGGTTATGAGTTTCACTTGTCATGACAATCACAATTTTTTAAAAAATTGTATTCAAATTAGAAAATATTTTATAACACTAAAATTATAGAGGAAATTATCTTTTTTTTTTCTACCACGTAAATTATGTATTATGTTTTACATTGAGATCTCATAAATATTTGGAGTTTGCTATTTTATAGGATGTGATAAAATAGTCTAATTTTGTCTCAAAAAAATATACTATCTTTTAGTGCCAGGCATGGTAGCACATGCCTGTAATTCCAGTGGCTCTGGAGCCTGAGGCAAGAGGATTGAGAGTTCAAAGCCAGCCTCAGCAAGGGCAAGGCACTAAACAACTCAATGAGAACTTGTCTCTAAATAAAATACAAAATACAAAATAGGGCTGGGGATATGGCTCAGTGGTTGAGTGCTCTAGAGTTCAATCCCTAGTACCCACCCCCAAATATGTATAGATATACATAGATATACATAATTTTTTAAAGAAATAATAGATATTTATTTTTAAAAATCCATCTTTTCCCCATGATTTGTGACATACCCTTTATCATATACTTGCTTTCTATGCATTTGTGTCTATTTCTGCACATTTTGTTCTATTTCATTGGCAACACACCTGTACCACACTGTCTTAACCATAGAAGCTTTACAAGATGCTGTGATATCAGATTGGTCTTGTGCCTCATTATACCTTTTTCTGTCAATGTTGTTCTATTTCTTTCAGTATTGCAATTCTTGTGTAGATTTTTTTTAATACATAAGCTTGAATATCAGCTGGTCAATCAATAAAAGAATGTGATGAGTTTTATAAAAATTTTAATTGAATTTATAAGTAAGTTAGGTAGAACTGACTTCTTGAGACATGGCAACCATGAATGAAAAATGCTTCTGTTTGCTTAAGCCTAATTTTGTGTCTTTCAGAGGTTTTAGAAAGTAGTTTGCTAGTAAATGATTTTACTCAGTAGATGACATGAAACAGATGAACTTTATAAAGTGCATTTTCAGATTCTACTGTAGAGTTATATTTTTCTCTAAACCAGTAAGAAAAGGAGGACCTGAACTATGGAATCAACATTTACGAGACTGTACTAAGAAGCTTTGTGGGTTTTTTCTCTTTTTATTAAATTGAAGTTTTTGAGAAGGAAGGGGGATTGATGATGACCCAGATTTCTGATTTGGTCACTTTTGTTTTGACCAAATAAGATGAGAACCAATAAGATAGGAAACAGAGGGAGAGTAGGACTGAAGAGGAAAAAAATTCAAGTTCATTTCTGGCATATAGAGCTTCAGATGTCCATAAGACTGCGATGGTGAATTTCATGTGCAAACTTGACTATAATCTATACAATGTCCAGATATCTAGGTAAATATTATTTCTGGGTATGTCTGTGAGAGTGTTTCTCAAAGAAATCTGTGTAAATACATCAGGAATCTATCTACCTACTGATTTAACTGTCCATTTATCTACATACCAACCAACCTACCTACTTATCTATCTATCCAGTAGTTGATACATCTTATAGGTGCTTTTTCTCTGGAAACTCCTGGCTCAACACATAACCTGCCATGCTCCAGCTGCAAGGCCTCGTTGGTGCTTGCCCTGGCTTTTGTGCTCATCTCTTTCTCCACCTGGAGAGCTCTCCTTCTGGGTAATAGTTGACTCTATCCTCCACAATATTTAGCTTTCTACCCAAATAGCAACTCTTCAGACATTGTTGACCATCTATAAAAAACAGTCTCAGCCATCCTTTACCCAAACCTTCTATTTCCTCTCAAGGGCTTAATGTTATCCAACATTATAATAAATAGCTATATGTTGTTTTCTGTCCACAGACAGAAACATAATTGAACCAATGCTATGAAATTTTAAATATTTCATGGATAGCTCCAAATTGGCCTCTTTACAGAAATACGTTTCCCAATTTCTATTTCCATTGGCAGTGTATCAGAATGCCTATTTTCCCCAAACTCATGCCAAAAAAACCCTTAAATATTTTAATCTTTGTCACAATCGGATATGTTGAAAATACAGTTTCAATATCAGTTATATGCATTTTTTTCAAAACACATATGACTATGTTTTTTTCTTCTGTTTCATTTTTGGTACCAGGGATGGAACCCTGAGGTTCTTAACCACTGACCACTTCTCCAGCAGTCCCCCTTTTTAAAAAAAAAAAAAAAAATTGAGACAGGGTCTCACTAAATTGCTTAGGACCTCACTAAGTTACTAAAGCTGGCCTCAAACTTGTGATCCTTTTGTGTCAGCCTCCTAAGTCACTGGGATTGCAAGCCTGTGTCATCATGCCTAGTTCTATTACATATTTTTGCTAATGTTTTGTTCTCTTATTCACAAACAATGATTATGTGCACTATAAGTTCTCCTTTCAGTCCAGATCTATAATTTATTGCAGTGATATTTATGTCTAAATTCCATTTCTATTTCATTTTTCCTTGATTTTTTCTCAAGCTTAGTTTTCATATTCATGTCTGTTTCTTAACTATTTATTTAAATGTATAATGATAATGTTGAGTTTTTTATGTTGGCATTCTTTTTTCTTTTATTATTTTCTCCTGAGATCTGTTTCTTTTTGTCACATCCTTCTGTTATTGCTTTTTATTTGATCACATAGTTCTTTTCAATGAGGCTATTCAATAAAACTTTGATTTCTGCAGTTCCTTAGATCTTTAACATATATGTTTAGTCAAAAATGTTCTGTGGCATAATTCTTTTACTGAGTTTTTGTATGTTTCTTCTATTTATTTTCATGTTCTGTATCTATGATCATTGATTCTGACTATTTTTTAATAAGGAAGTTCTAACTGGTCCAGATATTTGTTGATGAACCTGTGTGATGGAGTGGCAAGCCCCATGTTTGTTCATGGAGTATTTGAACTCCGCTATGTTGTTATAGAATGGTTATATATACCTTTTCATGACAAGTATTTGGTGTATTCCTTGTTTTTGAGATATGTTCCTGCTCATTATTATCTATTTTGAGATACAAATTTTATTTCCTTATAAGGATCTTGCTTCACATTCACATATTAATTGCCGGGCAAATCCCTTCTCTAATACTTACACAATCTGCCTCTTTATAGAAAAGATTATATGTTCAAATGGCTTCTCCTCTTGTACAGCTAGTATGATGCTGTGCGTTATGAAGTCAGGTCTAGGAATACCTCTAGACTTACCTTCTAAGAAAGGCCTCAAGTATTCAGTCTTTAGAAGCCTTATCATCTATTTTAGGCATACTTTGAACCCTTTATTAAACATATAGAAGATTTTTGCTTACTCCCTTTTTCCTCTCAAGTTGATACAATTTTCACTGCTTTTTATATCAGTCAGTCTGAGTTTGTTATAGGGTTGTAAATGAATTTTGTTTAGTTACAACAGTGAAATTTCCCTCCTTATGATAACTTTCTGTGGATTTTATGTCTGCTACCAAAAATAAATAAATACATAGATAAATAAATAAATATCATTTCCTGTTGTCCCCTCTTCCTTCATCATAATATATAACATTTTGAAACATATTTGGGGTATAATTACTGTTTAATGATATAAAAAAAAGAATTATTTTTTAAGTGTCTAAACTTTAGTGTGGGAGACATATTTACAAATGCAAGTAATAGCATTATAAATTCATATAAGAAATTTTTTAAATATGGTACAGATTATAAATACCATATACTGGAGAGTAGATAATTTCCCCAGCTGAAATGATCACAGATTTTTCATGGAGGAAAGACACCTGATCAGAATTTTGGAAATTGAGCAGAGTTATCATAGACAAAATGATTCGTAGTGAAGAGAATGTTATTACTCTTTTTCTGTGCTGGGATGTGGACAATCTGATTTGCACATTTTCAGCATAACCCCTAAATGACATATCTCAGTTATACACAGTACCTTTTTAAGGGTGCAATGCAATTACTATCTTACTTCGTTATGATCAAAATAATTGTTGTACTGAATGAGCAAGAATCCTAATTTAAAAGGTAATACTCATCCAATGAAGTATAAATATAAAAAAAATATTTGAAAATTTGAGGAGCACAATAGGCATGTTACATGGTTCATATTTTTCTCATAACAAAATTTTAATTGAAAACAGTTTATCAAGATTCTTAGTTTAAAAAAAAAGATTCTTAGTTTGAGACACTTTGATATTTGGACAGTTAATTTTTATATAGGTTCTTTTGAGGAATCCTTTTGAAAACAGATAATTGACTTTTTATTACTGTGGTAAGTAAGGGATGCCCCTCTCAGAGATGCCGACATCCTAATTCCTAGAATCAAATGGATGTCCATCAAATGGATGTTCTTCATTTGATGTCAGTAGACACGACTACAGAAGTGAACCAGAATGAAAGTGAAAAGAGGATCCATCCTTGCTGACTTTGAAGGTGGAGGAAGAGGGCCATGAGCCAAGGGAGATAGATAAGTTGGAAAATTCAAGAAAATGAATTCGTCTGTAGGCCTTCAGGAAGAAATGTAGTATTGCTAATGCCTTGATTTTAGTCAGATGGAAGTTAAAGGGAAATATAAAATAATAAATTTATATTGTTCAAACTGCCAAACATATAGTCATATTATAGTAGTAGTAGAAAACCAATAAACTACCTTTAGCTGTGCCAAAGATCATAAAAACATTTATTTAACTTAAATTTGTCTTCTTCCTTATCCAGAAATATATTATTTTTCTGTGTATATTTCATAAAAGCAATGGTATTGAGTTTTGAGGGAGGGAGGGGTGAATTTTCCGTTTGATTTTTATGAACCTTCCAGATGGTTTCTATTGTCAGTTTTCTATGTATAAATGAAAATACTACTTATAAGAGACAGTAGTGGGAAAATTGGTTGACTGTCTTCCATTTAACTAGGTTATAACTCATTTACTATGCTACTCAGTTAATAAAAACTATTTATGGAACCATAATTACTTTAAGACAGCTCTGTAGATACAATGAGAACATAAGTGGAAACTGAATTTTGAAATAATATTTTTCAAAATATCTATCTGCCCTGATTTTATTTGTGAATAGTGGGAAGAAGTAAATTAATTCTTTCCTTTTCCTCTTTAACATGCCTACTTTACAGATCAGAACTATATCAGAAGTTATACAATAACAACAAAGATTTATTTTCAAGTTATATATCTCCTAGAGAGACAAAGAATAATGTATGAAAGTGCAATGCCCTATGAATTTTTAGAATCACTAATAATATCATGACGATACCACCTGACCCACTACATTGGTCCTTCATTGGATCCCATAACCTTGAAAAGCTTATATTCCCTATTGCTATGCTATAAGTTAATCTTCAAAACTAACAGTCACTTTTTCAAGACACAAAGAAGGAGTTTTATCAATTGCTATGATTTCAACTGTAAGTACAAGTAAACCCTGACTCAAAATGTCTTTTGTGTAACAAAGTTTTTTTATATATTTACTCATTTGACAAATACTACCTGCTGTGCAGTAGCCACTATTTTAGGCTTTGGAGTTATAATTGTGCTTTTGCTCCATAGATGATGCATTTTACTGGGGAAAGAGATAAGAAGTAAATAAAATAAATGAATATAATATATCATGTAACAGGAAGCCCACTGTAGGGTAGGTTCTCCAATGTAGGTTAGTGCCACAGCCACATCTCTCTGCTGTACACGTTAATTCAGAAAAAACAGGCAAGGGGTGATGGATGGACAAAAGATAGTCAGGAACACATAGAAGAAGCTGTGGCTAGGTGTGACATTACTCTCTAATGGAGGAATAATTACTCAGAGCTAGTACAGCACATTTATTATATTGGTATCATCAAAAGGTTATTTGTGGGGAAGTTTCAGAAAAGCAGGCAATCTGAAGGACACAGGACTGGCAAGACATTAGGGTATTCTTGTTATGCTCAGAATTCTCTATCCCCAGGAGTTGGTGCCTGAGTTCAAGGTCCAGACTGATAAAGCTCCAGGCCTTTGCATGGAGCCTCCTAAGGCCAGGCATCACCATAGCAACTGGACGATCTTGACCTGCACCTTTGCACATGAAGTTCCCAGTGCAACGCAGCCAGCGAGCCAGCGAGGAGGCAGTCAGAGACACCATGATTCAGGTCCCCACTCTCTACAGGTTAATTTAGCTGTCAACAATGTCTCTACTTCCTTTGGTGATTCTGGGTATTTATTTAACTTTGACTAGGTTGCAAGATGGATACAGAAGTTCCTGATACCTATTCTTCCAGGGGAAGAAAATAAACCATTTTTTCTTGTTACTTTCATTTTAGATCCCAGATCACTCAGTTGGCTTTTCATATTTTTAATATATAATATTTGGGTAACACTTTCATTTATGAGATAATTATTGGCAAAGAAAAAGAATTCCCATAGTTGGCTCAGGAAAATGATCTGGAATAGAATGGACATCCATAGTTTACTGTGATTTCCCTGCAATGGCTTTAGAGTAATATGTGAATAATATGCAAATTTTAAATGTAAATGTTATTTGATTTTTAGTAAATGGTTTTAAAATATTTTCTCTATTTTAGAAGTCACTGGAGAAAGAAAAAGAGAGACAGAAAAATAATTCAGAGGATTGTATTGCTTTATATTATTCGCCAAGGCAAACATCAAATGGCTCTCTTTCAATAGGCTATTTGTGTCATATTTTATTAGGATCTTCCTCAATAATTTTTTCTTCCAATTTCAATTTATTTGAAAGCAACCTAGGCATAAATTTATTTGAAGGAGAAATCATAGATTCCACTAAATTTGTAATATATTTAAAATATTAGAAGTATGTAGAAAATACATTCAGAGAAGGGAAGTCATTTAATTTCTAGCATGTAGACCAAAAGGAAAACTAATTAAATCTTGTCTGATAAACCTGAAATATAGATCTTTCATAGTAGAAATAAGTACATTTTCAATGTTGTTGAAACTTCATTGTTTATTTTGTTTATCATAGTACTGCCCTTTGAAAGCATTGAAAACTTCACATTTTCCTTGAACTCACTTGTGATAAATATTAGTTTCTAACAAAGATATTCATTGCTAATCATAGTGAGTATTAGTAAGTAAACTCCATTGGTTACATCTAAACAATGCTACACTGTTTTTCATTGGGGGTAGGAATAAAGAAAACATTAGTAATGTTATCTAGAAGCAAACTAATTTCCTACTCTTTAAAAGAGGGTATTTTTATTATGTTTCTTATTCATATTTATTTATCACAATATTTAACACGTTTTAGATAATAGCTTATCTTCATTACTGGATTTTCAGTTCATATAATGTGTCAGTAGGCTTAGTTTTGGGTAACATGCACATTTAAGATTTGAGCAAAGAAAGTAGCAGAATAGCTCTGTACTTCATTTCATCATAAGTGCCTTTTGAGTTGTGTGTTGGGCAAGAAGTAGTGGTAGAGAACTTGTGAGTTCTAGGGGATTGCATCACACATGTATTCTTCCTAAAAATCAATGCACAAACTGAAAACCAAATGAGCATTCTGTAAGGTATAAAGTCTTCAATGTCAGTAAAATCCAACTACCTTTGTTCCAGCTTTTCATACATAACATATGAGCTGAGAAAATGATGGTATTAATCTTATCAGAAACTTCATATCTGAGTGCTATGTAATACCAGATAGTCATCTTGAAAGACAATGACCCTCCTTCAGGGATCTGCTCTTTTTCATATTACTATTTGGAATGCCTCTTATCCGAATCCTAATTTCATATATATTAGATACATACATAAGAAATCTGTCTCATTACTTTAATGTCGTATCTTCAATTCACCCCATGTTATTTCAGTTTGTTCACCACATAATCATTAGTTTTAAATCTACCACATAATCATTAGATTTAGATCCAAGTGGCATTCAGTCATTCAGAAAATAAATAGAGGAAGTCTATCATCAAAATAGGAAAGTTTATGTTGGTAATTATTTTGAAAAGAAATGACTCATTTGAGTCTAAAAACGTTTAAATTTGTGGTGAAGAATCATCCTCAAATACTCAAACACTAGAACATTTTTAAAAATTGTTGTCTTAAATAATTACATCATAATTATACATATTAAATACATGTAGATCATTCTTTCTTTTTGTACCAGGGATTGAACTCAGGGGCACTTGACCCCTGGGCACTTCCCCAGCTCTTTTTTTGTATTTTATTAGAGACAGGGTCTCACTGAGTTGCTAAGTGCCTTGCCATTGCTGAGGCTGACTTTGAACTCGCAATCCTTCTGCCTCAGCCTCTCAAGTGCTGGGATTACAGGCCTGCGCCACCACGCCTGGCTCATGTAGATCATTCTTAAGAGCATTAATTATGTTGATAAGGAGGATTAGGTGTGGTTTTTTAGCATTTGAAACAAATTCTGAAAGCATTTGACAGGAATAAAAATCTACACTTCTCCCATTTGATGCTTCAATGAAGAGTCTCCTGGCCTCTCCAAGGATTAGGATTTATTGATTTATTTTTTGACACTTTAAATTTGTGGCATAGATTGCTGAAGAGAGAGAACAAACACTATTCCATAATGACACACTGTTTTTTAAGAAGACAGTTAAAAAGATGTGGAATTGAACAATTTGAATCTCAATTTGGTTAAATCTCCAAGTCAGAATTTCTACATACTTCAGAATAAGATTGACTAATATGCAGGAATTTTGATTTTTAGTTCTTCAATCACCAAGGGTTCAAAGTGTAGGAGCCACAAGATTGGCCATTAGAAGAGGAGTTGTCCAGAGGAAATTATCTATGGGTTCTGAGGATGGTAGGGACATTTTAATCCAGAAAAATGTACTTCAAGAGACCAAGTTTTTCCTGCATCTTGAGTAATGTATGAAGTCATTGGAGTTCAATTCAAATCTGAGAAATGTAAAAACTGAGTTCTAGCTCCACTTATTGCTGGACAAAATGTTGAAGATGGCCTATGTTCCCAAGTGAAGGATCCATGGTTACTTTGTGTGGAACAAATCTGGGCTGCTTGAGCAACCAAGCAATCAGAAGCTACATTAGATCTTGTTCATGTGGGCCACATGGAAGTAGGGGGAAACTAGCAACTGCTGGGAGCACACTGGTGGTGCCTCTGGGTTGGGCAGACACAGAAATGACTAATTGGGACAAAGTAATTAATTCATTTCAAGGGATCTTCCAGAGAGAGATTCACAGATGTGCAAGGTCTCTGGAAAAATCCCAAAGTAAACCCACAAGGAAACGTTTCCGTTTCAAACCTCTGCCAAACCCAGAGAGCACTATGCCAGCTCACAACAATCTCAGTCAAGTAAGAACTTACCTGCCACTCACCTCTCCTGTCTCTCAGAGGAATCAGAGGGATGAAATGGTGAGAAAGGGTCATTGTAGGAGGGAAAATAACAAGGCCTCCAGTCCTCTCTTTTGTATTGCAGTTAGTACCTTGACACAGGTATGTGTCAAAAGTCACCAGATATTCAAAAGTAACAGACAAATCAAAAGCTTTTCCTAGGGGAAAAAAATTGAGCTGAAATCAGTGATACTGGTGGAAAGTAGCCGAAATACAGTAGGAAAGATCTGTCACAAATCACAAATGCTTACTTCATACTGGGTCTCTGCCAAAGAGTATGTGTATGTTTGCATGTGTGTGTGTGTGTGTGTGTGTGTGTGTGTACATACATATGTATATACTATATATACATATATATATATATATATGAAATCTGTTACTCATGGTAATTTTAAGAAAGGGTATTATAATGCCCAGTTTATCATCAATAAAATGAAGCCTCAGGGAAGTTAAGTCACATATTTGAGATTAAATATCTGGTTTCATGATAAAGAAAATTTTGATACAAATCTGTTGACCACTTTCTTTTTACACCATTTTAGGAAATGTAGGGCCCTTTGCGTGGCACTTCTTGATAATCTTTGTTATCTTCTATATCCTTACTCGTAGCCTTTCTACCATCTATTCTTTCTATAGAGTTAAACAATTTTTTTTACCTTTTATTGGATATATTTGAAATGCAGTCTATCATTCTAGTTCTTGCCTTTTGAAACAAAAATAAATGCAGAAAAGGATATGGGCATTTAGAAAAGAAGGTCAAAGACAAAGAGCTTCCCACCTCAGTACCTCTCTGACACTGTATCCAGGTACTGTCTCCATGACTAACACTCTTCCTGATATACTGACCTTTACTGACCTTTATATCCTCCAGAAATACTATCCTGTAAGCAAGTCAGGCACTGTCCCACCTCAAGCCTTGATCCAAGAACATTCTCTTCCTCAAAACATCTGCACTGTAATTGTCTCATGTCCTGCCTTGAAGACATAATATCACCTGGATCCCCTGCTCCTTTTAGACACTTGCTGATGATCCTATTTAAAATTATAAGCTGCTCCACTCTCGGCAACTCTGATCCCTGTTGCCGTGCCCTATTTTTATTTTTCCCATAACACTTATCACTTTCCACTTTTCATTATGTTTATTACTTGTCTCTCCTTTCACTAGAATGTAACTGTGGCCATGTTGTACCTCAAGTACCTAAGAATGTGTGAAGTACCATAGATTTCCTGAAGAATGAATTCTGAATACTGATTTTTACTCCCCACCAGAGCTTTCACATATTAAATTGACTTCTTGGTGCCTTGCTTTTCAGTTGTGACTCTGCTTCCTTGTTTGTCTTCCAGTAATCATCTTTGGAAAGGCCTGTTTTTAAGTGTCCTCTTCATCCCATCAGACCTGTCTGGGTGTCTAGATTTCCCTGAGCTTGTCCACCCTAACACACTGACTGAATTTGGCCCCATTCTTATAGTCTTTATCAAAGTAAAAATATATTTTTAAAAATCTCAATTTTCGCTGGGCACAGTGGTGCACACGTGTAATCCCAGTGGCTCAGGAGGCTGAGGCAGGAGGATTGCAAATTCAAAGCCAGCCTCAGCAAAAGTGAGGCAATAAGCAACTCAGTGAGACTCTGTCTCTAAATAAAATACAAAATAGGGCTGGGGATGTGGCTCAGTGGTTGAGTGCCTCTGAGTTCAATCCCCAGTACCAAAAAAAAAAAAAAAAAAAAAAAAAAAAAAAAACGAAAAAACCCTCAATGTTTATAGCACTTCATTCCCAACTGATGTCGGGGTTTATTAATTATAGTCACTGCTTTCAGTAGACATGTGCAAATTTCAGTAAAAATAGTGTATTTCATCACAATTAATTTTGATATGTGAGTAAATTCTAGCATGTATTAGGTGGGCTTTTTGCCAAAATTTTATATATTGATTTCTGATTCCACTTTGTAATTATAATATAGGCACAAAAAACATTTGCATATAATATGTGGTATCTGATTTTGTATAAAACTCAGAAATAAACATGTATCTGCAATTGGAAGCAAATAAGTTTAACACTGTCTATGGCTGTGAAATTCATAATCCTTGATCTTACAATGAAATATATATAGAGAAAATGATCTATTCAAGACTATTCCCATGTGGATCCATTTAGTGAAACTTCACTTGCAAGAATCTGTAAAAATGCTAATAAACCACATTCTTCACCAGTTTAGGTTTAGCTCTTTATTTGTTTCTGGCTTTGAGATAACTTTGAGTAGGCAATATAGTATCACCATGGGTAATGAATGATGCATGTATAAAATAGTGACCTTAAAACAGCACATTTCTCTTAAAGAAATCAATTTACACACCACTGCTGCTTAAATTTTACGAGCAATTATGTATCATGTCTTTCCTATATAAATGATAGAAAATCCATTTTAATCAACATTAATTTCCATGAAATTGCAACTTTGTTGGTGTCCATTAACAAGAATAAACTAGATATGGGGATATAGCTTTAAGTAAACAAAAATTAAGGGAAAGTACAGCAAAAACATAGAGAAAAATACACTTTGCTTCACAAGTTAAGTGTTTTGGATAACAATACAGGAAATCTCATCAATGTCCCTGGAACATAACAAGACTAACAATCCTGGAGAATTCACCCATGTACAGACATTCAGAACATACTTTTGTAACTTAGAGGACACGGTAATACTTCTCTAACTAAGTGATATTATTATAGTACAGGTAGCTAGCTATATAGCATATTTTTATTCCCCCTTTTAAATACTTTCTTCCAGTTTTAATCTTAGAGAATCACAATTTGAAGCACTATTACTAACTTTTTGCTTATCCATAATAATTTAGTAATTCAGGCTGACAGCAAAATTCAAGTGACTAAAATGTAGACAGTTTTAAATTTGTACCATGAATTCATTATTATTTGCAAATATCCTTCACTTATTTTCCAAAACAACACCATAAACAATCTAGTCTTTAATGAAACCAGCTCTCCATTTTGTTCATAAAGAATATTTTAGAATGGATTCAATCACACAGTCGGGCAAGCTTGTATCACAATTGTATTGTTATTGTTTTTCTCACAAAACTCAAGTGAATACTTACCCCACATGAAAACCCCACCATGTATCTGTAAGCTTACTCTTTCATTATCTTTAACCACTGCTTTATACATTCTTAAATCTCCCCTTACCTATTTCCCTACCATAATCCCTGTACCTTTGAAGACCAAGGCTTTAACATATCCACATTTGGGACGCAGTAGTATTTTCATCTCCAAACTCCTCATGTTTGAGTGAGCCACAAGTGATAAATGAGACTCTCTCCTCAAAGGGCACACTTATTTTCTTGTGAGATGTGGGTTTATCCAAGCTTTTCTGTGAAATGAACTTAATGTTGAACTTAGGAGAGAGAAGGGCAATTCCTCTCCCAAAGGCACTGTTCATCAGACCTTGTATAAGTTGTTCATAAATCTTACCTCCTAGACCTGTGCAAACTCTTGTATTTGGCAAGGATCTCTATCTACCAATGAGAAGTGATATTATAGATATACATAGGCTTCAGAAAAATTTTCTAGAATAAAGACCATTATCACCCATTAGTCTGACATATAAATTTGCATTTTATAAAGGATATATTTTCTAAGAAGCATTGCTGTAACAGTATACCATAAGATTAGAAATAAAAGGAAGAGTGATATAAACAAAAGATTTTATGTGATTTTTCAAAGAAATGCAAGAAAGTCACAAGCATGTTTATAAATTAGAGCCAAAATACCACCTTATTTTTCTTTGATACTAAACATTTTAAATATCAATAGCTTCACATGTAAAAGCCATGTAATTGTCTCTCTTCTAAGAATAAAAGTGAAAAAGTCTTGAATCCCAAGTTATTAAAACACTCCAGATACAAAAGACTACAAAGACTGTATAAATGCAACAATCCCAGAATTGCTTCAGTTTTTTTATAAATATATGATTGATTTTTGCTAATCTCATGAAATATTTTTTAAAATGATTAAAATGCATAAATGTATAACACATGGATAAATATATGGTTCCAAGACACAGAAGATGAAATTTATATCTTCCATCTTACTGTGTAAGTATGTTTTCCCACAGATGTGGGAATATTGTATTCTGAGCTTTGCATTTATAACTAAGATAATTTAAAGAGTCATTGTCTTTGATTCTTCAAATGTCAGAATAAATATTTGGACTCTGAGATGCTGTCTTGGATTCTTGCTTCTTGCTGCTAAAACTAAGGTAAATTTTATCTTGTGTATATTGGAAGAATTAAAGAGACTAAAAAAAAAAAAAATCAGTCACTGAAGTGTCTGTTCCTTTCTACAACATCTGGCTTTAGAAATCTACCTGTCCTTCAATATCCAATGTAAAGATTCCCTTCTATAAGTTTGACCCAATCGAAGGTATCTCTGAATAACTTTGACAGATGTTTTTGAGCACTTACAAATGAATTATCCTAAATTATTTAAATATCATGTTTCTTTAACATGCCCTATCAAACTGACCTTCAAATCCCAAACCTCAAAAAGATCTCACCAACCTATTCCCCACTTACTATTCTCACTGGTGTGATCGTCACTGGTATGATCTTTATACCAACCCTCGCCATTTATCTGAAATATTGCACCAGAATTTTACATAATCATTAGGTCTTGGGTCTTCCATATTGTTTTGTCTGGTCCTCCATACTCCAGAGTTATATTAAAATTAGGTTAAAATATAAAAATTGCCACAACATTCAGTTTTTTGATCCAACCCTTCCTCCATCTACCTGCTAGTGTGCTCATACACACCAAATGACTTTCTCATCTCATAGAACTTCTTTCTTTCCAAGACACCTAACCTTTTGGTTTTAATCAATGACTTAGCACATTGTATTTCTCTCCCTAAAATGCCGTTATCTACTTCATCATCTTTCCCCAACTCCTTTTGGAATTTCCAAAACTAATAGGGATTCCTAGTATTAATAACAAATGCTTTTATAACACCATGTGTGAAGTACTCTTCCACTTAATTTGAAATATCAATTAATTAAAACTACAAAACTCTGTCATATAGATAAGTTTATTATGTCAATTTTTAAAGGGTTAGTTAAGGCACAGTGTTATCAAGTAACTTCTTTTTAAGTTCAAAGAGCAAGGAAGTTGAAGTGCCATGTTTTGAATCCACTTAGTCTAGCTTGAGAGTTCACACTCTGGTGTTCTTGATGACTAAAATATGCTAACTTGCCCAATACATAATAACTAAATTTAACAAAAAATATTTTTATCTTCTATTGGTCTGGCTTTGGGAAATGAGACTGCAAGTTTCCCAAAATGAAACTCCAATAGATCCTGCTCAATCCTGGATGCAAATACTTGAAATTTCTGAAGATAATCTAAAAGCAGATCTCCTTTGAATACAAAATAGAAAATGTCAGAGTAGAGAGAATGTTGATAAGACTTTAAATTATTAAGTAGTTGTAAATATCAAGTAACCACACACAGTATCATGAGATAAAGACAATTGAATTTTGTCTATGAAATTTAAACAGATGAAAAACTGGTTGTTTGAAGGAATTATAGTGATCGAGAAAGAGGCGGTTGGGCAGAAGAATGAAGCCCACGTTCCTTTAACCAGGTAATATGCAGTCTCCTAAATAGAATTCTCACTGGGGCTCTGCTATTGTTTCTAAATACTACTTTAGACAATCACCTCCTTGACAAACAAGAGAAATGAAGTTAACATTGCTGTCCTTGGAGAATTTACAGCATGAATATATAAAACAGAAAGAGAGTATTGAAAGTAGATTAATTCTATGCCTTGTTAAGATATAAATGGTCACAACTTATCCTTGTTCCCTTTGTGACCATTAGAAAAATAATAATCCAACTATTTATGTATATATACATATAGATAGATAGATAGATAGATAGATAGATATAGAGATATATACATGAGATCTGAAAGAGATAAATTAACTTTCCTAGGTGAACAGAGATCCACAGCCACCAGGGACATTCGCTAAGTCTGGCACAATATGATGCAGAGAATTGCCTCTGCCATATTTATAAGGAACTGATGCTGGGCAAAGAAAATGATGGGTCTTTAACCTGCTCACCTTGCATGACAGGTTGTAAGCACTAAGTGATCAAAATTCAGAGTAAATTTTGCATCCATCCACTGACTCCTCCTATGGGGCTTTTACTCAGTGCTGGATGGAGCTGACTGCTATGTGGGCAGCAGTGCTGGATATCAGAGATTGAGCTGAAGCAGAAATGACCTCCATAGTCTCCTGATGCTTAGATCCCAAAGTCCTATACTACACACAGGCCTAGAGCTCAAAATATTATAGATAAAAAGAGAAAAGAAACTCTACAACCCAGGCTCAATTCCATATAATTACTGATTTGAATATGGTCATCACTCACACTAGTTGGATATAGAAAGGGCCAGGTCTTGTTGAAGGAAAACCCTATTTATTTCAATTGCTATGATTATTTTAGTTATCTGGCATAAAATTAAAAATTATGAGGAAAAAGTGACCCATAACAAGGAGAAAATCTATCAGTTACATGTATGAAAGAAGGCTTACACATAATTCACAAGTTGGAATTACCAAAAATTCTTAAATAAATATTAAAATATGATAAAGTAATCATAGAAACCCCTGGACAAAATATATGGAATTAACTTAAAGCAGAGATAAGGAGTGTTAACACCCAAAATGAATATTATAGAGTGAAAATGTGTAATATTAAAATTAAATATTAATTGGAGAACTTTAGGGCCCAACAAAGCATGGGCAAAAACCTTAACCAAGAAATTAACAAAAGTAGACAGTTAAATGTATACAACAGGAACCACTTAAAGAACTAATATTCCACTAAGGGATATAAAACAAATTTATAACAATACTCAATCCAAAAGAAGGAAATATAGAATGAAGGAAACATAAATAGTAAACACATAGCAACACATCTGATTTAAGGTCAATATTTTCAATGATCAATTAAATATAAAAAGTCTAATACATCAGTTATCAGACTGATTCATTTAAATGTTGCCTATAAGACATTTACTTTAAATATGAACATACAACTAGATTAAAAATATAAAAGACTGGAAAAAATATATGTCATATTAACCTGAATGAAAAAATCTTTAGCTTTTATTCATGTCAAAGGAGTAGATGATAATAAATGATACATAAATTAACTAATTCACAGGATATAATTATTTTAAACATGTATATATACCCAACAAAATATATGAAACAAAACCTGATAGAACTGGAAAGAGAAACAGAAAGTTACCTATAATCATAGTAGAAACTGTCAAACTCCTCTCTCAATAATGGCTATAATAAGTAGTCACAGAAATCACTAAGAATGTAGGAAATTTGAATATCATTCTCAATCAGCTTTACCTACTTGGCAATTATTGAATGTGCTACCCAATAAAAAGCAGAATATACATTTCTTAAAGTGCATCAGAATATTTACCAAGCAAGAATATATTCTATGCCATAAAACAAGATTCAATAAATATAAAAGCCTTCATTAAAAGTTCAAATATATGCCTACCATATGGCACGGACATTATACTTCTACATATTTACTCAAGAGAAATGAAAGAACTGTACACAAATGTCCATAACCATTTCTTTGTCAATAGTCAAAACTGAAAACAATCCAAATGTCATCAACTGGTGAATAGATAAATTGCAGTATATTCTCAAATGGATCACTTTTTACAAAAAAATTAATGAATTATTGACACACAGAAAAATATGGATAAAATAATTATGCTAAGAGAAAGAAGCCAGAAGACAAACGTATAATGTGTGATTCCAGTGATACCAATAATTACAAAAAATTCGAAGTTATAGTTACCGAAACAGGTCAGTGGCTGCTTGGTAATGAGAAAGGGGTGGGAAGGGAGAAAGTACAAAAAGGACTAAAGAAACTTTGGAGTACGTTTTATGTGTTCATTATTTTTTATTGTGACAATAATTTTATGGTTGTATACATATATTAAAATCTTGAAATATGCCCTTTATGCATAGTTTGTTGCATGTCAATTATAAACTCAACAAAGCTGTTACAGTAAAATACTCATATTTATGGTTTCAAAAAAAAAAAAACATCAATGATCTACTTGAAATATACAGATAAAAACCCAAAGGGTGCTATGGTTAAAAGAAATCATTGATAAGAACTAGGGCTTTCTTACTTTTCTAAAGTTGCTCCTCCATTAACTTATGCATAGGAACCAAAACTATTAGTGGGATTTTATCATGATACCTACAAAGCATTCCCTGAAATAATTCAGACTTATAGAAACATTCTTTCATCATTTAAACCTGCATTGTCATTAAGTGTAGAGCAGAAGTGGTTTGTTTAGTTTCCTTGGTGACTCAAAAGAAGTAATACACTTGCCAATGTTTCTAACCAAGTTCTATGCCAGGAGAAGGAAACTGATGAGACAAAAAGAAAAAAAAAATTAAATTTTAATTTTCATTAATCCCCCTAAAAGGCATGTCAACCTAGTATTCATGTATACAGATTTACATGAATTACATACAGATTAGTGTAGCTTATGTCTCTTTTCATGAATTCCTGCATGGAATTACTTGTTTTGGAGCCGTATATAACATTTGCTTGTCTTGTAAGTAATTTAACTTGTACCCCCCCCCCGAGATTTACTGATTTAATTTAGATATTTTATTTTAATAAGCTCATTTATTTCTCCTTCTTTAGCTGACATGGTGCCAAATGCTAAATTCTCTAAAAGAAAGGTAAGAAATAAACATATCTTTTAACATTTAATAATAATCATTCCATCTTTGATCTTTCATATTTTGGTTTGATCTATCAACAAAGATCTCAGTTTCCCAGGAAATGTATTGTGTTTGATTATTACCATGTCATATAAATTTAAAAGTTTTCCTTTTGCCTCATCTACAAGAAGAAACCTCATTTTGTAACTACAGGACAGAAGACATGAGTGGGCGAGAGAAGAGTGGGGATTTGACTTTCTGACGTCACTGATGTCATTTTCATAGGCAAGTCACTCCTTCATAGTAAACAACAATAAAATGAGGCTTATCTGTCATTTATCTAGAACTCAACATTTTAAAAACATGCCTTTGTACTTTATGTTATCTGCAGAGAATTTGTTGTATGCTAAATTTTTAAGATAAAATGTTGATATGGCAAGTGACAGATTCAACTTGGACTGACATAACAAACTAGGAGGTAGATAAGTAGGAAGGGTAGACAGGCAAAATTGGTTTGCCTATACCATGAATTAACATTCTTTTTATAGAGTATAATAGGTAACAAACAGTTGGTTTTCTATATTATGCCTTAATATTCATACTCATATGAAAGTTATTTTCTTTCCAAAAATCTAGACTGCTCTTAGCATTAGCTGTATATCACTGACCAAAGCAATCTAACAAAAACACATAGCATAATCCAGACTTCATAATAAAACACTAAATCCACAGACTACTTTTGATTAAACTATATCAAATTTTTTTTTACATTCACAAAAATTATTATAATCTAGAATATAAAAATTACACTTTGGAAGCTGGACTTTAAAAGTAAAATTATGATTTTATTTTCACAGATGAGAACAAGCAAAATATTCTTTTATGCAGGATAACAGTACTTATTTTCCCAAAATAAGAGTAATTGCTTTAATAACTTGGCATTTTATAGGTTTACTACTTACTTTATTACAACATTTGGCATATATTTTCATAATTTTTAAGTAAGAGTATTTTAGTAATTTCTGTATTTTATAGATTTCATGTTTCATTATAACATTTCTGGGGTATTTGATAATTTAATTTGGTCCATTACAAATCTTATTTGAGAATTTGAAAACATACATTAATTTGATAAACCAAAGGTCTTGATACATCACATTTTTCTACAATGTGCCTCTGACCTTTAGAAAAGATATGCTATTTTCTTTCTGATATCGTATCTGATCTCAAAATAAATAAATAAATAAATAAATAAACAAAAGACAAAAAAGCCTTTGCTCTCTGAATCTCAAGGTGACATTTAAGACTGACATCCAGCTAGCAAAAGAAGATCTTGAAATTTATTCTTTTCCTTTGGGGATAAGCAAATCATTAATATAAGAAGGTATCAGGCCATTAAGTGCTTTAAACGTCAACAATAAAACTTTAAAATCAATGCAAACCCTGACAGGAAGCCAATATGAAAACTGGAGGACAAAAGTGATGTACTTTGAACAGGTAAGTAGCCTCACTCTCTGAATGAGCTGAACCTCGAAGATTGATTTATCAAGAAATCGAAACACCAACATGTTAAACCAGTCCGGTCTCAGTGATTATCACATTGCAGTAGTTTCAGTACCATTCACACATCTTTACTCAAAAAGGTGTGCTGTAGAAGTTTACTATTCCTGGACAAGAGCACCATTTCATACTAAAACCAACAGCTGGACTCAAATTAATAGTAATGCTAACTTTTGTACGATATTTTAGAATTCATAACGTGCTTCCCTGAGTTGTGTTCCACCTCATCCAGGAACACAGAGATTCACAATCGAAAGAATATACTTATGGGTTACTTTGTGCTACCCATTATCTTAATGCTAAATTTTAAATTATGGAATACAAGTGTTAAAAAGTGAGTGTTATTTATTTTTAAACTTTTAATCTGCAAATTGTCTAATTTATGGGGATTAGTTCTAATTCCTTTTCAATATATTTTTGTGCATTTGATATCTTACATAAAGATAATAAAACCTAGTACTAGCTGAGCATTTATAAGCCATGCATGGATTGATTTAGTCCACAATTGCCATCCACATTTTAAAGACGACACAGAGGCAGAGATAAATGATACAAAGTGACTAAGATTCCATAACTTGTAAATGTCAGAACCAGAATTCTTACCCCGGAAAATACTATGCTATATGTCTCATATATGCACATTATTTAAATATGCATGCTAAGGTATTCATACCTTTCTCTCTCTGTGTATATACATATACATACACATATATATATATATATACATACATATGTACATATATATAAAATCTGAAAACATGAAACTCTTATAAATTGCAAATAAAGAAAAAGTTAAGTGAAATGTTAAATATAGTCTTCAAACAATATTACCCTTTTCTTAGAGCATAAACTCTATTGATGCCAATATTCTTACACAATTCTTACACTGACGTTTGAAATATTTAAACATCCATGATTGGAAAAGTTATGGGCTTTTTTTTTTTTTTCATTTTTCCTGAATAAAAACTGAATGTTTCCTTATATTGAATACACAGGATTAGATAACTGAAAGGACAAACAAGACTCAATAAAGTATATTCACATAAGCCTGTATTAAAAACAAAGGGTGTAGTAAAAGAGGATAAAGAAAGTACAGGCAATCAACAAGGGGTTCCTGATCCCAGAATCCTATCTCAGTCACATAAAACGCACTTTGCTTTCAGATTATGAAAAAGAGAAATATGAACAAAGTATCTTGATTTTTAAGGAAGCCCAACAAAAGCTTGCAGCAGGCTCTTTCATATTTCGCTACTCAGGTAAGTAAAGCTAGTGAAACCTGCTAAACAATCTAAACATTTTTACACAATATAGGCGTGCTTGCACCAGGTGTATCTAGGGTAAGTACAAACTTGTAACATCACATTATAAAGCACTAGTTAATATATTACATCCTTATCCTGGCCAAGGATTAGTTTTAAATTTCCAGGCAGCTACAAATGTAGGCATAGAATTGTTCTTGTCTAGCTGTAAGATAACCTCATTTAACATGCTGCTCATTATTGAATGCAGCAATTTATTGAGTAGTTACTCAGTAAGTAGTAATGGAATTTCTGGACATTCAGCTAAAATTTGATACTTCATTCTCTGTTGGCCCCACAGCCTATTAGAAATACATTAGATCTCTCTGGAAGAAGTGGTGGCAAAAGTTAGAAATTGATATTTACTATAGATTTAAATTACAAAAAATATACCCCAAAACAAAAACAGTTTACAGAACTAAATGACATTTCTCCAAAGAAGAAATATAAATGGCCAACAAATATATGAAAAAAAGGTTCAATACCCCTAGCAATCAGGGGAATGCAAATCAAAATTACAGTGATATATCATCTCACTCCCATTAGAATGACAGTCATCAAGGATACTACTAAAAGTAAATGCTGGCAAGGATATGGGGGTAAAATGTATAATTATATATTGTTCATGGGACTGCTAATCAGTACAGTCACTTTGGAAAGCGGTATGGAAATTTCTCAAAAGATTAGGAATGGAAACACCATATGACCCAGCTCTCCCAGTCCTTGGTATTTATCCAAAAGAACTAAAATCAGCATACTATAGTGATACGGGCACATAAGTGTTTATAGCAGCGCAATTCACAATAGTCAAATTATGGAACTAGCCCAGGTGCCCAACAACAGATTAATGGATAAAAAAATGTGGTATTCATACATAATGGAGTTTAATGCAGCCATAAAAAAGAATGAAATGATGGCATTTTCTGGTAGATGGATGGAACTGGAGAACATCATGCCAAATGAAACAATCCAGATTCAGAAGGTCATTGTTTGAATGTTTTCTCTCATATGCAGAAGCTAGAACAAAATAAGGGGAAGCCGGGCGTGGTGTCGCACGCCTGTAATCTTAGCACTTGGGAGGCTGAGGCAGGAGGATCGCGAGTTCAAAGCCAGCTTCAGCAATGGTGAGGCACTTAGCAACTCAGTGAGACCCTGTCTCTAATAAAATACAAAAAAAGGGCTGGGGGTGTGGCCCAGTGGTCAAGGAGTGCCCCTGAGTTCAAGTCCCCAGTACCAAAAAAAAAAAAAAAAGGGGGAGGGGGAAGGAAGGAGTCATATCCCAGGAAAATAGGGAGGAGATTAGTGGAGTAGATGAAGGGGACTGAGGGAAAGGAAGAAGGAACGGAAAAAGTTAGGAGCTGCAGAAAGAAACTGACCAAATTATGCTATGTACATGTATGAATGTGCCACAATGAATTCCCCCTTTATGTATATCTATCAAAGCACCATAAAAACAAAGAAACAAATGTATAAATAAATACATAAATAAATAAATGGAATACCAGGAGAATGAGGAAGGGGAACAAGAAGAAGGCGGAGAGAAAGAAGAGAGGAAATAATGGGTATGAAAGTGGAACAAGTGATATTCCATGCATGTCAAACTGAACCCCACTATTATGTTAAATTTGTAAAATTATGAATAAAAACATTATAGCCATTAAAAAAGGAAACATATATTCTTCTCTGGGATGAGAAGTTAGATGCAACTTTATTGTCCCCTTTCTTCATTTCTTTAGCAGATAAAAGCAAAAGACAAGAAGATGGAAATATCACTTTGAAGCAACAGAGAATTTGAAATCTTGTTTGAGAAAGCAGGGAATAGAATACTCTTTTTGGGTGCAGAAGAGCTGTGGCAAGTCAGAATGTTGCTATGGTCCCATTTTTCCCTGTGTCATAAGTAATAAATTGTGTTGCTATAACCAAATTACCTGCATCATAATGCTGACTGCTGGAAATGTTAACAATTTTGTATTTTTTTTCCTGGAAGAAACTGACTTTTGTCCATTATTACAACTATTGGAGAGAACACATATCCATTGACTTATATATATTTGTTGTTGTGGTAATGTTATATATCTGATAAATATTTTAATGTAAAATTACTTTTCTCCATTTTATATAAAGTTATAAAGTCCAAAGATGTTGAGATTTTTTTTTCTCTTCAGGTTAGGTGCTCATATGGGTTCAAGTCAATTGGTAAAGAAGATAGGGGTTGATGCAGATGGTCGAATAGGGAGGTGGCATGCACGGAAAAACTAAGATGCAGACACATGATTCTTCAAAGAGTGAACTATGGGATGAGATGGTCATCTGCACCATCACTTATAATGCAAGAATGATACTTTAATATAACATCTGCTCCAGCACTTTGGGAGGCTGAGGCAGGAGGATCACGAGTTCAAAGCCAGCCTCAGCAATAGTGAGGCATTTAGCAACTCAGTGAGACCCTGTCTCTAATAAAATACAAAAAAGGGCTGGGGATGTGGCCCAGTGGTCGAGTGCCCCTGAGTTCAATCCCTGGTACCACAAAAAAAATAAAATAAAATAAAAAAAATATATAACATCTGCTAATAAACTTGTCATATACCTTAAAATAAGGTGAAATTGTTGATATCAAGACTGATAGTAAACTGAGAGAGGTGAGATGGAATCAAAAAATTGTCCACACTGCTATAGAATTTCCACATCCTCATTCATATAAAACATAAATGTGAAACAGCAGTGCGTCAAATTACTTTTGCCATCCTATAGCCACACATGTAGTTTATGAAAAACAAGAATGCTGATAATGCCATGGGGAATGTGCAGAAATGAGACTTCTAAAATTGTGTTTATCATCAGTAAGCTACATCTTTCACTATCATCTGTTCATGTTGTTATCTTTTTGGTAAGCAATTTTCTACTTTTTTCCCCTGGAACTGACTTTTGTCCATTATTCCAGCTGTGGGAGGGAATACATATCCATTAAAATGCAAATTGTATCAAAAGACTTATAAATGCTTTTAAATCTAAATTAGACACTGCTTATTAACAGAGAAGTAGACCACCCAGAGAAGATAAGGCCACTTATCTATTAGGGAAGATTATCAAGTTCACCAAATTGTATAACAAATACATTTAATATTTTATTGGTTCACTCATAAATCTTTGACTTTTGATAGAATAATAACAGCCTTGTGGAATGACATTGCCATTTCTCAGCAGGAGAAACTAATCATTTGCTTAAATCTGACACTATTAATATTGTAGGTATTCATGTTTATGCAAGAAAACTAAGGTTCTTTTTAACCTCCAGGCTAATTGCAACACAAACTCATCAAGATGACTAAAGATTATTCCTTTATTTCGGAAATACTCTCTTTGGCAACTCAAGTTTTGTAGTATCACATGTAAATGGCAACAAAGGCAAAGAGAAATATTACGCAAAGCACATTCTAATAAGAATGAGATCTCTAGCCTAATTAGGCTATTAGTGTTTCAAGAAACTAATTATTTCTGCCCCTCACATTGGGTGCAAGGACTTATAACTTATTTGTCTATGCTTGATTAGAGTCAGTTTGAGCACCGGACTCCTTTCTGGGAGAAAAGCCAGTACCAAATACTGGCAGATGACCTATTCCCCTGGGTCATTTACGTAATTTAGGGGCTTATATAATATGAAATAAATATTATTAGGGAAAGGTCACCTTTATTGATAATAAAGAAAGTCCAGTCCTTAAAATAGGGAAAGTTCTCTTAACTCAGAATCTATCAAGTGGGGTTCTTTCCTTTCCAACCTTGCCCCTTGTTGTCCTCAAATACTCAGACAACAAATTAATGCATAATAATATAATTCACTAGAGGGGAAAAATATTATGAATGGTGGTAATTCCAATTAAAGGCATTAAAGTTGGAATAAGGCTGGCAAATTTTGTAACAATAGCAAGGTCAGTGAATTCAAAGCAAAGTGAGCAAGAGGAAAATTAGCTGAAAAATGTGAAGAAAAATGTATTTGTAAATATATTTGTAAAAACACATTTATGAAGACTAGTAGTCAGTAGGGGCTTTCAATTTCAGCCATGGGTTCAGAGCAGAGGCATGATGTGATCTCATGTCTTGTTTTAAGAAGGGATCTTAAGATTGTCACTGTAAAACATTTTAGACCTAAAAAATTATGTACAAATAATCATATAATATTTACTTCCTAACTTTTTCAATAAGTAAACTTGGACAACATAGTTTAAATCTCCTCCATGCCTTTTCTTGATCAAGTCATCCTATCCGGTTATCCTCCACGCAGGTAACCATTAATCTGACATTGTTATTTATACTTTTAGAATATACTAAACATTTATTTATATGTCATCAGACTGCATATTATTCAGTATTTTCTCATATTTACTCAGCAATCATTCATGTTGACATGAGTAGCTATGGATTATTCTTTTTTGCTACTGTGTATTATTCCATGGCTAAATATACTGCAATTAATAATTATTTCTTCTATTAATATTATAATTAGTGATTCTATGAATATTCTTATGTGTTTCCTCATGCATTGTTATTAGTTTTATATTAATGTTGTAACAAATTATCACAAATTCAGTGGTGGCTTATGCAACATAAATGTATTATCTTGTAGTTCTTTGGGATGGAAGTCTGAAATAGACCTCACCAGGCTAACCTGTGAGAAACTGAAAGACTATGTTCCTTCCTGGAGGTTTTGGTGAGAATTTCTTTCTTACCTTTTTGATCTTCTAGAACTTGATTACATTCCTTGGCTCCTGGTTCTGCTTCCTCCATCTTCAAACCCTTAATATTTGGCCAAGACTTTTTCACTAGGCTCTCTCTCTGGTTCTGGTTCTGCCTTTCCCTAGCATTTCTAAGTTCCTTGTTATTGCATTGGATGTAGCTGAATAATTCCGGTTAGTCTCCCTGTTTTAAGGTAAGTGGTGCAGCAATCTTAATTCCACCTGCAACTCCAATTTCCCCTTTTAAGGAAACAACATATTTTATAGTGCCCAAGATTTAGGAAATAGACATTTTGAGGGCCTTTATTATGACTACTAAATGAGATTGGAAATCAGCAACCATTATAGCCATTGCTAAATTGATTTTCAGCAGAGATGATGTTCCATATCATTATCAATTTTGTTAGACATTAGTACTTGTCAATTTGCTCTGTGTGAGATGGGATCCCCTGTGGTTTTAATTTTCAATACCTAATGCTAGTGAAGTTAAAAAAAAAAAAAAAACTTTTCATAAGTATATCAGGCATCTGCATTTCTGTTTCTATGATTTACCTGGCAATATCCTTGAATAATTTTTTGATTAATGTAGTTCTTACTGATTTCTAGGAATTATTTACATATTCTGAATTGCAGAAAAATAAAACTTCACTGGACTTTTCAATGCTCCTGAAAAACGATCTACTCTCTTAAGACATGAAAATGCATATGATATGAAAATAGGAAATGCTTTCTTTCATTCTTCTCAGAAATATTTTACTCTTCACATACCTTGAAATTTTGGTAGATTTCTTTAGTTAATTGTGCTGATACAAAAAAATAAAAAGATAATATTTCCCTATCTCTCTGAGAGGGCCAATTTTTTACAGCCTGAACTTTGTCCCTAAGTTGTCCCTAATGTGAAAGAAAGACTAGAGTACTATTTCCCCAGGTATTTATATATTTCAAGGAAAGATGTGACCCAGATCTCACAGATAACTCTAGGTTTTACAAAGCGATAACACAATTAGTTATCTGGCTGTTGTAGACATTTTATTTACATACTAAATAGATGGAACAAGGAGGAGTCCCTAATAAGAAGGGTGGGAACAACTGCTTCCTTCACCTTTACAGACAGAGAAAAGTCACTTTTTCCTCATCTCTCACTTATGGGGCATCTAGCTACTTGAATAGAACATTTGATGTCACTCTTATCATACTGCCAAAGGAGTAATGACTAAGGAAAAGAGGAACACATTTTTAATTTTGTCTGAGGCATTTAGTAAGAAATCTACTTCTAATACATAACCTAGTATGTATACATTCAGAATAAAATTAACAAAAACATTCGACACAATAAAAACAATATTACTTTTAGTTATATGCTCTAAATATTTTCATGCAATATCTTGATTTTTTTTTCCAAAAATCTTTGTTTCATGTACAATTTTACATAGTTATACATTTATTTTTGTTTAAGAATTTCATTCCTGTTGCAAGGCAATAAAATATTTTTGTCTAAATATTTTTACATTTAATTCATTAATTTATTTGAAATTGTTTTGACTACCTAGTTGGATCTAATTTAATTTTCACATGTATAACAAATTGACTTCACCATTCATTGAATTGCTTACCCCTTCCTTAATATAATGTCACATCTTATTTCTCTACACTTATATGTATTGATATCTGGTAGATCAAATTTTCCCATTGGTTGCTGAATAAGTTTTCAATGTTATAGCAATATATCTTCACATAGCAATAATATGTTTCAAAGTTAGGAAATTTAACATGATGGCTTATATATTGTTCTTTGAGCTTTGATATCATTAGTCTGTGTCTCAGATACAAATCTCAGTGTACTGACCAGGTCTCTGGGCAGAAAAGGCAATGGCAAAATTTCAAAGATAAATGCCACATGCTAGTTCTCATAATCTATTTAGGCTTCCTATCCACTTCTTTGATTTTACTGTATTTTTTTTTCTTTTTTGCTTTTAATGTTAAAACAAAAATGTCAGTCAGATATTCCTACCAGTAATTATTCCTAAACTTAATGCCTTAGAACAATAAGTAGTGTTGCTCATAATTTTACAGTACAGATGAACAGAGTTTTGTGCCTCTGTTTGACTTACTCTTGAATTTGAAGGAAGCTGTGGGCTGGGGAGACTGTACTGTTGATTTTTCTGGACTTCTTCACAATTTTTTTGAGTTGGCTGACTTTTGGTCTTTGATGCCTCCATTGGGGCAATTAGTCTTTCTTTACATAGTTTCCCATTGTCATGTTAGCTAGCTAGGGTTCAGTCCCATGGCGATGACAGGGGTTCAAGAAAGAAAACAAGCTCACAAGACATTCTGAGGCCTAGATTCAGAGCTGGCACACCATCACTTTTACTACACTTAGTTGCTCACAAGATTCAGGAGTAAGGAATCAACCTTTATGGAGTGAAGTTATGAAATCATATTATAAAATGTGTGGAATTAGGAACTACAATGGTTAGGGCCATGTTTTTCTAGTTAATCTACCAGAAAGAGAAAAATCCAATAACTTTTACTTTTCTCTATAACTGCTTCATATCTAAGTACAAATAGATATTTAAAGAAAGGATGCTACAGACAAGAATTGAAAAATATCTGTATTAATTGACCAACTGCATTTCAAACAAATGATTTCTCAGTATTTACCTCCCATCCCACGTGTTAGATTTAGCTATCAGGTGTTTTGCAAAAGAGATATAATTTTTATCCCTGGCAAGCAGAGCTTTCTCTGCTTCCTGGTTCCTATGTCCTGAGTTTCTTTACTTTACCACACCCTTCTGCCATGATGTTCTGCCTCACCTTAGGCCAAGAGTAAGGAGTCAACTAACCATTGACTGATCCTCTGAAACTGAGCCAAAATAAACCTTTTCTCCTCTGTGTTGCTCTTGTCAGGTCTTGAGGTCACAGCGACAAAAAAGCTGACTAAAATACCAGGGGCACAGAACTAAGTTCTTTATTTTGAGCTGATCATTTGAATTTTTTTTTTTTAAATGGACAACGAAATGGAAATGACAAGTTGTTTGAAGCAGATAAGAGGAAAAATGAGATGAATCCTCCATCCTGCCTGGGTCATAGGATCAAGAAACAGATAAACCCAGATATAAGTACGGTATGGTGTTTGAAGAACAAGACCCAGATCCCAAATGAAGAAGCAAAGCGTTAGGAAGTATAGATGAGTTTTAACTATGGAAGTTGGAGGGGAGGAGCTTTATTGGGTACATTGGATGGTAAAGTAGCAAAGCTGAGAGAGGTTGTAGAACAAGACTACTGTCTCAGAGAAACTAGAAAATTAGTGTGGTGTCAATTATGGAAAAAGAAATAGATATACAGTTAATTGAACTATAGAATAAGTTGAGAAATTTTTATTAGGTATTTATTCAGGGTCATATAATTAACCATCATCTCATAGAAGTGGAAAATAGAATAGTGTTGACCAGAACCTGGGAAGGGGAGAGAGTAGGGAGGATAGAGAGGGGTTGTAATGGGCAGTCAATAGAAGTGACTTCTAGTGTTCTAAAGTACAGTAGGATCAACTTTAGTCAATAACAATTAATTGAACATTTCGATATAGCCAATAGAGATTTTAAATGTTCCCAACACAAAGAAATGATAAATGACTGAAGTGATAGATATCCCAATTTCTCTGGTCTAATCATTACACTTTGCATACATGTATTGAAATGTCATACTCTATTTCATAAATATGTAGAATTATTATTTGTCATTTAAAAATATACATTTTCTTTAAAAATTTTTAATATATATTTATTGGTTGTAATTGTACACAATACCTTTATTTAATTTATTTATTTTTATGTGTGCTAAGGATCAAACCCAGCACCTCAAACATGCTAGGTGAGCACTCTACTGCTGAGCCACAACCCCAGCCCCCAATATATATATACATACACTTTAAAAAAAAAATAACCATCGTATCAGGCCAAAGTAGAAGAGCTCTTTTTTGCCTCCATAAATATTTATAATACTACTAAGCAAAGATAAAGCTAGTCACTTATATTCCATCCAGTTACTCTATTACAAATCATCCCTGTGCTTAAATAGATATTTCAAAGCAAGAGAAATTCTTATAAGATGGATAAATTTTGAAATATTGGTTTCCATTATATAATTACTTTTTACTTTTCAAATTGGAAATAGTTTTTCTCCAAAATATATACTTACATAATTTCTAAGCAGCACAGTCATATTTAGGAAACACATTTGTCATAACATTGAACATGAAGATGAATATGTAATTATCTATAGTATATGAAAAAATTAAGGAATACATCCAGGTTTAAAGAGCCAGGAGAATGTCTATCTGTTTCAATTATCTTTATTTCCTGGAGTAATATTTACTTTATAAAGATGGTTTACAACTGTTTTTAAAATGTTTCTTCCCAGTTGTATTAATCAGGGTTCTTTAGAGGAATAGAACTAATGGAATGTGCATGTAGTCATAAGAGGAAATTTGTTAGATTGGTTTATCAATCACAAGTTGTGTGTTCCTGCAATGGCCATCTGTAGACTGGAGAGCTGGAGAAACCAGTAGCTGCGCAGTTCTAGAAGTTGGAAGCCTCATAAAAAAAGGAGCCAATGATTCAGACTGAATGTCTGAATGCTTCCTGGAGAGATCCGAAGAGTCCACATTCAAAGGTTGAAGAATCTGGAGTTTGATATCCATGGACAATGACAGCAGCAAAGCACATATCCACTCAAGAAGAGTTGAACATACATGTGTAAGCGTCTTACATTTTTTGTGCCATCTTGGCCCCCAGCCTATTGAACAGTGCTACCCTCATTCAGGGCAGATCTTCCCCTTTAATAAATTGAACCACATGCTAATCATCTCTGGAAACACCCCCATAGGTACATCCAAAAATGTGCTTTACTGGCTTTCTAGACATGTCTTAATCCAATCAAATTGACAACAAAGATTAACAATTACAACAATTTTAAAGCAATTTGAAGTAACCCTTCCTTCTTTTAAATATGTGCCAAGTCTGAAATTGCAAAGTCAAACTCAAAAGAGTGATCTTTATAATCTTATACTTTGTTACTGATACAGAGGTTAGGTGTAAAGATCATCTGAAATGATGCCATTGAGAAAATAATTAATGAAAGAATCTGAAAGACATCTGGCACTTTGTCAAACAATGTCCTGTTTTATATAAAGGCATACACATGAGGTTAAACTTTTACTTCAAATGTGGCTAGTGTAACTGAGGAATTGAATTTCAACTTTATTTAATTTTAGTCAAAGTAGTTACATATTGGACACAGCTCTAGAGAAAATAAAATTTGAGGTCTAAATGAAGAGTGGACACATGTTGATTTCTTTTCCTGCATAACTTTATTTAAGAGTTGACAACATTACAACATGTTCAAAGTTCTGAAAATAAAGTAAAATTAGTGGAAGAATAGTTTAAATAAAATATACATGTCAAAAATTGATCATTTTTTATACACACTCATATATATGGGACTATGAGAACATTTTCAGAATTATCAGTCTAAGAGGAGAGAGAATATAAAAATTCAGAACATATGACATTTACATGAACACTATTGTTCAGGAGGCCATTGATATCCACTGATTCCACACCTGTGGATTCAATTAACCCCAGATTGAAAATATCCCTTCACTCAATTGTATTGAATACATTTTTTCTTGTTTTTCTCCATAAACAATACAGTAAGCCATGATTTACATATCATTTACATTGTATTAAGCATTATAAGTAACCTAATGATGATTTAATGTATATAGGAGAGTGAACACAGATTATATGCAAATACAATACCATTTTACATATGGGTTGTGAGCATCTGTGGATTATCTTTTTCCTCCAGGAATGGGATTGATGCCTTTATAAAAGAGCTCCCATAGAGTTTATTGCACATTTTATAAAGAGAGGATGCAGAGAGAAGGCAGCATCTATACACAAGAAGCCCTCATCAGAACCTAACCATGCTGGCACCCTGACCTTGAACTTCCCAGCCTGCAGAACTATGAGAAATACATTTTTTGTTGTTTATACATTGCTCATTGTATGGCATATAGTTACAATAGTCTGAACAGACTAGGAAAAATAGCTTACTGAATTTAACATAGCTAACAGTTTATTTTCATGTAATATAGGTGATTTAAATTATTTCAGTTTACAAATTTTATTATTAGAATAAAATGATGATTATTTTCAATTTCTTATTCAAATTCTACTCTCATTTGTTTTATAACTTAATGCTTTATTTTTCACAAAAAAAGACATGAACTCCTTTCTCTCACTATCTACAAATAGCAACCTAAAATGAATGAAAGACTTAAAATTTGAGACACAAAACTATGAAGCTATTAGAAGAAAACATGAGAGACATTTTTGGATGTTAGTATGGGCAAAGATGTTTTGGTGTATTACTCCAAAAGTATAGGAAACAAAAGCAAAAACAGACAGTGGGATTTCCTCAAACCAAAAAGCTTCTGTACAACCAAAGAAACAATCAATAGAATTAAGAGACAACTTTAAAAAAAGTAAGAAAATATTTGAAGAATATTCATCAAAAAAGCAGGGGAGGAGATTAACATCCAGAATACATAAGAAACTCAAACAACTCAACCGGAAGAAAATCAATTAAAAAATGAGCAAATGATCTGAATAGACATTGAAGAAGATATACAAATGGTCAAGAAGCATATTTAAAACTCTTCAACATCACTAATCATAAGGGAGATGCTAATTGAAACCAGAGTGAGATTATATCTCACCCCGGTTAGAATGGCTATTACCACAAAGATTAAAAGTAACAAATGCTGGTGAGAATGTGGAATGTATTCCCATACTTATGGTGAATGAAAACTAGTACAACCATTATGGAAAATGGTATGGAGGCTCTTTAAAAAGCCAGAAATAGAGCTAACCTGTGATCCAACTTCATCTAGGTATATAGACAAAGAAATTGAAATCCATAGGCTGAAATGATAGCCACACTCCCATACTTATTTAAACACTATTTACAATAGTCAAGATATATAATCAACCTAAGTGTCCATTAACAGATGAGTGGATAAAGAAAATATAATGCATACACATACAAATGTAATATTACTCAGCCATAAAAAATTAAATCCCATCATTTGTGACAGCACAGATGAAACTGGAAGGCATTATGTTAAATAAAGTAGGTCAGGCCAAGAAAGACAAATGCTACATGTTCTCATTTACCTAAGTTGATCTCCTTTTAGATCTACTATAGCACAATAGGGTAACTAGTTAACAAGAATTAATACTATATTTCAAAATAACTAACAGAGAATTTGGATTTTTCCAGTATCAGGAAATGATAAATGTTTGAGGTGATGAATTTACCTATAGCCTGAATCCAATCAATATTCATTATATACACATGTATGGAAATATGACATGGTATCCCATAAATTCACATAATTATTGTGTGTCAATTAAAGTTGTTTAAATATATCAAAAGACAATCTGGCATAAAGTTCATGCTTAATGAGAGTTTAATTATGATTTTCATTAAAAAAGACATCATTTTTGTAAAAAAAATTGATACTATGGGAACTTTGTTAACTAGACTGTCCTCTCCCTGTGCATATGCTTCCTGTACCCACCAGTGATCCTTTCTTCATCCCACCTTCCCAACACTTCCCCAGTCTCTGGTAACCACTTTTCTACCCTATATAGAAGATAAACTTTTTATTTGATGCTGTAATATAATGTAAAGTATTACCAAATATCTATCTATTAAGTGATTTTATTTAATAACACAAGGAAAACCTTTGAGGTTAAAACGAATGAGTTAGACATCATCACCCTAAGTACATGTATGAAGACACAATTGTGAAAATACTTTATTTAAAACCAGTGACTTGAAAAATTGTGCTCTTTATGTGTAATATGAAATGAATTGCACTCTTCAAGCATGTATAACAAATTAGTATAAAATATAAATAAAAAAGAATATTTAATGAGTGGCAATATCTACATTCATAATATGAAGAGGTATTCAAGATATATGTTTAAGTGACAAAAGCAAGGCACAGAAGAGTGTAGGGTTTGCTATCTTTTGTGAAAAAGGAAGGGAAATAAAAATACTTCTCTAGAAACACTAGCAGAATACACAACAAACTAATAAAAGTTATGAAAGGATGAAGACAGATGTGGAAACAAAAATAACTGCATACCTTTTTATAGAGTTTTTGGTCTTTGACCCATATGAGTATACTACCTATTCAAAAAAAAATTCAATTCAATTAAATGTTAGCAAGATATAAATAGGCACCAATTTGCCATAGTATTGTTTTCAATGTAAGAGTACAGCTGTTATCTAGATACCTGATTTTAATCATAGCACTAATTTAGGAAAGAAATTAACTAAAAATGTTAGGTAACAAGATAACTAGTATTTAATGCAGAGATTCTCAAATTCTATTGTGCACAAGATCACCCAGGTGCTTTGCTAAAAATCTATGTTCTTAGTGCCTGTCCCAGTTTTAAATTAGTAGGTTTGAAATGTGTTTAAAATGTGGTGCATTTTCACAAGTACCCTTGGTAATTAGTGCAGCAATTTATGGAAAGCAATTTTGGTTAAATATTAGGGCATCTTACCTATTAAAAATGTTTGTGTAGTATAACCTTAACAGATTCTCACATATAATAATCATTGGTTTGATATCTAAAAATCGTACTTTCTAATATGAACTTTCTTTTTTAAAAATTGATATGACTTAATCATATTCATTAATTAACTTAAAAAGTTACTATTTGCAATATTTCTTTAACATTAACAAGTAATGTTATATAAGAAACCATAAAGAACTTACAGGTATATAATTCCAAGAAAATGGAAAGGCTCTGTATTAGCCAGAGTTTTCGGGGAAACAGAACCAACAGAACATGAGAAAAAATTATTATGGGAATTGGCTCATGTGACTATAGAGGCCAAGAAATCCATGATATGGTCACATGCAAGCCAGGTACAAAGTTCTGAGAACCTGGTGGGAGAGGAAAAGTACCACTGGTGTAAGCTCAGAAGCCAAAGGCTGGAGAAGCAGGGCCTACTATGTCTAAGAACAGAAGATAAATGTACCAGCTCAAGAAGAAAGAGAGAATAGGTATTTCTTCTGCCTCACTTTTCTATCCCAAGGCTCAGCAAATTGGATGATGCCCGCCCACATTGTGGAGCATGGTCTTCACTCAGTATAGTCAGTCAAATGCTAATCTCCTCCAGAAATGCCCTCCCAGACCCAGTCATAAATAATATTTTACCTGCTATCTGGGCTTCTCTTAACCCAGTCAAGCTGACTTATAATATTAACCATCTCAGCCTCCATACCAGTTATAGAATAAATTTAAAATTGAGTAGTGACTGGGCGTAGTGGTGTCTGTAATCCATTGACCCAGGAGGCTGAGGATCACAAGTTCCAGGTACACCTCAGCAATTTAGCAAGACCCTCAGCAACTTAGTGAGAACTTGTCTCAAAATAAAATGGACTGGGCATGTAGTTCAGTGGTAAAGTGTCGCTGGGTTCAATCTCCTGCATCCAAAAACTAATAAATAAATAAAATAAAGTGGAGCAGTAGACATTGTCAGTCTTTGTACCTGCCCTTCTTCTGAACTTTATTTCTATATTTGGGAAATTCTCTATTTTATGAGTTTAGTTGATGTCACGGCCAGCCACGGCGCCGCCACGGGAGGAAAATTCTCGGAGGCAGAGTATAGCTTTTGCTACTTTTACTTCTACTTTCTTAGAGCTTAGAGAGGGAAAGAAAGATTTTTAGAGTAAAGAAAAGATAGAGCTTAGCTTTTCTTCTTAGCTTAGAGTAAGTAAAGAAAGATAGAGCTTCTTTAAAGAAAGATAGAGCTTAGCTTAGAGAAAGACTAGAGCTTCTTTCTTCTCTCTTCTTTCTTCCTTCTTCTGTCTTTTAGAGAGGGAAAGAAAGATTTTTAGAGTAAAGAAAGATAGAGCTTAGCTTTTCTTCTTAGCTTAGAGTAGAGTAAAGAAAGATAGAGCTTCTTAAAGAAAGATAAAGAAAGATAGAGCTTAGCTTAGAGAAAGACTAGAGCTTCTTTCTTCTCTCTTCTTTCTTCCTTCTTCTGTCTTCTGTCTTCTGTCTTCAGACTTGACCAGTCCTCTGGAGCCTCGGCCTACCAAACCAGTCATTACTTCTTCTATCTGTTTCTCTTCTGTAACCGCTCTGCCTACGTTCTGGCCGCTCTGATACCGAACTGCCCGGCTGACTGAATTTCCGTTCTCCTAACTCGACCGCTTTCACCCGGTTATATCAGGTTTGCGGGTGCCTACAGGTGCGTCACATACTATCAGGTGGAACTTATGGCTTCCAGCCTAAACAGCCCTTCCTATTAGGGGTCCTTCAAGTTGATTCTTTTCAGTACAGAAGCTTCCACTTTTTTCAAAACATTACTTAAGCTGAAACAATGTCTGCACAGATTCAGGAACCAAAAATGTTTGTCTCCATCTGTACCCGTAAACCTGGTTTCATTCTACAGAACACTAAATCTACCTATACAATATTAGGCTTGGTTCTGTTTTGTAAAAAACCAACTAATACATTAGGCTTGGGTTTGAAAATATTACATAGGAGAAAAAAAAAAAGACTCACTAGCAATTCAGGCAAAGGAAAACCAAATAGATGTAGTTGATTACAGCTTAACACTAGTCAACAACACATTAGGTGTGCCCCAGATCACTATTCCACATTGGCCCAAGACATGCTTCATCTCTGGACTCCGCATTTTAAAGAAATCTCTGTATGTGAATATTTCCAGAGGAAGCCTTAAAATCACAACAAGTGTCAGAGTAAATAAATATTTTCCAGTTTAAAGAAGAGGTTTAAAGGATACATAAATGTCATCTTTGAATAATCCAACCCTAGAAATTTTTCCCCTAGAAAAATATTTAGAAACTTATACTGGTACCAACAGGCAACATTTTCACAATATATTTTTTACTTGTGAGGCTTACTTAACAACTGAAGTACATACTGAAAGACATACAATAAAAGTCTAATGATAACTTCCCAATATGTTGAAAAAACATTCCTGGTAATAATGGTAGGTGAACCTTGTAACTTTCAGATTCACAAATCAAAAAGACTTAAAATTCTTTTTACTTAAATAAAAATAAATAATATTTTACCTGCAATTTTAGATCTGGTGCAATCTGGTGAATCACTCAAAAATATAAAGTACATAAAGCATAACAGGTAAAATTCAAAAGAAATTAAAAAAATCTAACCTATGTAAGTGGAGTCTATTATTGAGTTGAGTGCTTTAATCTTTTCAGTGTTAAAAGATATGTCATGAAAAAGCAAGTTGTTTCCTCAGTTCTTTAGTTAAGATTGGGTACTTCTACCATATCAATTGAATTATAAAGTAAAATAACTTTATAAAAACATTTTTAAACAATCCCAATGAGTCACATTGCTATTATAGTCAACTTAAAATCAAAGGTTATCTATGAATTTCATTGAGAAGTTTAAAACATTACTTAACTGCAAAGTTAGAAGTATCCTAATCATCCTTAATATAATCTTTCTAGTCTCATGATAATTTTTAAAATTATGCTATGATGATCTAAAGTAAATATCAACATAATACATAGTTTCTATTCAGTCCTCTTAAAAGTCTTAAAGACCAAAAAAAAAAAAAAAAAAAAAAATCTGGTGACATATTTATAGAGATGTTAAACATTTTCTCCTCTCAAATTCTAGCACCAACTCAAATTCTTTTCTTCAGATAAAAGTTGGAGCTGGTAAAGCAAAGTCTGGGAATATTTCACAGTGAGATTAGAATTTCTTATGGAATTTCTTAGAGAACCCCACAGTGAAACCACAGCTCTGTAATGTATTAAAAAATAGAAAAATAATGTGATCCTTTTCAGATAGAGTACCTAAGACTTTACCAAGTTGGATATGTGCTCTCTTTAACGGTGAAAAATAAGAGGCAAAGGGTGGAGTGAATGTCCCTCAGCCCACTTAGAGGCTATAAATATGAAAAAAAAAGTAAATGTTGAATTCTTAATAACACTGAGATTTAAGAATTTAAAACACTATTCACTTTTTTATTTTCAAAATTCTGCCTGTGACCCTAAGAAAGGTACTCAACAGTTAAGGAGATAAAAGTTTAATTATAACTTCTCTGGCAGCCAAGCAGATATTACATGTTTTTTAAAATATCTATTATTTTTAAAAATAACTATATGAGATGATAAATACCTGAATATATTTTCCAAAAAGGTTAGAATTTCCACTGTAAAGTAAGGCGCACACACATAATTAGTTTCAGAATAGAAAGAAACAGAACAACTTAGATTGAATGACCATATTGAGTGGGCTTGAGTTTTTGTCTGGCTGAGAGCTCCAATTCCCCTTTTACTTAAAATACCCTTTTAGGACTAGTCAGTTTGTAAAACTTTTAACGTATTATTTTTATAAATAACCCAAACCATAATATAACCCTAATATCACCATATCCTTTCATTATTAGAGGACTTCTCTCTCCATTATCATCAGACAGAGGCCAAGTCCATCTTCCTGTGCAATGGGCTAAGTGCAGGATTTATTATGCCTCCTTTCCAGCTCTGACTTAAAACTTTCAGGTAATAATGTCCAACAAATATGAATTAGTCACTGTCAGTGATCCCACAAATCCAGCTTTCCTTTCTAGCCATCTCTTCCTCAAGCGTGATTACCTTTCTTCTACTACCACTTGTTTTTTTCAGATCCTTATGTTTTCAAAGACTGTCGAAAGTGACTTCCTTAATTACCCTGCAGCATGGTTGCCACCATACAGGGAAGGGTGACAATCTTTACTGAAAGCTAGAAGGTGTGAAAAGCAGGGTAAAGTGGTTCTGAATTACAAAACAGAAAAGAAAGCATTCATAGGTAGTAACCAAGATTACTCATCCTTTGAACCCCCATAAATCTCATGGTTGCATAAATCAAATACAAAATAAATTTGTTTACTAAACAGGTGTACTGAATGTTTTCCCTACCCACAAGAGAACAATGATCTAATAGACCTACTAGGATGGATTTCCTCTACATAGCATCCAGCTTAAGGAATGGCAAGTGATATTTTAGTGTTTGAAAGAGAAGGTAAAACTCAAATTTCCCAAGTTTTACAGGATCAAATTCAAGTTTCCATCTAACCATACCTATTTTATAAATCCTAATCATGATTTTGTCTATTTAGTTTGTCTACATTGTATTTCATCAGAAGCTATTACATCATGCTTTTTTACTCAAAGGCTCATGTGTAACACTGGAAAAGAAAAATAAGTTTATAAATCCTTCTGACCATACTGGTGCTGAGGCTAGGAGAAATGCTCCACAATCAGCCATTGTCCCTGCTAAGTGACAAGTTCAGTCTGTGTCGACCACCCCTATGTTTTCAGGAAGAGGGATTCTAAAATATTCATGTGTACTACATTTATGGAAGACCTACAAGAGATTGATACATAGGATTGAGTTGGAGGAGGAGAAGCCATTGCATATAAGGTGATGGGCAGGATTCAAGAGTAATAGGGCTCCAGTCAAAGCATAGAGCACCTGAAAGGTTATGGCTGAATGACTCACAAAACAGAAATCTAAGAGGGAGAAGTGAGAAAAACAAGGAGGGCAGTATTCCAAGGTTTAGTGTGGGAAGCAACAGTGCTCGTCAAGATTCCAAATCTTGGGTCAGCTTGTCAACAAAGGGGTGTCAGGAAACTCTCCAGTGTAAACCTTGGGAAATAGGACCTGAGTTCTTTCACCAACACATGTTAAAAATCCAAACTCAAAAGAAGATTTGAGGTTTGAAACCAGGTTTAATTACTATGTACCTGTTTCTAAAAGTGCAGATGATGGAAACCTCCAGAGTCAGGGGCCTTGTGGATTCAGAAATGAGCATGATTTTCTTCTCTGCACTTACATACTCCTTCCGTGATCTCATCTAGCTCTAGGATTTAAACACCATCACTATGGTTTTGACTCCTATAAATGCAGCTAAAAGCCCTACCTGTGTTCTTCACTCCAGACTCTCAAAGCTAACATGTCCAGACTCCTGATGTCCATCCCTCCTCCAACCTTTGTCCCTCAGCTCTTCTCATCCCCACAAATCACACTACCACCCACCATTCTTTTCAAACCAAAAATCATCTTTTATTTTTTTCATTTTTTTCATTATCTATATCAACTTTTTAGTAATTTCTATTAGCTCTATTTATAATTATGTCACAAATCTGTTCCTTTTTCTTGTATCTATGTTACTGGTCTTACTGCTTCCATTTGAACACTGTTATAACCATAAAAGACAATAGTCCCAAGAATGATATATTAATTCAAATAAAATCAAGGTTATCCCCCCCCAATATGGATCTCTCATGGCTTCCCACAAGTGGTTGCTCTAGAATTTCTATGTGAGCATCCCTTGAAGCAATAATCTGATTTGTGGTGGTGTTTGGTTTGGTTTAGAGATGCTGTCTCACTATATTGTCCAGGATGAACTTGAACTCCAGTGCTCAGGTAATTCTCATACCTCAGCCTCCCAAATACTGAGAGTACAGAGACATACCATCATCCTGCCTGGTTGAGGAAGATGTTTTAAATGCACTGACATTGAAAGCACATATTTTTACTGAAATTGTAGACTTATTTGAGTGAAAAAAAGAGCTGGAATTGCTATTAAATAGTTTCCCAACTGCAGCTGCTGCTGGAATTCTTAAGTGTCTTCCATTGAATTTAGGATAAATGAACCATTATGTTCTACAGTCTCCAGGGCACTACTGCAAGAGCTGGCCTTCACTCTTTTTTTAATGTCTTCTCAAACCAGTTGCCAGCCAGTCTCCAAACTTTCCAATTCTATTCCAGCCACAGTATATGACTTTCTCACAATAGACCTGGACTTTTTTCAGCCTTTTTAATACTTCAGGCACATTCTTGATTTGGAACCTTTCCATGGGCAGTTCTAGCTGCCTGAATTGCTTTTCCTTCCACTCATGATACAGACTTTTCTACCCTTTTTTTGTTTGTTTGTTTTTGTTTTAACTCTACATCATATGCAATCTCTTTCTCCAAAAATATTCTTTCTTTGGAGGGGATTTTATTTTTTTTTTTTTTTTGTGTTTCAGAGTCATATCATGTACAATAAGTATTACATAAACTTTGCTATTATGGTATTCAATACTTGACTTGGGCAATATTTATCTGAATTCATTTGGAGAAATACAATTTAGCTATTATGCTTATAAACATCTAAAAAGGTGCCAAACTATAAAGTAGAGCTTTAGCAATTGGAATTTTTTAATGGGCCCACACACTTTTCTAACTTGCTACTTAGGTTAATTGCTACATTTAACATTTACCCTTAAGGTTGGTAAACATGTTAAAGGGTGTTATGCAATAAATTGTATCTTTGGCACAAGTGGTCCCCTGGGTTGTACCTACTCAAGACCAAAAAAAATCAACACCATGGGCACCAAACACTATTTGTCCCGGTGGTTACAAGAATCAATGAAAGCCAAAATGAATTTTTAGTTTTAAGACTAGAGGGTAGAGAAATCCTGTACTGGATTTTCCATCTCTTAAAAATAGGAAATGTTCTAGCTGCTTAAACTGCTTTTTAGTTATAATACAAAAAATATTACACTAGAATTTACTTTGTGATATAGTTTTCAAACAAATCAATTATGACAAACATACACTGGCATTTTATCACAGGGGCAAACTTTAAAAACAATTCTGGATCTTTAAAATTAGGCCTTAATATAAAAACAAAACAGTCTGTGCTATATTCACTCCAGGTTCTTACATTTGGAAAATTTGTACTAAAATACTCTATTTTTGTAGGATAAAGTCCAAGAAGACTTTACATAAACTACAAGTCAATTACATGTATTTACATGACTCTTCTTCCCTAGGTACTTAGAACTTTCACATTATACAATCCCTACTTTAAGCTTTGCAGGGATATGAGGCCAGATCACTGTCAGAACAGCTTGTGCAGTGCTATAATTCAAAAATGTGTTTTGAAAATTATTGGATGATCTTCAATACTATTTCTATTTTTAAAAAAATGGTTTGGGCACATATGTTGGCAGACACCCATCCACTGCGATTAAGAAACAGGGTTCCTTGTGTATACTGTGCCTCATTCTAAAACGCCCTAAATGCCCTTTACACATTCACTGCTGTGCAATTTAGGAAAATACAACCATTAAGAAAAATTCACATTTTCTTTTGATGGTGCATTAAATTGTTGTAATGGTAATAGTTTGGCTTTCTAGGACATTAAATTTTTTAACTATCCACCTAGTTTTCAATCCTTGTCTAAGATAGATGCATAATCTCATTGACTACAAGTAAATCTACTGATCCAGAATCTTAAGTTACTATAATTCCCCAATAAACAGTAGAAAAAACCTTTTACCATTTCCCAAATCTAAATTTGAATAGTTTCCACATAAAAGCTATTCAACTGAGAACACTATCAATTACAGTTATTTTATTTTAAGTTGCCCTGATAACTACCTTTATATCACAGTGCACACATAATGTAAAACAAATGAGATGAAGTCCGATTAATATTCTTACATTAATGAGTTTGATACAAATAGGTTAATTCCCTAGTGAAATTGTAATTCATTTCAGACAATTTATAAACATAACTAATTTAAACATTAGTACTTGATCTTATTTTATACCTGTACTTTATACCTGTACTTTATACCTGTACAAGGAATGTCATTATTTCCTTGTCTGAAAGGACTGGACTTCACAGGAACCCAGTGGCTTGGTGGTCTGTGAAGAACACCTTGTGACTCACTACATTTGGCTCCAGTATAGTTCTGATTAGTTCAAGACTTAAAAAGCAAGCTTGGGACTGGTTGTGGTGGTAATCTCAGCAGTTCGGGAGCCTGAGACAAGAGGATCTCAAGTTTAAAACTTGCCTCGGCAAAAGCAAGATGCTGAGCAACTCAGTAAGTGAGACCCTGTCTCCAAATAAAATGTAAAATAGGGCTTGGGATATGGTTCAGTGGTCGGGTGCCTCTGAGTTCAATTTTGCGGGTACCTCCCCCGCAAAAAAAGGCAAGCTTGGATTTAATAATCAAGCGTTCCAACTTGGGTTATTTGGAAAATTTTTGTCCCCCACTGCTTTGCATAGCCTTCCCTAAAGCTGCTGCTAAGTCATACCCATGTTCTCTTTCTCTTATGAACAATTTCATATGGGAAATCTCATCCTTGGTCTTCTATTATGCTATTGTTGGTTCTTTGTACCATTTCTAGATTGAGGGGCTGGAATATTATACCTCTCTCCACCACCCACCTTCAGCTTCTTTTTCACATTCGAGTCTGCTTTTCAGACTGTAGAATTTCCACCACCTGTCCTCTTCTTTGCTGCCAAGCCCAGGATAACAGGTGCTGCTTTTCTGAGTTTTTTTTCCTTTATCTCAATACAGAAGTTTTCATGGGTCAATCTGCTGAGCTCAGCCCATGTCTCCTCAGCATGCAAGTTTGAAAGAAGTCTAGAGACTTTAAGCTCAGAGGTGGCTCCCTCTCCATGTCATAGCCTCTCTCCCTTTCCAGGAAGAGAAAAAACACAGATCAAACAAAGCCCATGCGTGAGGGTGAGCTAGCTGCTCCTCCGAAAACATTTATGAATCATCTAATTCAAACTGTCTCCTCCCTACATTTTATCCTTACACCCTCAATTTCTATCAGATTGACTTTTGTTTATCTTAACAGCAATTTATTTTTTTATTAATTAGTGAACTTTTCTGTTCCTTGACTAGAATGTAAATCCAATAGCAAAGGGATCCTCTATCATTTAACATTAGACCCCCAAAACAGAACAGTCGATAATAGATATTCAATAAACCTGTAGAAAAATCAGGAAGAGCAAAGGTAATTGAAAATACGAAAAACTTTGACCAATTCAAAATTTAAACATTAATAAAGATTTATTACAATATCAAGTTTATTTTAAAAGTTCTATATTATTGAATGAGAAAAGCCAACCCCCAAACACATAATACTGCCTGATTCCAACTATATGACATTCTGGAAAAGTCAAAACTATGGAAACAGTAAAAACATGAGTGGTTTTCAGGGATTGGAGGAAGATGAAGGTGAAGGTTAAAGGTGGAGCACAGAGGACTTTTATAACAGTGAAAATACTCTGTATGATGCTGTAATGGTGGGTACATTTTATTATCTATTTTTCCAAACTAATAGAATGTACAACACCAAGAGTGAACCCTAGTGTAAAGTAGGGACTTCAGGTGAGTATTGTGTGTCAATGTAGGTTCACCAGTGATCATAATTGGACCACTCAGGTGGAGATGTTGAAAACTGGAGAGGCTATGCATATATACAGGGAAGAGTGGATGGAAAATCTCTATATCTTCCCCTTAATTTTGATATGAACTTAAAACTTCTATAAAAATTAAGTATTTTACAGGAAAAGGGTAATAGTTGTAGCATTATTGCATTGAAACACATTGCTTTGTGTTAAAAATAATGGGCAGGTGATTCCTAGTAGTAATTTGTTTGATGATGTTGTACCTATTTCTTGAACATTACTTCAGAATATCATTTCACAATTATTATTACTGTATAATAGTAGATTACTTCACATAAATTATTTGCCTAGTTTTTCATTGATATATAAAGTAAGACTTTACATGTATGATTTATCTTCCCTTAAAAGTAATTTCTAGCTAGATATGGTAGGGCACACCTATAATTTCAGCAACTTGGGAGGCTGAGAAAGGAGGATCTCAAATTTGAGGCCAGCCTCAGTAACTTAGCAAGGTCCTAAGACCCTGCAAATAAATAAATAAATAAATAAATAAATAAATAAGGGCTGGAGATATGGCTAAGTGGTAATGTGACCCTGGGTTAAATTCCTGGTGCAAAAAACAAAAACAAAAAAAAAGTAACACAATTTTTCTCTATATAATGCAAAATAGCTAATTAAAACCAGGTATGGTGATATATGCCTGTAATCCCAACAATTCAGGAGGCTGAGGCAGGAGGATCACAAGTTCAAAGCCAGCCTCAGCAACTCAGGTGAGGCTCTAAGTATCTTAGTGAGACCCTGTTTCAAAATAAGAAAAAAAATTTTTTTTAAAGTTCCAGGGATGTGGCTGCTGAGTGGTTATGTGTCCTTGAGTTCAATACCTGGTATCAAAATAAATAAATAGATAAAGGAAGGAAGTTAATTGCATGAAAATATTTAAATGTGTAAATGTACTTCTATTTTAACAAATTTTGTTTTTATATTTTTGCTAAATGGATTTCTCTGCAGAATTTATGGAAGTATGTTTCACAAATGTTTTCTTAATATTGTTTTTATATGTGAGGATTTCTCAAAAGAAGAACAATCAATATCATATATTGCATTTCTAAAAATGAATATGTCCATATGATCCAGGAAAACATGAATTGTTATATGTATTGCTGATTTAAAATTTTCCCAGACTTACAGAAATAGGAATAGTGTTTCAAAAGGATTTCAATTCAATAGGTTTTCAATGTAGTGCTTTATTACAATCTTCACATAAGTTTTTATAGAAGATTTTATTGGAAAATAAGTATATATTAACAGAGCCTAGGCTATAAAAATCCACTTAGACTACCTTGAATATAATACTAGATGTTATTAGACATTTATAAATTGATTTATGTTGACACTCAGGAGTTCAGATTTGTTTATTTTATATAATAAAAATGTAGCTTTCCATGAAAATTTGATGCAATATATAAAAAAATTACTCTGAAAATTCAGTTTCCCTAATTCACAATATTCCAGTTGAGTTACACTTTCCAGTAGAAATATTCATAAAGTTGTCAGTTTGTGTCAATCAGTTGCATGAGATAGATGATGTAAATTTTCAGAGAAAACAGATTTAACTTCCTACTTACAGCACCTTTTATTAAAATCATACTCTTAATGTTCTGTTTCTCATGTTCACATTTCTTAGAATACAATCCTGATGAGATACAGGCTAATAAAACTTGTAGCTAGACATGTATAATAATAACTAAGATAATTTTGGTAAAAGTTAGAAACTAGGTTTAGTTTACAAAATTCAGTTTCCTAAGGGGGAGTCCCTTTTGAATTCCCATCAAACTACAAAACTAATCATTGTAGACTAGTGGGAAGGCCTTGGTCTGGTTAAGTATTAGGAAATAATAGTTTTCATATTATCAATTGTTCTTTTTATTAAATATTTATTTTTTTTAGTTGTAGTTGGACACAATACCTTTATTTTATTTATTTGTTTTTATGTGGTGCTGAGGATCAAACCCAGGGCTGCGCACGTGCTAGGTGAGCGTTCTATTGCTGAGCCCCAGCCCCAGCCCTCAGTTGTTCTTTAGGAGAAAATGTTATTTTATGCGTTGAGTAACCAAATTCTAAAGTGTTTGTCTTCTATAGTCTGTTCTCCACAAAGTATGATAAAATTCAAGACTAAAGTTCAGAAAGTCTGAACTCTAGTTCCAGAATCGTATTTTAACAGAATACTCTGAAGAAGCAACTTTAGCTTTCTGTCCTGTCCCTTTACCTCTACAAAATGGTAATAGTCATATCTGTATTTTCTAACTCATAGAAACTTTCAGGGATAAAATTCTTATAAGAATCAAATCAATGTCTATCACTGATTAAAGGACAGGTGGGTGTAATTTGTGAAAAATTTGCTATTTGTTTCAATGATAAGAAAGAAGATAATCTTTGGGCTGTAGATTTCAATTTCTATTTATATTAAAGGAAAGGAAAATGATGGGTGTGTAGATTTTGTGAGTGCATGCCTGTTTTATTGAAAAGAATAGGTACTTAGTTTCAGGTAATGCATGCTATGTATATTAGACCATAATTTCCACATGAAACAATTTTTTAAATTAGACAAAATCTATCCCTTTTTTTCGTAAGCACATAATAACTCGGGGACAGTAGCAGATTGAGAGCTCTCCATTCAATGGTCAAAAAATAAGTCAAAAGACTGGAGTGATTTTCTTTTTTTTAAAAAAATCATTTGTTATTTTTAAAAATTATTTATTTTTCTAATTTGTTATACATGCTTGCAGAGTGCAATTCATTTCATATTACATATAAAGAGCACAATTTTTCAAGTCACTGATTTTACATAAAGTATTTTCACACCATTAGTGTTTTTATACATGTACTTAGTATTGATTTCTAACTCATTCTGCCATTATTCCTAACTCCTTGCACCTTCCCCTGCCTCCCTCCCTTTGTTCTATTTAACATTCCTTCATTCCTCTCATCCCCCCTCCCTTGCCATTATAAGTCAGTATCATCATAGCAAAGGAATCATTCGCCCTTTGGTGTTTTGGGGATTGGCTAACTGTACTTAGCATCAGTTTCTCCAACTCCATCCATTTACCTGCGAATGTCATGATTTTATTCTCTTTTAGTGCTGAGTAGTGTTCCATTGTGTATATATACCAAATTTTCCTTATCCATTCATCTACTGATGGGCATCAGGGTTGTTTCCACAATCTAGCTATTGTGAATTATGCTGCTATAAACATTGATGTGGCTGTGTCCCTAGCTGTTTTTAAGTCCTTTGGGTATAGACCGAGGAGTGGGATAGTTGGGTCAAATGGTCGTTTCATTGCAAGTTTTTCTAGGAATCTCCATACTGCTTTCCAGATTGGCTGCACCAATTTGTAGCCCCACCAGCAATGTATAAGTGTGCCCTGTTCCCCACATCCTCACCACCATTTATTGTTGTTTGTGTTTTTGATAGCTACCATTCTGACTGGCTTGAGATGAAATCTTAGAACGGTTTTGATTTGCATTTCTCTAATTGCTAGAGATATTGAACATTTTTTCATATATTTGTTGGTTGATTGTATATCATCTTCTATGAAGTGTCTATTCAGTTCCTTAGCCCATTTATTGATTGGGTTGTTTGTTTTTTTGGTGTTAAAGTTTTTGAGAGCTTTGTATATCCTTGAAGTTAATGTTCAGTCTGATGTGCTTGTGGTAAAGATTTGCTCCCATTCTTAGGTTCTCTCTTCACCTCACTGATTGTTTCTTTTGCTGAGAAGAAGCTTTTTAGTTTGAATCCATCCCATTTATTAATTATTGGTTTTTTATTCTTGCATTATAGGGGTCTTTTTGAGGAAGTTAGGGCCTAATCCAACATGATGGAGATTTGGGCCTACTTTTTCTTCTATTAGGTACAAGGTCTCTGGTTTAATTCCTAGGTCCTTGATCCACTTTGAGTTAAGTTTTGTGCATGGAGAGAGATAGAGGTTTAATTTCATTTTATTACATGAGGATTTCCAGTTTTCCCAACACCATTTGTTGAAGAGGCTGTCTTTTCTCCAATGTATATTTTTGGCACCTTTGTCTAACATAAGGTAACTGTAGATGTATGGGTTAGTCCTGTGTCTTTTATTCTGTACCATTGGTCAACTGGTCTATTTTGGTGCCAATACCATGCTGTTTTAATTACTATTGCTTTGTAGTACAATTTAAGTTCTGGAATAGTAATGCCACCAGCTTCATTCTTCTTGCTAAGAATTTCTTTGGCTATTCTGGGTCTCTTATTTTTCCAGATGAATTTCATGATTGCTTTTTCTATTTCTATGAGGAATGATATTGGGATTTTGATTGGGATTGAATTGACATTATATAGTGCTTTTGGTAGAATAGTCATTTTGGCAATATTAGTTCTACTTACCATGAACAAGGTAGATCTTTCCATCTTCTAAGATATTCTTTAATTTCTTTCTTTAGTGTGCTATAGTTTTCATTGTACAGGTCTTTCACTTCTTTTGTTAAGTTTTTTTTTTTTTTTTTTTTTTTTTTTTTTTTTAGGCTATAGTAAATGGGGTGGTTTTCCTAGTTTATCTTTCTGAGGATTTGTCACTGATGTACAAAAATGACTTTAATTTATGGGTGTTGAGTTTATATCCAGCCACTTTGCTGAATTCATTTATTAGTTCTAGAAGATTTCTGGTGGAATTTTTTGGATCTTCTATGTATAAAATCATATCGTCTGCAAATACTGATAATTTGAGTTTTTCTTTTCCTATCCATATCCCTTTAATTTCTTTCATCTGTCTAATTGTTCTAGCTAGGGTTTCAAGTACTATGTTAAATAGGAGTGGTAAAAGAGGGCATCCCTGTCTTGTTCCAGTTTTTAGAGGGAATGATTTCAATTTTTCTCCATTTAGGATGATGTTGGCCTGGAGCTTAGCATAAATGGCCTTTATGATGTTGAGGAATGTTCCTGTTATCCCTATCCCTATTTTTTTCTAGTGTTTTGAACATGTAGGGTGCTGTATTTTGTCAAGTGCTTTGTCTGCATCAATTGAGATGATCATATGATTTTTATCTTTGAGTCTGTTGATGTGGTGAATGACATTTATTGATTTCCTTATGTTGAAGCAAAATTGCATCCCTGGAATGAACCCCACTTGATCATAGTGCACTATCTTTTTGATGTATTCAATTTGCCAGAATTTTATTGAGAATTATTGCATCATTAGAGATATTGGTCTGAAGTTTTCTTTCTTTGATTTGTGCAGGAGCCCTGTTTGGGGAGATAGCTAAGATTGCGGATGACTATGGGCCATAGACATTTTTGGGCATTTCCGCCTTCCGTAGTCTCACAGGACTTGGCCTGGGATCTCGCGGGACTTGGTCGAGGATCTCGAGAGATTTGAACAGTGACTCAGCAGATCGAGCTAGCGCCATTGCTGCTCGGGCGCATGGGAAGAGACCAGAGAGAGAAAAGACAGGGTTATCGCTATTGTATAGATATATTGTAGTTTCTTTTAAGAGTAGGTGCCTTGGTTTCTTGTGAGAGTGTGTATGTGGTGTTAGAAATTACAAGAGACAGAGACAGAAAGATTAAAGAATATTTTCGTCTCCATCCTGTCTCCGGACTCCTTCCCGCGGCGCTGCCGTTCCAGGCTGCAATCCCTTTCCGGCAACAACAGATTTGTCTCTGCTTTGTTTTGGAATAAGGGTTATATTGGCCTCATAGAATGAGTCTGGAAGTGTCCCCTCTTTTTCTACTTCATGAAATAGTTTGAGAAATATTGGTGTTAGTTCTTCTTTAAAGGTCTTGTAGAACTCAGTTGTGTATCCATCTGGTCCTGGGCTTTTCTTGACTGGTAGTTTTTTGATGGCATTCTCTATTTATTTGCTTGAAATTGAGCTATTTAAATTCTGTATATCATCCTGATTTAGTTTGGGCAGATTGTATGTTTCCAGAAATTTGTCAATGCCTTCGTTATTTTCTACTTTATTGGAGTATAGATTTTCAAAATAATTTCTAATTATCTTCTGTATTTCCGTAGTGTCTGTTGTGATGTTTCCTATTCATCACAGATATTGGTAATTTGAGTTTTTTCTCTCCTTTTCTTAGTTGGCATAGCTAATGGTTTATCAATTTTATTTATTTTTTCAAAGAACCAACTTTTGGTTCTGTCAATTTTTTCAATTGTGTTTTTTGTTTCAATTTCGTTTATTTCAGTTCTGATTTTAATTATTTCCTGTCTTCTACTGCTTTGGGGGCTGATTTGTTCTTCTTTTTCTAAGGCTTTAGGTATGATGTTAGTTCATTTATTTGTTGGCTTTTTCTTCTTTGAAGGAATGAACTCCATGCAATGAACTTTCCTCTTAGTACTAACTTCATAGTGTCCCAGAGATTTCGATATGTGGTATCGATGTTCTCATTTACCTCTAAGAATTTTTTAATCTCCTTCTTGATGTCTTCTGCAACCCATTGTTTGTTCAGTAACATATTATTAGTATCCCGGTGTTGGAGTAGCTTTTGTGTCTTATTTTATTATTCATTTCTAATTTCATCCCATTATGATCTGATATTATGCAGGGTAGTATCTCTACTTTTTAAATATTTGCTTAGAGTTGCTTTATGGCATAATATATGGTCTATTTTAGAGAATGACTCATGTGCCGCTGAGAAGAAAATGTATTGACTTGTTGATGGATAATATACTCTATATATGTCTGTTAAATCTAAGTTATTGATTGTATTGATTATTGAGTTCTACAGTTTCTTTGTTTAGCTTTTGTTTGCAAGATCTATCCAGTGGTGAAAAGGTATGTTAAAGTCACCTAGAATTATTATGTTGTGGTCTATTTAGCTCTTGAACTTGAGAAGAGTTTGTTTGATGAACGTGGGGCATATATGTTTATAATGGCTTTTTTTTTTTTTTTGATGTATGATTCCCTTAAGCAATATGAAATGTCCATCTTTATCTCTTTTGATAACTTTGGCTTGAAGTCTACTTTATTTGATATGAGGATGGAAACCCCCTTGCTTACATAGACCGTGTGAGTGGTATATTTTATCCCATCCTTTCACCTTCAGTATGTGGGCGTCTTTTCCTATGAGATGTGTCTCTTGAAGGCAGCATATTGTTGGGTCTTTTTTTTTTTTAATCCAATCTATCAGCCTATGTCTTTTAATTGGTGAGTTTAGACCATTAGCATTCAGGGTTTTTTATTGAGACATGATTTGTATTACCAGTCATTTTTAAATTTAATTTAATTTAATTTTTTTTTTTTTTTTTTTTTTTTGGTATTTAGCTTGACTTGATTTCTACTTTGGTTAGTTTTTCCTTTATTGTAGTTCTTCCCTTTGCAGATTTTCATTGTTGTTTTTCATTTTCTCCTCATGGAATATTTTGCCAAAAATGTCTTGTAGTGCTGGCTTTCTTGTTGTGAATTCTTTTAGCTTTTGTTTATCATGGAAGGTTTTTATTTCATGATCAAATCTAAAGCTTAATTTTTCTGGATATAAGATTCTTGGTTGGCATCTCTTCTCTTTTAGAGCCTGGTATATGTTGTTCCAGGATCTCCTGGCTTTCAGGTTCTGGGTTGAAAAATCTGCTGAGATGCGAATTGGTTTTCCCTTATAGGTAATCTGATTTTTCTCTCTTACGGCCTTTAAAATTCTATCCTTATTTTGTATGCTAGGCATTTTCATTATAATGTGCCTTGGTGTAGATCTGTTGTAATTTTGTACATTTGGCTTCCTATAGGCCTCTTGTATTTGGTTTTCAAATTCATTCTTCTTGTTTGGGAAATTTTCTGATATTATTTCATTGAAGAGATTTTGCATTCCTTTGGTTTGATTCTCTGCACCTTCCTCTATTCCAATAAATTTTAAATTCGGTCTTTTGATGGTATCCCATAATTGTTGGATATTCTGTTCATGGTTTCTTACCATCTTTATTGTGAGGTCAACTTTATTTTCAAGATTATATATTTTGTCCTCATTGTCTGAGGTCCTGTCTTCCAAGTGATCCAATCTGTTGGTGATACTATCTATTGAGTTTTTAAATGGCTTATTGTTTCTTTCATTTCAAGTATTTCTGTTTGTTATTTTTCTCAGACTCTCTATCTCTTTCTTGAAGTAATCATTTGCTACCTGTATTTGTTCTCTTATCTCTTTGTTGGTGTGATCAATGGTTGCCTATATTTGATCTCTTATCTCTTTGTTGGAGATGTCAATTTTTTGCCTGTATCTGCTCGCTTAGGTCATTTTAAAAATCCCGAATCATTTTAATTATGTATATTCAGAACTCCTTCTCCAACATTTCACCTACTGTGCTTTTTATGGATTCTATTGCTGTAGTATCCTGATTTGTTTTGGTCATTTTCCTCCCTTGTTTTTTCATGATATCTATGTGTTTTCCTTTCTTGCAGTGTAAGTCTGAGGTATTACTGCTTCTGCCCTATTGTCTTATATTATCCCTACAGGTTACCCGATGCCTCACTTTTAAGGGAAAGATCAATATTATAGCATTCAATGTACCCTATGTGTTGCCATATATCAGTTAGCTTCTATTTTTTATATTTATAGTTTTGATACTTCAAACATAAATGATGAGATCAGTTATCTTATACCTTATAGTCAGTATGTTTGTGTGGTGGTTTACAGTATCTAATGGTAGAAGGAGGGACTTAGGGGTTGGCCAAGACATTTGTGAGGTAGGATGTGAGAAAATAGAGGTATTAGGTTATTTGACTAGTAAGAGGGTAATCATGAGAATTTGGGTGTTAGTAGGAGAAACAAGAGATGGGCATCCCCATGTAATATTCCCTGTTAGCTCACAACAAACTGGTAGCACCTCTAGTAAAGCACCCTCTGGTGTAGCCTGGTCCACAGGGACTTTAGTGATGTCTTACCACTACCTTTTGTTGTTCCTTGATGGTAGTAGTGCTATCTCAGTTTTGTGGCAGTGGCAGCCTCAAGCCTATACTTATCTTGATGTTGGGCTGTATAGCCACAGAACCCCAGTGCAGAGTGCCTCTCAGGGCAGGATCTTCTCCTGGCCACAGTGTGGTAGGGCAGGAGGTCTGGCTTTTTTTCTCCTCACTCTCTTCCTCTTGTGTCTCTTCCCAGTCCAGGTGTGGAGGAGGGGGTTGGGCAGGTAGTCTCGGCAACCTTCCTTGCCCTGGGCCTGTTCTCCAACCTGTAGGCAGCAGTAGCAAAGCTGGGAACACACAGGCAGACGGTGGTGGCCCTCCTCAGCTGGGGACCTGTTCCCTGATCGGCGGCAGTGGCAGCTACCAGTGGCGCCCCAAAATTTATTTGTTATTTTTAGATATTCATGACAGTATTATGTATTTTGGCATATTGTACGTACTCAGAATATAACTTATTCTAATTGGGATCCTATTCTTGTGGTTGTACATGATACAGAGTATCCCTGGTTGTGTATTCAAATAGAAGCCTATGCAAGTTATGTCTGATTAATTCTACTCTCCTTCCCATTCCCATCCCCTCTCCCTCCCTTTATGCCCCTTTTTCTAATCCAAAGACTTCTATTCTTCTCCTTCCCACTCTCCCTTGTTTTGGGTTAGCATCCATGTATCAGAGAGAACATTTGGCCTTTTGTTTTGGGGGACTAGCTATTTCACATCCATTTACCTGCAAATGCCATAATTCAATTCTTCTTTAAGGCTGAGTAATATTCCATTGTGAGCATATACTGCCTTTTCTTTATCCACTCATCTGTAGAAGGGCATTTAGGATGGTTAGTTTTGCTACTGTGAATTGAGGTTGTATAAAAATTGATGTGGCTGTGTCATTGTAGTATGTTGATTTTCAGTCCTTTAGGTATAAACCAAGGAGTAGAAAAATTGGGTCAAATGGTAGTTCCATTTCAAGTTTTCTGAAGAATCTCCATACAACATAGTTGCACTAATTTGTAGTCCCACCAGCAATGTATGAGAGTACCTTTCTCCCAACATCCTCACCAACACTTACTGTTACTTGTACTGTTATCATTGCCATTCTAATTGGAATGAGATGGAATCTTAATGGATTTTCAATTTGATTTCTCTAATTGCTAGAGATGTTGAAAAAGTTTTCATATATTTTTGACCATTCATATTTCTTCTTCTTTGAAGTATCTATTCAGTTCCTTTGCTCATTTATTGATTATTTTTTGTGTGTGTGTGTTAAGTTTTCTTGAGTTCTTTATACAACCTGGAGATTAATGCTCTATCTGAGGTGCAGGTGGTAAAGATTTTCTCCTATTCTATAGGCTCTCTGTTCATATTCTTGATTGTTTTCTTTTCAGTGAAGAAGTTTTTTAGTTTAATACCATCCCATTTATTGATTCTTGATTTTATTTTTCAATGTGCTGGAACTAAACACTTTCAATCAGAAATAATCTCCTTTGAGAATGTACCTGAAATAAAGATGTTTAAACAAAACAAAAAGTGAAAGAATTCACCTCTAGTAGACTGATGCTAAAGGATATCCTATCAGACAACAAGCCAGTAATGCAGGGAAAAACAGAAACAGAAATTAGTAAATATGTGAAAATCTAAATCCATATTTATTTAAGAACTAGTAATAGGTACAATAATAATGTTTCATGATATTTAATAAAGTGATTTTAGCCCAGGCATACAGAAATATGTCAGTAGGATCGGGGAATCAAAAACAGACCAGTGATACTGGCATATGACAAGGATGACTTTGCTAAGCAGTGCAACAATAGATAATCCTGGGAACTAGGTGTGGGATTCACTGGCAGAGCACTCACCTAGAGTGTGCAAGGCCCTGGGATCCATCACCATCACTTAAAATAAAATAAAATAAAATAAAATAAAATAAAATATCCTGGGACAATTAAGTATTCATGCATATGGAAAAATGAAATTGGATTATATTACATATTCCTAATATTTATAGAACTAAAAGTGGAAAAGAAAATTATAGACAATAGTGCTTTTAGAAGATACTACAGCAGAATATCTTCATGATTTTAGGACGGGAAAGTATTTCTAAAACAGGAACAAAAAGAGTAATAGATATAAAGAGAAGATGTTTGAATTAGGTTACATTGAAATCAAGAATTCCATCTTTCAAAAGTAACATTATGGGTTAAAAATTCAAATAACAAAAAGGTATAGAAATAATTACAAAATGTGTAATTGACAAGAGGCTTATCTTCACGGCATATATAGTAAATCTACAGACCAAGAAGAAAAATCAACCTAGTAGAAAAATGGGAAAGATGAAGAAGTATAACTTCACAAAAGAGAATATTTAATTTGCGAGTACAGATGGGAAAAGGTACAACCTTGTTAAATAGCAGGTAAGGTCATATTGAATCTATAATGAAACATCATTATGCAGGCACTGAAATGGATTTTTAGCAGGTTTGATGGTATCAGATGTTAGAAAGAATGCAGAGCAACAGGAACTCTTACAATACCCACAGGAATGTAAATTGGTACAATGTAAACAGGCTTTGGGGGGGGAAAAAAAAAACCTGACAAATCTACTAAGGTAAAAAATATGCAAAGTCCATTTCAATGTATTTAGCCAGGAATTAATGGCTATGTAGTGCATATGTACACTTGGAAATAGAACGAAAACTGCTAATAGCAACATTGTAGAAGTTGACTAAAATTTCATCAATAATGAAGTAGATTAGTACATTTTGATTCATTCATACAATGGAATAAATAAGATGAAAAAGTGAACAGCCCTGCTACTTCATTGGGAACATTGTTAAAGCAATGTTGAGCAAAGAAAGTCAAACAGAAAATATACATACTGCAAGATTTAATTCACATAAGGTTTTCAAATAGCACAAGCTGAATCATATTGCTTAGGAATTTATTTTGGGGTTATAGAAATATAAAGCAAAACAGGGAAGCAATTATGTGAAGGTTGGGAAAACAGGGGCTAAAGAATGGAAAATAACAAATGAGATATTTCTCTGGAATTCACAATGTTCCCTTGACCTGGGTAGTTCAGTTGTTGTTCATGTTTTAATAACTTGAAGTTATATACATTTTCAGTGTACATGCAACTTTATATGCAACTTTATCACATTAAAAAAAGTAAAAATTTTAATGAAAATGCCTAAGCTCTATAAATAAGATACAAGCCGAGCGCAGTGGCGCACGCCTGTAGTCCCAGCACTTGGGAGGTTGAGGCAGGAGGATCATGAGTTCAAAGCCAGCCTCAGCAATTGTGAGGCACTTTAGCAACTCAGTGAGACCCTGTCTCTAATAAAATACAAAAAAGAGGGCTGGGGATGTGGCCCAGTGGTTGAGTGCCCCTGAGTTCAATCCCCGGTACAAAAAAAAAAAAAAAAAAAAAAAAAAAAAAAAAAAAAAAAAGACAAAAAGCTGTAAAATTAGTATAAGTATTAGAAAAGTAAGGGACATCAAGAAATTTCATACTAAATGTTTCAAAAGAGATTTATAGATCCCAAAAGATAAATGTCTACTTTATTTAAACAGAGTATTCTAAAAATCCTTAAAATGTCACAGGGAAATTTTAGGACTCAACAAAGCTAGGAAGTAGATTTTTTTTTTAATTTTGTTTTTTAAAACCTCAATCTGATTTATGTTGATATTAACATCCTTGTAAAAATAAGCATGTAGGAAGACCCTGTAACACCTACTTCTGAAAGCACAGAAGAAAATTAATGTCTCCCATTATGAAAGAGTTTTACTCAGCAGTAGAGCAAGGGGAAAATGCAATATTTAGGAAAAAAAGTGTTTATGGCATTAATATTAGGATTAGTTGTCAATGTGGACAACAAATAATAAAGAATCATGATTTTGCGATCAAACTGCATTGAAACGGGAAAGGATTAGATCACAAATGTTCAAAAGTTTGCTGTTGACCAGAGGAGGTAAGACACACTGGCAAAAAGTCATACAGCAACAGAACAAGGAAAATCTGCATACCATATCTTCTTTTCTGCAAATTAAATGCTAGTATTTTATTTTTACATATCATATTTTTAGGAAATAGGATGTATGATGGTGAGTGGAATTTCTGTCATTTTCTTCAAGAATTAGTAACTCATTGTAAATATGCACAATAGTAATCCTTTTACAGTTGGAAGTATGAACACTGGATGAGGATGAATGGGGCATAGCAGCATGAGCAGGGAAGGGCCAAAGCAAAACTGTTCTCTGTCTTCTGAGGCGTCAATCTCTATTTCCTCCTGATGCCCTGAGTTCCCTATATAAGGGGTTTGCCACTCCTTAAAGGCTAATCTATTCCTTGGTTCCACCCTTGATTGTCTTTCATTTTCTTCCTATCTATTTTACTTGGCAAACTTGTCCTTTCTCGTTATTAAAATTACACACATATCAGGGGCTCCCACACACTGTCCTCATTGCTTTGTCTTATTTCAATTGCCTGCTAGACATTTCCACCTAATGCCTTAACTTTCCAATTATAAAAAGGAATGCATAACTTTTCCATGAAACCAAAATAACTAACATGCCTAATTTTAACAAACAGCATCACTCTCCAGACATCAATCCAAGTGAAATCTTGAAAATTCCCTTGGCTCCTTATTCTCCTTCAGCAACATGTTCAAACTTTTCCTTCCTGTATAAACACAGACATCATCACCATAATTATCATTGTTATTATCATCATTAGTCTCCCAATAATGTTGTTCCCTATGATGGTGCCAAAGTTTCTGGCTTAAAAGGCTAGCCTGAATATATAATGTAGTTGCCTACTTAACATTCTCTACTACTCCATAATTCTTCCACTTGTCACTAAGAGAATTTTTAATACTTATAGCGTACAATAACCTAGTTTTAAAATCTGGTTTTATGCTTTGTTTACATGTCTATCTCCACCAGAATACAAATTTCTCAAGAACCGGTCATAGACTTCAATCCTCAGAACAATATCCAGTACAATAATTATTTATGGAATAAATGCATTCTTTGCATGACTGCTTGCTATGGATTATGTTTAAAGGCAAGAATTATTAACATGGGATCCATAGAATTCTTGGGTTGATATTTTCACTAACCTCCAACTAAAGTAAGCATTATTTTTAAACCAACAAACCAGAGTAGTGCTAACTTTGGCACTAATGAAATTACAGATTTGTTCATGTTAAATTTAAATGATTGAAGATACAGTCAAATATTTTAAGCCCATAACTATTTGAATTATAATGATTATTATATCCACTGTCAGATCATTCTCTATAATAGGAAAAGAGACATATTACTATAGGATAATTTCAAATATTTTAATGTATTTGAAAATAATTGTTTTCCTTGACAATCTTCTAGAATTTATTTTATCCATTAGAATCTGAGAGAGATGCTTCAATAGACAGCTAAACAGTCTATGACCCAAAGCTACATTAGGAATCCTGTTTTGAAAATGAAGTGAGCAAAATACACCATTAAGGAATATATTGTGGGGCTGGGGCTGTAGCTCAATGGCAGAGTACTTGCCTCGCACATGTGAGACACTGGGTTTGATCCTCAGCACCACATAAAATAAATAAATAAATAAAATACAAAATACATTGTGGCTATGCACAGTGGTGCACGCATGTAATCCCAGAAGCTCAGGAAGCTGAGACAAACCAGCCTCAGCAAGGGTGAGGCACTAAGCAACTCAGTGAGACCCTGTCTTTAAATAAAATACAAAATAGGTCTTGGGATGTTGCTCAGTGGTCAAGTGCCCCTGAGTTCAATCCCTTGTACCTCCCCCACCCCCTAAATAAAGAAAACCAAAAAGAGAAATATATTGTTCCTCTCATTAGGTAAACAGCTGCTCCTGCTAAGCAGGAAGTGAAGATGAACCAATTGATCAGTGGAGAAAAAGAGAAAAGAATGTGAAAGCCAGCAGTACAGTTAGAAAGGAATTTAATTCAGTGGTTGAACCAAGAAATAAACAGAGGCTTGAATAGAAAAAAAAAAAAAAAAAGTAAAATACAGAAGATAAGAATTTATAGGAAGTGCAGGAGCCCTGTTTGGGGAGATGGCTACAATTGCGGTTGGCTGCGGGCCATGGAGATGTTTGGGCATTGTTGCCTTCCGTAGTCTCACGGGACTTGGCCTGGGATCTTGCGGGACTTGGGCCGGGATCTTGAGAGACTTGAGCCAGAGATTGCTGATCGGGTCTGCGCCATTTGGTGTGTGGGTTTTTTGGTGGTGCGTGTTAAAATCTTTAGAGCCAGAGAGTGAAGTTATCAGAATAAAAAGACTATTTGTTTCCAGTTCGCCTCTGAACTTCTTCCCGCGGCTTTGTTGCTCCAAGTGGCAGTCGCGTCGGACAACAACAAGGAAGGGCTGAAAAACCTTGTATAATAGAAACAAGAAAACATGGGAAAGTTGATAAGAATCTCTGACTCCTATAAAATATTTAACAAAGGCAAAGTTTACCAAAGATAGTTTTCTGGTCAGATAGAAAGATAAAACAAATTAAGTTAGAGGCACTAAGAATATATGTATAACTAATTAAAACAAATTACAAATTAAGAAAAAAGAATACAGATAAAAATGAGGAAAGTTTTTTTTTATAAAAACAATAAACACATCTAATTTATAATTTAGTGGAACTATTATAAATTCCACATGGAAGAGAAATCAAGTCATAATTATATAGAATTTACTTAAGTAAAACTGTTAAAAAGCAAAATTTGAACAAATTTAATTTACAAGTCTAATTGTCTCTTATTAACAATTTATTAATCTGGCAGTATCCTATATAAAAATAGAAGAAGCCCTGATAGGCAGGGAAGAACAGTTGGTTTTTGTAAGGTAACATTTTTGCAGGAAAAAAGAGAATAATAATAGAAAGGCAGATTGGTTAATATTAGGTTACTTAGGGTTACTTTCTTTGTAAGGATTAAAGCAGAGAGGACTTCCTTATCATGCCAATTCAGGTTGACAGGGCCTTTTCTGGCTAGTTGCTGTGAAGCTCTTGTTTTATAAAAAAGAAAAAAAAAAAAAAACTGGACTGTTAGGGGATTTTCTAGCTTCCTTAAAGTTTCAATTTGATTACATGGCACAAAGCACAAGTAAATCCATTTTGGTTTGTTCTGTTGGGACCTAATGCAGAACTCAGTCCAAAACTGTGGAGCCATATAATTTTATTGAAAAAAAAAAAAAACACTTTTTAGGTTTGTGCATTTAACTGATCTGCTTAGTAAATTCTGCTCCCATTGTATTATAAATATGTGTGTGAGATAGAGTTATTTTCATATTTCCTACTGTAGTTTTTATCAGATTCTATTTACCTTCAAAATTTAGGTCAATTCCTCTCAGCATCTGGTATCTACCTGTTGACCAGGAACCAATAATGAGGTACTCTGGAATTTTTCACCTTCATGTCTTACCACCAAATAGAAGACAGAATGGAGAAGGCAAGAAAACATGGATTTGCATAATAAAACATAGGGTAATTAAATAATATTGGGAAAATATGAGACATTGTACTAAGTTATTATAGTCAATAGATGCTATACATCATTCTTTAAATATTGCTTACTTATTCATGATACAAGTATTATTCTGTGTTAGGGCCTTTGTTAATTACTGACAATAAAAAGAATGATAGACACTATCAGTGCCTTCATGAATCTACCATCCAGATCAAAGGAAAATTTTAACCAAAATTATAATTAAATATGAAAGTGCTTTAAACACTGTAAAGGAAAGATACTTGGTGTTATGGTTGAATGTAAGGTGTCCCCCAAAAGCTCATGTGTGAGATGATGCAAGTGGGTTAAGAGAAGAAATGATTGGGTTACAAGAGCCTTAACCCAATGGAGTCTTTTTCTCTGCTTACTGATGATATGTGAGCTGTTTTTCTGTACCACACTCTTCTGCTTGATGTTCTGCCTCATCTGGAACTCTGAGGAATGGAGACAGCTATCCACGGACTGAGACTTCTGAAACAGTGAGCCCTGAAATAAACTTTTCCTTTTCTACAATTGTTCTGGTCAGGTTCTTTTTTTCTAATTTGTTATACATGACACCAGAATGCATTTTAATTCATAGTACACAAATGGAGCACGATTTTTCATGTCTCTGGTTGTATACAAAGTAGAGTCACACCATTCATATCTTCATATATGTACCTAGGGTAATGATGTCCATCCCATTCCACTATCTTTCCTACCCCCATACCCCCTACCTTCCCCTCTCACCTTTACCCTATCCAAAGTTCCTCCATTCCTTTCATGTTCCTCCCACAATATTATGGTATTGGCACCAAAATAGACTGATAGACCAATGCTACAGAATAGAAGACACAGAGACTAACCGACATAAATACTTATATTATACAAAGACACCAAAAACATAATTGGAGAAAAGATAGCCTCTTCAACAAATGGTGCCAGAAAAATTGGAAATCCATATGCAGCAAAATGAAATTAAGCCCCTATCTCTCACCATGCACAAAATTCAACTCAAAATGGATGAAGGACTTAGGAATTAGACCAGAGCCCCTGAGCCAAATGGAACAAAAAAGTAGGCCCAAATCTTCATCGTATTGAATTAGGCCTCAACTTCCTTAACAAAAATCCTAAAGTGTAAGAAATAAAATTAGGAATCAATAAATTGGCTGGATTCAAACTGAAAAGCGTCTTCTCAGCCAAAGAAATAATCAGTGAGGTGAACAGAGAGCCTACAGAATAGGAGTAAACTTACCACACACTTATCAGATAGACAGCACCGATCTCCAGGATATATAAAGAACTCATAAAAACTTAACACCAACAGATGTTGAACATTTTTTCATGTATTTGTTGATTGATTGCATATCTTCTTCTGAGAAGTGTCTGTTCAGTTCCTTAACCCATTTATTTATTTATTTATTTATTTATTTATTTATTTATTTATTTATTTATTTTTGTTGGTACCGGGGATTGAACTCAGGGGCACTCGACCACTGGGTCACATCCCCAGCCCTTATTTTTGTATTTTATTTAGAGACAGGGTCTCACTGAGTTGCTAAGTGCCTCGCCATTGCTGAGGCTGGCTTTGAACTCGCGATCCTCCTGCCTCAGCCTCCCAAAGTGCTGGGATTACAGGCATGCGCCACCGTGCCTGGCAATTAACCCATTTATTGATTGGATGGATTATTTGTTGTTGTTTTTGTTACTACTGCTTGGTAGTATAGTTTTTTCTCTGACTTATTTCACTTAACATAATATATTCCAGTTCCATCCATGATGCTGCAAATGACAAGAGTATTCCATCGTGTATGTGTTTGTGTGTGTGTTTGTGTGTGTGTGTGTGAATGTGTGTGTGTATACACATCACTTTTTACTTTATTCATCTGATAATGGATGCAAATATTTAGTCACATCTTGACTATTATAAACAGTACTGTAATAAATGTGCAAGTGCAGATGTCACTTTAATATACTGGTTTCAAATCCTTTGGATATGTCCCAGTTGAGACTGCTAGATCATAGGGTGGTTCTATTTCTACTTTTTGGGGGAACTTCTGTACTGTTCTTCATATGCCCAAACTAATTTATATTCAATAAAAATGTAGGACAGATTCTCTTTCTCATATCCTGACCACAATTTTTATTTTTCATCTTGTTGATAATAGCCATTCTAGCTAAGGTGAGATGATATCTCATTGTGGGTTTGATGTGCCTTTCTCAGATAATAAGTGAAATTGATCATTTTTCATGTTCTATTTTGCCATTTTCATAACTTTTGAGAAATGTCCATTTAGATCACTTGCCCATTTTTATTTGAATTGTTTGTCTTTTTTTGCTATTGGGTTGTTTGAGTTCCTTAGATATTCTAGATATTAATCTCATATAGATTAAATAGTTTGCAAATATTTTCCCATTCTGTCTTTTAAATTTCTTGATTATTTCCTTTGTAGCACAGGAACTTTGTAGTTTGATGTGCCCCTATGGGCCAATTTTTGCTTTTGTTGCTATGATCTGGGGGTCAAACTGCAAAAAAAGAAAAACAAAAACAAAAACAAAAAACCTTTGTACAAATTAAGGTCCTGGAGTGTTTTCCCAATATTGTCTTCTATAGTTTGAGTCTTATATTTAATTCTTGGACCTATTTTGACTTGATATTTTTCACCTAGTGTAAGCAAGGGGACTAGTTACTTTTTTTTTTTTTTTTTTTTGCATTTGAATCTTCAGTTTTCTCATCGCCATTTATTGAAGAATATTTATTTCCTCATTCCAAAGAATGTCTTGTTTAATACTGGTTGGCTCTACACATGTGAAGTTATTTCTGAATTTTCTATTCTGTTCCATAAGCCCATATACATCTATTTTTTATACCAGTACCTCATTGGTTGTGTTATTTATAGTTTGTAGTATATTTTTAAATAAAGTATTATAATAACCCCAACTTTTTTTCTCAAGACTGTTTTGGCAATTTGTGGTCTCAGAGTGCCATACAAAATTTAGGAATATTTATTCTATTTCTGTAAAACATACTATTCGTATTTTGATAAGAAACCATGCACAAAACTCAACTCAAAGTGGATCAAGGATCTAGGAATTAGACCAGAGACACTATGCCTAATAGAAGAAAAAGTAAGCTCTAATCTCAAACATGTTGGATTAGGCCCCAAGTTCCTTAATAAGACTCCTGTAGCACAAGAATTAATATCAAGAATCAATAAATGGGATAGATTCAAACTAAAAAGCTTCTTCTCAGTAAAAGAAACAATCAGTGAGGTGAATAGAGAACCTACTAATTGGGAACAAATTTTTACCACATGCACTTCAGATAGAACACTAATCTCTAGAATATATAAAGAACTCAAAACAAATAACCCATTCAATAAATGGGCCAAAGAACTGAACAGACACTTCTCAGAAGAATATATGCAATCAATCAACAAATACATGAAAAATGTTCAACATCTCTGGCTATTAGAGAAATGCAAATCAAAACCACTCTAAGATTTCATCTCACACCAGTCAGAATGGCAGCTATTAAGAACACAAACAACAATAAATGTTGGAGAGGATGTGGGGAAAAAGGCACACTCTTACATTGCTGGTGGGACTGCAAAATGGTACAGCCAATATGGAAAGCAGTATGGAGATTCATTGGAAAACTGGGAATGGAACCACCTTATGACCCAGCTATCCCATTCCTAGGTCTATACTCAAAGGACTTAAAAACATCATACTTTAGGGACACAGCCACATCAATGTTTATAGCAGCACTATTCACAATAGCTAAATTGTGGAACCAACCAAGATGTCCTTCAGTAGATGTATGGATAAAGAAAATGTGGTATATATACACAATGGAGTATTACTCAGCAATAAAACAGAATAAAATCATGGCATTCACAGGTAAATGGATGAAGTTGGAGAATATAATGCCAAGTGAAGTTAGCCAATTCCAAAAAGCCAAATGTTGAATGTTTTCTCTGATATAAGGAGGCTGATTCACAGTGGGGTTGGGATGGGGAGCATGGGAGGATTAGAGGAACACTAGAATGGCCAGTGGGGAGGAAGGATAAGGGAGGGGGCAAAAGGGTGAAGAAGAAAAAAAAAAGATGGTAGAATGAGATGAATATTATTACCCTAAGTGTATGTATGAAATCACAAATGCTGTGAATATACTTTGTATACAACCAGAGATATGTAAAAGTGTGCTCTATTAGTATAATACAAAATGTAAAAAAAAAGAAGAATTGTATTAAAACTGTAGATCACTTTGGGTATAACAGCATTTATTTTTCCAATCCACATACATGGGTGAACTGTCTTTCAAAACTTTTTTATGTTCTCTTCAATTGCTTTTATCAGTGTTTTGTGATTTTCATTATAGAGATCATTCACTTCTTTTGTTAAGTTCATTTCTGTTTTATTTATTTATTTATTATGGTGGATGTAATTGGTGTTTTGATTTCTTTCTCATCATTTTTTTATTGTGTATAAAAAAGCTACTGATTTTAGTATGTTGATTTTTGTCCCCTGAAATTTAACTATTTAACTAAATTTTACTAAAAATTTGTTTTTGAAGTTCTAATGGTTTTGGGATATATATATATATATATATATATATATATATATATATATATAGCAAAAATTTGACTCCCTTCTTTCCCATTTAGATGCCATATTTTTTTTTCTTTTCTTTGTTGCCTTGACCAACAGTATATTGAATAAGTGTCATGAAAATGGATATTCTTAAATCATTGATTACATTATTGAGATTATATATAAACCTGGCTAGTAAAAATCATGTAACAGGATATACCTAATATCACTGGAGAAGTGTCTTAAAATGTCATCAAGTATTTCTACCTTCATGACTATTTAATAATCCAATTCAATTTTTAACTTGTAAGGAACATCTATCATTAACATTCAGTGTTTTATTCTTACACATATAAAATGATATTCATAAGATAATTCTCAAGTAGTATTAGAAAGAGACATAGGGATAGATTTATTTGGAAAATTTGCCATAATATTGCAATTTTTCCATCTGTACAATGAATAATAAATCAAAACCCCTGATTATAGCTAATTATATTTGTAAGATAGGAAATTAAAATAAGAATTATTAAGAATAATCATTTTAATTAAATCAACTGGGACTAAGAACTAATTGCTTTATGAGCTGTTTATTATTTTCAATAGGAACAATGACAAAAAGTTCAATTTTTTCCCCTAAGAAATAGAAGATATTTTCATCTAACCCTGTATTATAGACTTTATAGATTGCTCTCCCTGGATTCTCATGAGGAAATTTTCAATGAAGGATGTCATGATTTGATAAGGTAAATAGTACTTCATACTTTAATCTTTTTACTCAGACCATGGAAAGGCACATAACCACAAGACTTCTTTAATATTAGAATTACCCTCTCCTGTTACAACACGGGCTAGATTGGAAAATGTCATAAGAACTACAAAGTGTTGCCAAAGCAGAAAAGCAAACATGTCTCTATAGTTCTTCAAAGTGTTTCCCAAAAGAATAGCTATTGCATTTTGCTGAGTGGGGAACAGAGGCACTACTTTAAATAAATGTGCATACGGCTTCAAGTGCCTCACCAGCTTCTAATATGTGGTTATATTTAGCCTTCACTGTTTTTTTTTTTTTTTTTTTTTCCAAATTTATTTATTCTCAGTTGACAGATTTAAAATGTAGAACACGATGCCTTGAAGTGCATACACATTGTGGAACTGTTAAATCTAGCTAAGTAGCGTATGTGTCACTCTACATAGTTATCATTTTTATATTGAGAACACTTAAAATCTACTCTCCTAGCATCCTCAAGAATACAACATATCATCTATAACTGTAGTCACCATAGTTTACAGTAGATCCTTTGAACTTAATCTTTCGAAGTATAATTTTGTACTTTTGAAGTAACATTTCCCAACCTCCCCAGCCTCTGGTGACTACTGGTCTACTTTCTATTTTTGAGAGATCAGTTTGTTTAGAGTGCACATACGAGTGAGAGATTGTGGTCTTTGTCTTTCTGTGTCAGGAATATTCACCCAACATAATTTCCTCTAGGTTCATTCATGTTGTCGCCAATAATTAAATTTCCTTCTATATACAGCTGAATAGTATTCCAGTATGAACCAAAAAACAAACAAAAAAAGGCATAAGTACACCATGGAATACCTTTTAGCTTTTAATTTCTAATCCTTAACTTGAACTGGAAGAGTTTCACTAGAAGAAAGATAATTCTGATGCCCTAACAAAGGATAAAATGCTGATGAAGAATAAGATTGCAGGGAAATTACTCTGAGGAATATTTTTATCATTCTGGTGAAGCTTGATGAGGACTGAAATTAAGACTAATATCTATTGTCCAAAAAAAAAATCCTACATTTTCATCCTTAATTTTTCATGCAAGTTCTAGTAGAGAAGGTATTCTCATTAATGAGCTTAGAATTTAATGAAGCAGTAAGTCATTTAAATCTAAAACTTATACGAGAAGGTAGGTGATATACTCTGAGGTAGTAGAGTTGAAACATAAATTCATTTGAGTTCACGAGTCCTGGAGCCTCTCTGTGATTACTCAGTTCAAGTGGGGACCTTAAAGCAATGAACTCTGAGAAGGAGGGAGCTAGCTTGACTGATTGGAAAAGGCAGAAGGTAAAGCCCCAGAGCTAGGCAGTTGGGAAGCTGGATTAACACATCATGTCATGTGGCAGTGGAAACTTTCCTCAGGTGAATATAGATGTTTCAGAACATGCCAACGAGCCATTTCCTGAGGGTTGCTTTGATGCCACTAAATTGGAGCCAGCCTAAAATAGTAGGCACGATTGTGAAAAGAGATAGTCTTAAAGAAGCAAAGTTAGAGTTAAAAAATGACTACCGAGTACAAAACAAAAACCTAACTCAGTGGTTGCCAGAGGTTGGGAATGGGGTGAATAGGTTGACCATTTGAGTGTGTTGGTGATTGCAGGGATGTACATATTTGTTAAAATGCATGACTATATTCCTGCAAAAGGCAAGTTATTCTGGAAGCAAATTATACTTCATAAAGTCTGGGCAAAACATTAAAAAGAAAAACAATTCACTTAGAAAAATAAGCAAACTACTAGAAGTAGAAAAATACATATACATGAGTGATTTAATCCATATATATATGTGTGCGCATGCACACATGTATGTATCTGTTTTACTACTGTCTTGATGAAATTGCATAATCTTTATGTGTGGGAATTTCACATAATTCTGTATCTTTTTTGTGGGAGTACCGGGGATAGAACTCAGGGGTACTTCACCATTGAGCCACATCCCCAGCCCTATTTTGCATTTTATTTAGAGACAGGGTCTCACTGAGTAGCTTAGCACTTTGCTTTTGCTGAGGCTGACTTTGAACTCACGATCCTCTTCCCTCAGCCTCCTGACCTGCTGAGATTATAGGTGCATGCCACTGTACCCAGCTAATTCTGTGGATTAGCTGAAGGCAAAGATTACAGAACACTTGCCTTTTTGCATTTCTTTACCCATTTCCTTTTTAAAAATATATTTATTTATTTGCTTTAGTTGTACACGATACATTTATTTTTACGTGGTGCTGAGGATCAAACCTGGGCTGTGCACATGCTAGGCAAGCGCTCCACCACTGAACCACAACCCCAGCCCCATTCTTTACTCATTTCTAAACTGGATGTTGCAGGTTGGTTTCTTCAGAAGTGAACAAAGGCACAATGTTTAGTGGGTAAGTTGTTCATTAGAGAAGGGAAGGAAGAGGAAGCAAGATTGGAGAGAAAGAAAACAAATTGTGATAGGGACCCAATACCTTGGCAAACTCTCTCCATGGAACACTGGAGAGATCTTGGGTGATCCACACATGCATTTTCAATACTCCCTTGATCAATGGTGATAGTAAATAGATAGGTTCACCGACTCTGGGCTGACAAAAGGGGCCGGTGTTTGGGAGCTAAATGGCCTGGCCTGTATATCCCTGCCTTGCTTAGTCACTAGATGTGGGTGAACTAGTTTGCTGTGGCTGAGATAAAATCTGAAGGAGCTGACACTGGGGGCTGTCTGCTGATGACACTCCCCACAGCAAGCATTCTTAGAAGGACATCAGGGGAGGTGCATCTTCCTGTTTATCACATCCATCTCTGTTCACACCCTTGGCACCTACTTCTCTATATGTGCTCAAGAAGCAGCTCCCAATGCAGCAGGAAAGCAAATCAAAGTGTGATAGAGCTACAGTTTGATCAAAACCAGCAGAGATCTCTGCAGCAACCACTATCCACTTTGGTATGTCACATTGAGCCAAAATGACTAGGTCTTTATACATCCATCACTTTCAGTCACCATAGGCAGGATACCCTAGGAAAGAGCAGATATCAGAAGACGTGACTTCCTGAAGCAAAGCAGAACCTGAAGTTGCTGATATTTGTAGGCTGGTTGCTAACTACACTACAGCTGGGCTGCAGATTCTTTGAGAGGAGACCTGGAAAACACAGTTGCATCTACCAAAATCTTTCTTACTGTTATGCCATGTGATCTCTCTCTCACTTGCATACACTCTCACCATGATGCTGTCTACCATGATGTGGTGTAGCTGGAAGGCCCTCAACAGGCCTAAAGATGGGAATCAAGGGCTGGGGTTGTGGCTCAGTGGCAGAGTGCTTGCTTAGCATGTGCAAGGTACTGGGTTCAATCCCCAGCACCATGTAAAAATAAACAAATAAATAAAGGTATTATGCCCATATACAACTAAAAAAATATTTTAAAAAAAGATGGGAAACAAAATAGCAACCAACAAAATAAACAACCAACCAAGGAAAAAGTGCTTGGTGCTCCTCCTATACATCAGACATGATTTTCTTAATAAAAACTATAAAGTCCATTTTAAAATTTTGCTTTTTTCTACTCATATTCTAATATTGGTTTCCAATTAGAGGGAGTGATACAGAAGGGGGAAAAAAAAAAAGAACCTAAGGGGGCAAGGGTGTGGATATGGTTTGAATGTGTTCCTCAAAGCTTTATGTGCTGGAAACTTTTTCACCAGTGTGGCTGTTTTGAGGCAATTGGACTTTAAGAGATGGGACCTTGTGGATGGTGACTGGATTTTTAGGGGTGCTGCCCTCAGAAGGGATTCATGTAGCTTTCCTGGGACTCCAGTTAGTTTTCATGAGAGCAAGTTAATAAATTAGCAAGCCTGCCCCCGAATCTCTCTTTCTGTTATGCCATGTAATCTCTCTCTCACTGGCACACACTTTCACCATGATGCCATCTACCATGATGTGGTATAGCTGGAAGGCCCTCAACAGAACCTAGCAGGTGCTACATTCCAGAACTTCCAGATCTGTGAACTTAACTAATCTCGTTTCTTTATGAATATTAGCCTTAGGCATTTATGTTATTGCAACAAAAAAACAGACTAATAAAGTGTGGTAAACTATGTTTTCTAAAAATGGCTATAACATCACTCACTGTATTCTCCTAAAATATGTCCTTGTCATTTCCTACCCAGATGTGAAGTCTAATTCCTCTTCCTTTATTTAGGTAGAATAAATCTTTTCCCAAAGATGTCCACACCCTAATTAACCAGATCCTATAAATATGTTGTTAAAGGGAAAAAGCGATTTTTGAAGATATAAGGTTATAGACTGTAAAGGAGAGAGTCTGTAAATGTAGGCCCAATCTGACCACATGAGCACTTAAAAACAATTTTCTCCAGTAAGAGGCAGAAGAGATATAGTCGAAGAGGTCAAAGAAATACAAAGCATGAGAAAATGCCAGGCTCTGTTGCTTTAAAAGAAGTAAGGGCATGTGACAAGCAATTCGAGTTTTAAGAAGCTGAGAGTTTCCTAGATAACACTCTCCAAAGAAATGGAGTATTCAACCCTATAATTTCAAGGACTTGAATTCTGCCAGCAAATTGAAAGAGCTTGGAAAGAGAGTTTCCCTCAAATTGTGAGACCAAGAACTGAGGAACCAACCAAACTCACTTAGACTTCTGACTTAACAGAACCATAAATTCATAAATTTGCATTGCTGTAAGCCATTATTAGTGATAATTTGTTATAGCAGTAGTAGCAAACTCATACTGACTTATGGATCCCCTTGTAATGAGAAAAATGCAGTGGAAGAGACATCAAGAAATTTCTGAATCTAAGTCAACTATTATCTTGTTTTTGGAAAGCTAGCTTTCAGTATATTATATTTTGGAACTAAACCAGCTCAATGTAAGAATCCTAAATCACATGGAGAAACCATGTTTAGGTGGTTTGAGTCATTATGGCATGTAGTAGTCAAATGATCAAGTGATCCTCTAAATGATATTAGGAGCCTGTGTTTTTGTTTTCTAGTCATCACAGCTGATGCTACATCATGGATTAGAGATGTCCACCCCTGTTCAGCAAACAAAATCAGTGAGCGTGATAAAACTTTTGTTGATTTATATTCTTTTTGGTTTTTACACAAAAATAGTAACTGGAGCAGAATAGTAAATGAAAAGAAGGAGAAAAGCTCTTTCAAATAAAAAGAGGAAGGATTTTAAAGACCCCCTACCCACAATGGATCACAGATAAAATTGTTGTCTCTGAAATAGTTATCGGGAGAAACTTTTTTCTCCAATTATAATTTGATGAAAGACAGAAAGAAAATATCTTTTTATACACTACCCCACAACCGGATCTCTAGATTCTACCTGATAAGTGTTTCTTCTTATAGTTAACCAAAGCTATCTACCTTATCTTAATAAGCAATTTAGTTGAAGATGTCAGTGAAGTGATTACTTTTTATGCTGAAAACTATTTCTGGATTTTGCAATTATTCAATTTCTCCTTTAAAAATGATTGATGAAATAAGCTTGAATTATTTTATTTTATTTGATAAACAATTCATTTCCTAAATGTATCTGTTATAGTTCATCTTTTCTTTCTATTAAGCTTAAATTGACAAAGCAATTCCATTTATATTATCTGGTTGTTTCTTCTTACTAACTAAAGCAGTTTGAATTTCTTATGAAGAAAATAAGGTTTAAACATTTTTGAGTCTTTGCCAAAGCAGTACATTAGTAAAAGGTACAATTAGGCTCATATTCAGTTATTCAGAAGCCTAATATAATAATCATTTCAGAAATCATATTTTTTAAATAACAAATCTCCTATGTTTTATTTTATGTACTACAAATCAATGTTCATAACTCATGCTCCCAGAAATATTTGTATTTAAATACTCAGAGAAATCAATGAAAAAAATGATCTAAATATCCATCAACATGTGAATTTATAATTTATGATATTTTTATATCATCAAATACTACTCAACAAAGACCACATTAATTGTGCAGACATCAACTACATAGATGAACTAAAAATATGCAAAACCAAAGAAGTAAAATATAAAAGCATACTTAATATATCGCCCCATTTTTATAACATCCTAAAATACAAAAATCCAACTAATGTATAATGATAAAACCAGATGTCTTTTTTTTTTTTTTTTTTTTTTTTTTTTGGTACCAGGGATTGAACTCAGGGGCACTTGACCACTGGGCCACATCCCCAGCCCTTTTTTGTATTTTATTTAGAGACAGGGTCTCACTGAGTTGCTAAGTGCCTCGCCATTGCTGAGGCTGGCTTTGAACTCGCGATCCTCCTGCCTCAGCCTCCCAAAGTGCTGGGATTACAGGAGTGCGCCACCACGCCCGGCTAAAACCAGATGTTTTAGCTTTTTTGTTGCTGTGACCAAAAGAACTGACAAGAATAATTTAGAAGAGGAAAAGTTAATTTTGGCTCATGGTTTCAGATGTTCAATCTATGGTTGGCCCATAGCTCTTGGCCCAAGGCCCAACGTGAGGCAGAACATCATGGCAGAAGAACCTGGTGGAAGAAAGTAGCTCAGAATGTGGCAATCAGGGAACAGAGACCACTCACCAGGGACAAAATACAATATACCCCAAAGGCACATCCCCAGTAACCTATCTCTTCCAGCCATATCCTACCTGCCTATTGTTACCACTTCATTATCTTTATTAGCGAATTCATCCATTGATTAGTTTACACCTACCATAATCTAATTATTTTGTCTCTGAAAATTCTTGCACTGTCTCACACAGGAGCTTTTGGGGTCACCTCATGTCTAAATCATAACACCAGATCAGTGATTTTTTTAAGGTGTAGAAAAGATTGAAGGAAAAGGCAGAAAGGAATTTTCCAGGATGATTGAATGTAGTCTATTTTGGAGTGGGGGTTTAATGGATATATAAATTTGTTAAAAGTCATTAAACTATTAAAAGGCATCTATTTTAATACATTTGAGCTATAGTTTGGTAAAGTTTATTTAAAATAAATTAAGGCTGATATATTGAAAAAATAAAAATCCACAGTTTCTGTTCAAATTTTTGACATCATGATCAAAGCTCATTCTCTTGAAGGCTACTAGAAAGAACTCCATAGATCTTTTTAAAAAAAATATTTTATAGTATCTGGGTAACTGTTATTCAGCTTTAAGTTACTGTTACAAAGTACCTAAGACAATCAACTTAAAAAGATGCTTAAGGTTTTGGAGGTTTCAGTCCATGGTCTGTTGGCCCAGTTGCTTTTGGGCATGTAGTGAAGCAATGCATTATGGAATCTCCCACTAAGCCTCAGGTCTTAAAGGTCCCACCACCTCTCAAAAGCACCATGGGTCAGAGACCAAGCCTTTAACACATAATTCTTTTTTTTTTTTTGGTACTGGGGATTGAACTCAGGGGCACTCGACCACTGGGCCTCATCCCCAGCCCTTTTTTTTTTTTTTTTTTGTATTTTATTAGAGACAGGGTCTCACTGAGTTGCTAAGTGCCTCACCATTGCTGAGGCTGGCTTTGAACTCGTGATCCTCGTGCCTCAGCCTCCCAAGTGCTGGGATTACAGGCATGAGCCACTGCGCCCAGCTAACACATAATTCTTTAAAGGACATTTCAGAGACTCAAACTATAGCAATAACATTTCAATTCAATAATTAGGCATCTATTTCAGTTTATACTAAAAAAAAAAAAAAAACTAAAAAAGAAATATTACTTAAGAAATCCAATTTCCCAATATTTATACTCTATACGTGTCTGAAACATTTATTTGATGAGTGCTATAATAGCATTGCCATCATAATTAGTCTGAAAGTTAAAAAATGGTGTATAGTATGCTTAAGGCTAATACTATTTACATCTGAAAAACTTATCTCAGTGCCTTGAATATAATAATTGCTTTAAAAATATATATCAAATGGATGAATAAAACTCAAGAACAATAAATATTTTCAAACCATCACTGGATTCCTTAACTCTGAACCTGCATTGACAAATGAAGTTCTGGCAAACCAAGAACAAAACAAAATAAACCAAAAATATACCTCAAGTGACCACTTATAGGCTCACAGTCCAAATCATAGGGTTCAAGAGCAGAGGCACCAAAAATGAACCTGGATGTAACAGATCTCATCCAGATTATTTCTTAGAAAAAGAATTATAACAATGGTAATTCAAGAATCCAGCCATCAAACTCCCAGAAAAATTAAGTAGCATTAAGAAATGAACTTGCATAGTAGCAAAACAGCACACCAATTCCTGGCAGATGGAAAGTGAAAAAACAGTTTCTGATTGGAAAACAGAATGGCAATCACCTTTATCTTTAGGCAAAGAAGTAAAGCAACCACACCAGAAAGCTCAGATTATTAAGAAACATGCAGTGGAGAGTATTTTGCATGAAACTCTCTTGTAATCTACAAGGTATAAATTTAAGGCAAACAATGACTAAACCTTCAAGGACATTCTGGGCATATGGATAGTTATACAAGGATAAAAACTAAGTATCTAAATTTATGGTCACATTTATAAAGCATCTTGATTTGCATCACTCTCCAAAATGTGAAAAGTAAACTTATTTTGTGAACTTGCAAAGTAAATTTATTTGGGGTTTAGTAGAAAAAAACTCATGTACATAAGTTTTTTTTTCATTTAGTCAGATTATGCGTAAATTCTGTGGACTTTTGCACCCTTGAAATGCTTATGAGTCTCATAAAATTTTAGAAAGTAAAATTAATTAGTAAGGTCTCATTGAAAAGTCCTACGACTCAGAGAATTTAAGGGCACTTCCTATGCCACAAATACATTACAAGGCACTAAAACATAAGTTCTGTGGTAACATATTCAGTTATCATAGACTCATTTAATAAACCTCATTAAGCATTAAGTACTCATAAGCCACTGTTTACAAGATTCCTGTCTGGAAAATTTATAGACTATTATGAGAAGCTTTTATACAAGTATCTAACCTTATACATTTTCAGAATAATACAGAATATTCAGAGGAAAGCATCTATAAGACATTTAGAATTAAGCTTAGTTTATGAATAACAATAAATAAAATATAAAATTAGAAAAATACCAATAGACAAGAATTTTAATGTATAAAGCATAGAGATATTTTTGGAGTCCAAAATCAATTTCTTTTGGCAAAAGATCCCTTTATGCTATTTTATGGTTACTAAAAGGCATAACATACAGCGATGTCCAGGGCAATTCTTTTTTTTTTTCCTATGCTTTGCAAAATTGTACTATGTTTGCATTCCCCAAAACTCTATGGGTGGCATCCACAGAAGACATTTCCAAAGTAACCTATGTGGATGTACTCAAAATACAAAACTGGAAGCCATGGAGAGATGCCTTTCATACTTGGTACATTCTATGAAACCAGGTCATGGCAATCATATTCACAGCTTCTTGTCAACTGCAATCTCAGTCACAGTACGCTGTCACTGGATCACAGGGCACATTTGATTTCACTCCAGTTTAGGGAATATTGGGACCTGTGCTCTTTTGTCCTTAGGTAAAACCAATCTATTGTGTATAGTTTACACACATACACACAACACCCACTTTGGTCTCATGGACTGTTCCTATGAAAAAGGCTATTATATAAATTTGGAGGTCATGAGAATATATTTTTAGCATTGGAGCATTGTCATAAGTTCAAGGTTTCATTGGGCTTTTAGGCCACTATTATATAAAGTCTTATTACATAATACCTTGTATTGGTCAGAATAGCATAGGATATATTCTCATGATAAAGCAAGTTTTGAGTCCTGTAAGTTTATTTTCTCTTTCTTTATCTTTTAGTGACTAATTTTAGCTGTTCCATCAAAAACATGGCCCTGTGTTAGGGAGAGGAAGGGATAAAGAAGGCACACCGGGTCTTGACTCTCTTTTTCCACAAATCACAGGCTACTTCAGTCTGTACTCTGATATATCTGTAAAGGAAGCCAAGACATGCACAGTCATGTGGATTGTGGATATAATGAGAGCCACGAGCTTTTACCACCTATCTGTTGCTTAAAGTCACACTATCATCTCTTTCTTCCATTTTTCAAACATCACTGTTTACCTTTTTGTCTTTCAGAATTTGTGCTGACTTAGATTCCAGAGATGAAAAAAATTTTGTCTTTACTCTGATACAGCCTAATACGTGGAGACATGAATAAAAAATATGTGCATAACATATATTTTTCCTGCATATATATCTATTTAATGCTTATTTTATATATACACATATTGTGAGGTAGAAAGAAAATGCCCCCAAATAGAGGCATAAACCATTATTAAATTGTTTATGGGAAACAGCATAGAGGAAAATGAAATCAATCCCTACAGATTAATAGGGAAGTTTTGAAAAACTATAGAGTTGATGGTTAATTTGCAGGCCTTAAAGGGAAAAAAAAATGGCTTAGACAAGTTTGATGGGGACAAAAGGGCAGAGAATGAGAAAAGACGGAAAAAAATGTGAGAAGATATGGCACAAAAAAGAAAAGGCAAAGAACCTTGAATATAAGGGTGTGGGTCCATAGACACACGGGCTTTATTAATTTATATATTTTCGATGTATTCAGTAGTTTGCTTATTTGTGGAATATGAATTGCTAGAATATTAAGTTTATTGCTGGTCTTTGTTTTTCCCACTATTTCACCTTATGAATAGAAACCAAGGGGGAAATTTTACCAGAGCATTCCAAATTCTGATAATATGGTTTAATTTTTCACTATTTTTTTCCCATTTCTATTTCTGAACAATATTAACTACAAGTCATAGAATTAATTGACTGGATTTATTCCTAGGTAATACTCCTTTCAGATTTCTTTCTAATCCAACCAAATTTTCATAACATACTTAGCTATATAGCAAAAGGCAATTTAAAAATGAGACCCAAAATGCCAACTCTAGGGCAGTAGGTAAATTAGATCCAGAGTTTTAATTATTGGGAAAACAACAATTAAAATGAAAACTTCCTAAGGTTATAATAAAATGCTATGAGAAGTGATGTTTGCAAATTTGGCAATGATTAAGTAGGCCCCAAACAGGGACTGTTCAGAACAGGACAGAAAAGGAAAAGGGAGAACAGGGTGAAATTCAGGAAGTATATGTTTTTTCTTCTTCTTCTTCTTCCTCCTTTTTTGAAAAGAAATAAAAGTGATGAATGAGCAAGAAAAATTTCAACAGCAATACTCAAGTACATGACTTGGAAATGTGCCTTAATGTTTTCTTTTCAAAGATTATCATTCTTTTTTTATTTTGCAATTGTAATAAAGGGTTTATAGTCATTGTTAGACATTCTATCAAATGCCTAATCTGCTTATATGAAAATATCGATTTGTGTATTTTCAGTCTAAAAAATTTTAAGTCCATTCTAGAATTCCTGCCTCAGTTTTTTAGTTTTAAAGCTATCACTTTCTTCCAAACATTTTGAACTTACTAATAGCTATCATTTACTCATTTCACATTATGTTCTAGTCACTTCACATATCATCTTAAATCTTATAAAAAATGACAAGTTGATATTATTTATATTTTGTAGTTGTAGAAAATAAAATTCAAGTTTTGTTAATGCCCACAGACTAGCTTTGGCAAAGTAAGACAGTGTGAATTTACTCAAGTAATTTCATCTGTGGTTTCCAAAGCTATAAAATATGAATAATCATAGAATATATCTAATAAGATTATTGTGAAATCAGGGTGGGGGAAGTGAGTTAAATTGGCAGAAAACTGCAAACAAGTTTTCACATCCAAGTATACGTTTATTATTCTGGGCATTTTCTTCAACTTAGAAGCATCAAAGAAACCCAATCTCTGGAGTAGCCTAAACGTTGACTTCCAGTCCTTCCTCTTTACAACTTCCCCAAGAAGCATATTATAGACAGAGGAAGGAACTAAACAAAGGACTGTAGAATTACCATCACCACTAGTGTTATTATTGTCAAATAACTAATTCCTCTTTTGAAGCATTACATTATTTAATAAATTTAAATGAAAATAAATCATTTACAAATGAATCTTTTTTGTTTAGTTTCTTCCTATTTTCAATGTCTTGTGATGTTTTCTGTAATCCTTCTCCAATAGTATAAACTTTGTTTTCCCCTTGGAGGGGTTTGGTTGGTCAGCTTTATTGCCAACACTGACTCCCCCCACACCTATCACCTCCTTCTCCCCAAAGTCCTCAACTAAATTAACAGCTCAACCCTTCCCCTCCTAGCTCACAATGAGGACCTTCTATTTTCTCTCATTCTTCAAGTTTCCCTTGCACACTTTGCTCTCCTATAGGTTGCACACCTCCCTGGGGTATCTAAACAGAGCTACCACACCTGTCTCTTAGGTTAAGCGCAAAAGTACTTCGTTTAAGGCACTAGAGGGCTTATCAGGAACAAAAGATCTCACTTGGTCACAACTAAAATCCGAAGTGGAGTTACTCACGCCATAGAGACAGGGTCTATAGCGTTGACAGCGGCTTGGAGCATGCTCAGTCCTGTCACCGGGCGGTGCCCCCCCAACCGCACCCCACCCTGCTCCCAGCGGTCCTCTGACACAACCTCCCCCGACCCCCCCCCCCCAGCCCAGGCGCGCGCTCCTCCGCACCCACAAGGGCGTTCAGCAGCGCGCCTCCCCTCCCCGCTGCCCCCCTCCTCCTCCAGCTGCTGCAGGCGAGGACACGTCAGGGGACATAAATAAATAAATAATTCCATTCACCGGGTGACAGCGAGGCAAACCGGCTGCGACTGGGCGGGGGAGGACCAAGAGCTGCAGCGCCCACCCAGGGCCAGAGATCAGATAAAGTAAGTACACTCCGGGAAGAAGGGAGGAGGAGGAGGAAGAGAAGGAGGAGGCACTGGCGGAGAGGAAGGCGAGCCTGCGTCTGCAACCGGAGCTGCCCAGGGAGCCACACGCGTGTGTACAAATAATGGCCAGCTTGTGACAAACGCGCCAACGCACAGTTTGCCAGTGAGCCCTTATATAGGCAAAAATCCCTGAAGCTGCCGCGGCAAAAGAACTCTGGTCCGCCAGGCGCGCAGAGTGGAGCGGGGAGTGGCGGGGGGCGAGCACGTCGCGGCGGTGGGCCCGCCGGGTCCGGGGAGGGATTGCCCTGGGTGGTTTGGGCCAGAAGCTGCCCGCGCTCTCGGCTTTCGGACAGACTTGCCCCGCGAGGTGCTACCCAGTCTCCTCGGCCCCTGGGACTCTGGGAGCTGATTCCTGCCAGGCGTGTCCCTTGTGCACGCCTCACCAGCATCTCGCCCCCGGGCCCCTGACCACCCTGGGGTGTGTCGTTGCCACAGTAGGTAGAGACAGGTAGTGAGAACGCGTGTAGGGAGGGGCTACTCCTTTAGCAGGTGATCTGGGCTCGGAGAGCCTGGGAGGAAGGGACTAAATACCGGGGGCTCCTCTTCTGTTGCGGTACGCTGAAAGCATGGCGGAGGTTGAGGCAGATGGAAAGGTGGATGCGGGTGAGCCTGTGGCTGAGCAGAAGGTCTGTATGGACTTGGCAGGGGCCGAGAAGGGCCTGCTCCTCTCTGTGTATGCTTGGTTTCCTGGGCCTCTGCGCCACGCTTGGGGCGCCAGGCCCAACCAGGTAGCAGGAGAGGCTGGAAGCCCTGGAGCCTGCTCACGTGCTAACTGCCTCCTCCCTCAGCGGATGCTGCAGTGCAGCTGCCCTCTCCATCCTTTTCTCTTCCACTTGCGCGTGCTCAAGGAGGATTGCTGACTGCCTTGGGAAGGGCGATTTTGCCCAAGGCCACTTTCTCTCTACAGCCAGGGAAGGGAATTTTGTGGTCCCACCCCAGGGAAATTAAAACACAAACACAAATACACACACCCCAGGAGAGGAAACCAGGGACAGTGTCTACAAGTGTTTCTTTGACTCCCATTCCTGGAGAAGTAGGACTGGGTTGCATTATGTGAGGCTGTTCAGAGGCAATAGGAAAGCTAGTATTTCATGTACTCCTTCCTCCTCGGGTCCAAAAGGAGAGGGAGCAGATGAATAAAAATAGCAGGCAATGATAAAGGCTTCCTGAAAAAAGACTGGGCAAGAGGAAGTCTTGGGCACAAATGCCCTTTCTTGGCACTACAGACTTTATGGTTAAACCCCGTCAGAGCTCAGAAGGTTGCAGATTTTCAGCATACAGGTTAGATTGAACGTGCTATGTCATTTGAACTACAAGTACTAAATGCGCATTTAGTGGAGTGTGGATGAAAAATCAGAATTGGGTGGGGGCTGCAGAGGGCAGGGCAGATGAATTTGAGTTAGGTGACTCATGTTTAGTCCTGATGAAGCAATCCTAGCTCCACTTTCTGCTTCTGAACACATTACATTTAAATCAATCTAAGTGAGAGGGCAACGGAAGGATTTCAGTGAAAGTAAGATTGTAACAGCAGTCAACTTACTGTATTGGGTAACAAATCATAAAGTAAGAAACTACTTTTTGCAAATATTCACAATAACAGTGCCTAGTTACATGTTGCTCTTTTCCCCCAAGGACTTTTGATAATGGTTAAGTGCTCCGACATTTTATTTTTTTCCTTTTTTTAAAGATATTTATTTATTTACTTTAGTTGTACACAATGCAATGCATTTTATGTTTACGTGGTGCTGAGGATCAAACCCGGGCCGCGCACATGCGAGGCGAGTGCTCTGCCGCTGAGCCACAACCCCAGCCCCATACACAATGAGTTTTATTCAATGTTTTATTTGTACATGGTGCTGAGGATTGAACCCGGGTCGCCCATGTGCTAGGCGAGCGCTCTACTGCTGAGCCACAATCCCAGCCCCAAGTGCTCTGAAATTTTAACACTAGTTTTTAATATCCAAATTTATGAATCTTTCTATAAATGCTCAGTTTATTTGTAGATATGCACTTACTCTTTTATGATATTTGGCTTACATTATTGACCTTGAGCTCTTCTAGACACGGAAGGAGGGCAGAGGGAACTAAAGAAATGTCCCTTGTCCAGTTATATTCCTGGATCATTTAGCAGAAATAAAAGTGTGTCTCCTGAATTTTCTTCTAATTTTATATTCCTCCACCAAATATTTTTGAGAAGTTCACAGGGGAGAAGGGAATTAAGTGTAGAATCAGGCCCAGAATTCAAGCTGGTTTCTGCACTTGTGAAAGAGTAAATTATATAATAACCTGGGCTTTATTTGTTTGCTTTTTTATCATCTATAAAATTGGATTAGTAGTATCTACCCTGAAATACTTTTGTGTGGAATAAAGCAAATGGAAATACCTAAAACATAGAACAGCTATTTTTGAGCCTCTAAATTCATTATCAGCCCAAACATCCTTGTGGAGTCACCAAGATGAATGAGATTGGAGTTCTACTCTCAAGAAATTCACATCTAGTCATTCAGGTTAATCCTCCTATTCCATTTGCTTTTTGGTTTTTCATTTCTTTCTTTTCTCAGTGAAAGAGGGATATATCCCAAATAACCTGAAAATAATTCAGCAGTTGTTTTAAGAAATGTTTGTATGGTCTGCCAAAAGGCAAATTCGAGAAGGGTCTCTTGTCTGAGAAACCTGTGTATTCACCCCATGCTTTTGTTCATTGAAGGTGACCATGTACAAACAAATAATTGAAGGTTTTCTCCCTGTTCCTAAGGGAGTTTGCTCCTTCTGTGAAGATTATCTTTACCACTATATTGATTTTCACTTTTTGAGAGAGGAGATTAAGCTCCCATTTCTTATACACTTTAAACAGATCCACTCATAACCAGAAGCCCAAGAATATGGTAACTGAAGATTTCTAGAATGCTTTCAGTATTCTAGACATTGTGTTTCTGCTTTCTGGTAGCACACAAAACCCCTATGAAGTAGGTCTGTTCATATACATGTTTGCATAAGATGTATTCAGCCACAGTTAAGTGACTTGTGACAGTGAAACATATCATAGTCAATTTTGTGTTGTTATAATAGAAAACATGATACTGGATGATGTATAAAGAAAAAAGATTAATTTGGCTTACAGTACTGGAAAGTCTAAACAGTATGGCAGTCTTGTTTGGAGAGGGTTTTCTGGTGGTGTCACAGTATGGCAGAGAAATGGAGTTGGAAGTAGGTGCATACAAAGGAGGCTAAGCACAGGCATTATAACAACCCACTCTCACAAAAACTAACACAGTTCCCTGTGACCTAAGCCACTCTTCTGAGATAAGCATTAATCCCTTATGAAGGTGGTGTCCCCATGACCCAAAATGTCTTTCAGAGGCCCTACCACATTTGAAGATATTTTGTTGTGGGAACAAACCTCAACACGTGTTTGGCTAGGGAAAACCATATTAAAACCATAGCAGCTAGTAACTGGCTAACCAGGGAGACAGCATCCAGGCAGACTGTCTGACTTTAGCTACTACATAGTACAACTTCTGCCTTGTATAAAACTAAACAAGGCCAGATTGTTGTGTTCTTCATCACTTAGTGCAGTGCCTAGTACATGGTAGCACCAGAATCTTATTATAGAAAGAATGAAAGACTGAGGGAGGCAGAAAGGCAGGGAAAGGGGAAGAGAAGGAATAAGGAAGGAGCAAACTGAGTCTCTTCTGCCTTCAACTCTGAATCTGAAAGGAAATGCCACATAGACTCTTCCCTGAGGACAAGATAGTTGAGGCTCTTATGAGGATTCCTTTGCCATAAGGCCCATTTGTGTGAATTAGACTAGTACTCTCTTTGGGCTGAAAAATTAGTAAAAGGTGTCTATGCACTATATACATCAAATATAAACCTAGTTAAGGTGGATAAGAAATAGAAAAAAAACCCTACATTCAGGGGCTGTGAATTTAAATATCACTTCATAAACTCATTGACTTTGTCATATTCAGTATGGAGATAGAGCTTGTAGGAGTATCCTGAACACCAAAGAAGAAAACACTGTCAAGTGTCATAGACTGTGCCTGACAAATACAATGGCATGCAGCAATCACTAATTGCAGTCCTTTACTGTTTTGGCCCATCTTTCCCTAACCCATCTCAAGGAAGAAGCCCCTTCCTTGTTCCCACATCTGGATGTAATCTGTGTTCATCTGAACTGCCTTGTGACTTGATCTAGGATGCTCTTATTCTGTTTTACCTTCCACCTAATTCTTTGGGTAAGAATCCTACCTCTCTTCCTAGGCTTCATGGTTCTTGAGCATACAGACAATTCGTCTGGGAAGCCAGAGTGGACAGGGCAGAGGTAAAAGCAGGAGCTCAGAAGTCTGGCCTATTTGGGTTCTGATCTTGGCTCTGCCACTTAAGCATTGAGGGTGAGTTGCTAAATGTCTTTAACTTTTGGTTTCTTGTCTATAAAAAAGAAAATAATAACCATTTTTATATATTGGTTGTAAAGACTGAGATAGTGTCAGTGAAATAGCTCTTGCCTAGAAATAGTTCAATACATGGTTGCTAGTTTGGGCTATTAAATATTTGGCCTTAAGGCTTTTAGGGTGCTATAAGGATCACTGGCTTATTCTTAACAGATTTTCAGAAACTCTTTGAAATCCCAAGTCTCCCATTAGATGACATAACAGGGTTGAATTGCATAATAAACCACTAAATAGACTTCCCCGAGAGGTCATCCTGGTTTGTCACAGGCTTTCTTAAAACTGTTTGGATCAAAGTTATTAGGAAATGTGTTAGGAGACAACTGCACACTAATTCTTAGTGAGTAATAGGTTGTTTTCTTTTTAAACTTGTAGGAAAAAGCTTCATTTTTTAATTGCTCCCTTGTATGGTGAACCTAGTGGCCTAATCTACCTACTTGGGATATTCGGCAGTTTACATCACAGTATGAGAAAATAGCCTAATATGGGCCATGTTTAGAAAAATAAATCACATTTACCATACATATTTGACAACTAGTAAATACGTAGGGTGGTATGTGTACTTACATATGAAACTGTAATAATCAAGAAAACCGGAGAAAACCACAAGTTAAACAAATTGAACTTAACTATAACAAAACTAGTCCAGCTAGAAAAGTTGGACTAATTTTTACTTGGGTACACTAGAGACATTTTCAACATATTCACAAATCTGAGTTTTGATAAATGATGCAAATATTTTTAGATATAATTTTCCTGACCTAATACCAAAACTTTCTTGCAAATGTTTTCATTAATATTCATTGAAATTCCTAAGGAGTTCATGGAAATCCAACAGGACATTTGAGTGACAGCTATGAGATGCTGGTATAAAGATTTTTCTGTTAATGGTTCTGTGCATTTTGGATGGTTTCACAAAAATGTCTGTGGTTTAATTATAGAAACCAGTGACTAATTTTTGGTAATGCTTGGCATTAAAACAATGACTTTCAGTTGAAAATATTCAGTACTAGCGGTGAGCACAAGTGAAACATTTGTTTAGATAAATATCTGTGTAATATGTTGGTGTTTTATAGAAAGCATTTTCTACTTTCCCATCTAATAATACAATGACATGTATAATTACTTAGTCTTGACCCCCTAATCATATTTTGATGAAAGCTGTTGGCTGAAGAATCATGTATTAGTGAGCTTTACATTGCTACAATGAAATACCCGAGGCAACTAACTTATAAAGAGAAAATGTTTATAATTTAGCACACAATTTGAAGGTTTAAAGTCCAAGATTAGGTGGGGTGAAGGTGGGGTGAAGGTGTGGGGGGGGGGGGTTAAGGATTGGTTTGACATTTGGTGAGGGTGGTGGATAGTAGCACATAATGGCAGGTGTGTGTGTGTGTGTGTGTGTGTGTGTGTGTGTGTGTGTGGAGGAGGTGGCGGGGGTTGGGGGTGCAAAGGGTTACATCTCAAACCAGAGCAGAGAGACAGAGAGAGATGGGAATCCGCAATTATCGTTAAAGGTCAGGTTGCTATAACAAATTGTCAAAGATTAGGTGATTTATAAACAACAGAAATTTATTTCTCACAGTTCTAGAGCTGGGAAACCTAAAATCAGAATACAGGCGTGGTTGAGTGGTATTGAGAGTTTTATTCCAGGCTACAGACTGCATGCAGCTTTTTATATCTTCAAGTGGTAGAAAGTGGGTGTGAGAGCTCTCAGGAGCCCCTTTATAAGAGCACGAAGAATCCCATTCCTGAGGGCTATATCCTCATGACCTACTTCCCTCTTCCTGCCTCCTGCACAGCAAGGGATCAGTAAACCGCATGGGGTGCGAACCAGCTGAGAAAAAATTAATCAAAATTGTAGAAATAAAATAAAAACTTATATATTAATTAAAGCAGGGGCATAGTGTGTGACCAGCTCTGATGGAGACTGGGTCTAACAAAGAACAAAGAGCCCACATTTTATTTTTATAGGAAGGAAAATCAAAGGGTTTAAGTGTGACAGGCTTCTTGAGGAAAAAAGGATAAAGATAGGAAAAGCAAGTTGTTTGAGGCTTGGCAGTTTACGCCCCCCTCCTCTACCTCTGGATGGCTGCGTTTTGAAATCAAGGCCTTTTGAACTAGTGAGTTCCATGGCAAACACAGAATTTCACCTGTCAATAGGAATCACCTTGCAAATGGGTGTTCCCCCTTGCACCATGGGGTTCCCAAGAGCAGCATTTCACTGTCCAGGGCTTCACATAGTTTGAAGCAATGATTTATCAACTACCTATGACATACCTCCAAAAGCTACCACCTCTTAATAGCATAGCCTTGGGAGGGGTAGGATTGCAAAATATAAAATTTGGTTGGTGGGAGGCATAAAATACAAAACTAGTAAGAAGATCTTCTTTAAACAATATGACCAAAAAATTGACTCTGAAAATGAGAGACATTTGGAGCCAGGGCATATATAAGAATAGACCTTTAGAAATTTAAAAGTGTCTGACTTAACCACCACATGATACAGCTTCTGCCTTTCCTGAAGTTAATCAAGGGCCAAGACTGTTGTGTTCTTCATTGCCTAATGCAGAGCCTGGCGCATGGTACTACTGAACATTTATGGAAAGAATGAAGGAAGCCATCCCTGTCACTAGAGCTTTTCATACCTTGGCTCATTAAAAACTTATAATAGCCCAGTGAAATGTATATTTTTCCCCATTTTACAGGAGAGAACTCTAAGAGATATATAGAAGCAAATAATTGTCACACTGGGTCCTTAACAATGGCCTTTGTCCTCCATATGCCAATAATTTCCTGTCCATCTTTGTAACAATAAAAGAATTTTCCTCTATATTTTAATATGCCTCTGAGTAGAATGGCACTAGATATTGGCCAGTATGATCAAATTGAGAATGTTTAAGGACATAAATTTATCCTTAGAATCAGAATATCCTCAGATAAAAAAATCAATTATTTTTCTTGAAGGATAAAAGAATAATCTTGTCTGAAAAACAATTTGATTTGAAAAGGTGAATTCTTTATTTATAAAGTATAATAAGTATTAGAATTTAATAATCTAGACCTCCTGGCTTCCAGATCTTCATTTGCTTTAAACTGTCAGCAGCTTTTGGCAAAACTGGAACCTGCTGCTCCTTTGGCTTCTGTATGTTCCTGGTCCTCTCTGGCTGTTCTCATTTTACTTCCTATTTAGTGGAGTATCTGTTCCTAAATTTCTGTTTTCAGTTTTTCTTCTGTTGCTTGGTGAAATTCCTCAATGCTTGACTTTCATTTTTTCTGGTTGGAATAACTCCCAAGTCATGGTCTTCAGCCCTGATGTTCCTTCAAGCTTGAGGCCTCCCTAGATATTTCCAATTGTCTGTCCCTTTATTTTGCTGCAGACATCTCTGATACCCTGTAGTCTCTCCTGAACCTTCTATGTCTCCTTCCTTTTTGTCTTCCTTCTTTTTTTAACCTCCACTTATTTCATTGATATTAGCATTATTCCAGTCTAGAAGCTTTGGAGACCCCTCTCCCTCTAGCCTTCTATCTCATAATTATACACCCACAATATACCTGTCTTCAGATACTCGTATGTCAGTATATCTCCCCTACTATGTTAGTAACACTTTGGTGACTCCCATGATCTAGGACCAAAGGACCAACATTTCAGTGCTTGCATGATGTAATTCCAGACAGCTTTTCCAGGCCCATATCCAACTACCATCATACACAAATCAAATGGAACTGTCCTCTGTCCCTCATAAATTCTCATTTTATTTCCTGCACCACATCTATAGTCATATTCTTTTATATTTAAGTGCTCTAACTTCCTACTTTTTCCATTTCTAACTTTAACTTCACCTTCAAAGCAGCTTATATTAAAAATTTCCTCTGAAGCCTCTGGATTAGGTAAAATAAGTTTTCTAAAATTTTAGTACATTGCATTTGTAATACCTTATTTGTTCCAAACATGCTATTATAGTTGCCTTTGTATAAGTCTTCAGTTTCTCACTATACTTCAGTTTCTCACTAGACTTCTGGATGTCATGGATAATAACTTGATAATATTCATGTCTCCTTTAGCAGTTTGGTGGATTATGGAATTGCAAGGAATTTAGTGCACATCTGAGTGTTCTGACTTTTGTGTATTGTTTCTGTGTTATCTTTGGCATCTTTGATAACCACCATTTTGGAGTTTATTTTAAGGATACACATTGTATACACATGGAAGCAGCTTATTGTTTTTAAAGGCAGTTCTAATTGGGACAATTTTTTTTTTTTTAATCTAAGGTGTTTATTCAGCTCTCTGGGGCTGAAATAAATTACTTTTCCAGTTGAGTGGCTTCCTATACATACATGGTGACAGTTATGTCTTATGTTTTTGCTATCAATTTAATATATTTAGTTTTTCTACCTGTCCTTTATGTGACCTGGTTCTGTTTCAGGGCCATTGCATTTTTGGAGGCAACTTTAGGAAAGTCCAAAAATGTACAGAATACTTCCTGGAAGTGGTAGTTTGTGAATATAAATATTTGAACTGTTGTTCATGACACAGCTGATCAGCAATACACTCTTTTCAGGTGATGTCAGAAGGTGGCAATCAAGGTGTGTATATGGATCCACCTCTGGAAGAAACTCTCTGCCATCGCAGGGCTGAACATTTTCTCTCAGTGGCCCTCTGTGTAATGAATTAACAAATGGAGAAATCACTAAAAGAAATAGAGGAAATTTAATTTTAAATTTTGATTACAATTGGAGGTTAGCCATTCAGTAAAATTATCCTCCTCCTTTGTAAATTAATAGAATCAGAGGTAAAACAACAAATATACCATGTATGTGTATGATAAATGAGTTTAAAGGTAGCAGACCAAAGGAATAAGGTATTAGGTAAAATTACAGTTAACCTTTGTGTAAAACTAAGTTGCCTTTATTGAACACTTGTGTGTGGTAAGCATCCTTTTAGTACTTTATAGGTTTTAACTAATTTAATCCTCAAAACTTTCTGAGGAAGCATGGTTATCACCCTCCTATTCCAGATGAGAGAATTAGAACACAAGGGTAAAATATCTTGCCCAAGGTTATTCATCTTATCAGGGAGAGGTCTGGTTTTTATTAACCACACATACCTTTCACTATCAGTATTTTCAAATGTTTAGTGCTTCAGTGAATTTTAAGACATTCTAGAGGAAGGAAATTTGAGAACATCTAAAAACATTTTTAACTAGTCAAAGAGACTAGTCAAGTATAATAGGGTGGGTCTGTTAAAGCACACTGACAGAAATAATACACTTTCCTTACCACTTGAATGGAGTATTTAGAACAAGGTCTGAAGCTTAGAGAAAACATTGACCTCTTATGAACTCAGGGAGGCTGTAGAACCATTATGGACTAAAGAACAATAAATCTGAGATGTCATTCCTTTAGCTTGGTTGTGGGTGGTGGGGGGGAAATGGGTTTTTGGTGGCAGGACTCCTAAGGATACCCTGGACTGTTGGTATGAGCAGATATACGTACAGACATGAACAGAGTAGGGCCTGAGAATTCTCATGGATGCATATATGTCAAATCTACAATGAAGGGGGATTTTGGAAGAAAGCCTCTGACATATTTCAAGCCAGAGAATGCAGTATTTTAACCAATAGTATTCATCTGCTATGTTGTTCCTTATACTGTTTTAGATGTTAGAGAAATGACTGAAAAAAATAGGTGAGTCCCTTTTAGTCTTCAGTCACACAAATTATCAGACATATTCTAGAAGTAAGATTTAGCAATTTATGTATCTGAGCCAACTTTCTGTAGACCATCAAGACTATCTCTTCCCTGTAGCATGTTTTATTCTATAGTTCTCACTTTACTCACTTCCCCTTTTCTCTCTATATGTCCTGCATGTTAGATCAGAGGCTTTGGAGGTAGGTAGACCGCCATGAATTTTGACTCAGCCATTGTTAAACTGTTTGACTAAAATCATTATTTAAATTTCCAGAGCTAAGGTTCCTCATTTTGAAAGTGGTTAATAAAGCCTACTTATGGTTTGTTATTGGAGAGTAAATAAATAATGCTGGAATCTAATAAATGGTAACAGTCATTTTGTTCTTATCCTGCCTATGTATTTGGTGTGTTTTCAGGAAGAGTTTCCTTATTCCTGAGGAATTCTATTTTCTGCACAGTATTTATGGGTTATAATATTTCAGTTTACAACCAGAACCAAATAGGAGTTTTAGAAAACAAATACTGTGTTGACTTTACAATAATGTGCATCTTTCCAATATATACCAAATTCTGGCTTCTGAACATATAGAACACTCACATGTTGATATCAATGTTGCCAAAGTATTTAAGTGCTAAATTTTTCACTTAGCTACAGAGTTAGTAGTGGCAGTTGGGAGTATATTCCAAGTGAATTTTAAGATAAGAATTCCTTAGTTTCCACCTAGATATAATAGTGTGTATAAGCACACTTAAAAGCTGCCACAAATAGACTTTATTATGACTTTACAGATATTTGTTCATGTTAAAATGTAAATATACACCAACATGATTATTGATAATATTCATTTATAGATAGGGAGAATAGAGACTCAGTATGCTGCCTGTTTGTATAAAAGTATTGTTGGAGTACAGCTACATCTCTTTCCGTATTTTTTTTTTTTTTTTGTAACTGCTTTCCTGCTATAGTAAAGTCGAGTAGTTCTGTCTTAGCCTATAAAATCTAAAATATTTACTATCTGGAATTTTAGAGGAAAATATGTGTTAACCACGCTCTAGGATTTAGGAGGAGGGACATTTTGTTCTGTGATGGAGGAATGAAAGAAGGTTTCATTAAAGAAGTGGAATTTGATTTGGAGCTGAAAGATGGAGAGCCTTTGGTTAAGTGAAGAAAGGAGATGCCCCTTGTCAGTGCCATAAAAGTCAAAATGGAAAGCAAATATTAATAAATATAAGCCTGCTGAAATATAAGACTTACATTGCTATATATAGTTTCTATAATGTTAAAACCAATGTACTTTTTAAAGCATTTATCCAGAACACTGATCCCTAAACTTGATGAAACATATAACTCAACTGGTGGACTATTTAAGAGTTTTCTTTTACTCAACAATTCATGAGGCTAAAGTATAGAATCATGAGGAAAATCCTTGATCTAGTAGATTTGTTACTTTGATAAAATTGATTATTTTCTGTAGAGGGCAAAGACTACTTTTTTTTTCCATGTTATTTCTATTTTCATAAACTGAAGGAATGAATGGTCATAGCACCAGTATTTTTTTTTTCTAATCACTACTTAAAATAAATACTAGGTATTGAACACACAACTAAGTACTAGCACTGAGACAAGAGCTTTTAATACTTTATCCCATTAGAAACTTAAAATAGCCCAATAAAGTTAATGCTCTTATTCCTACTTGACAGGAGAATGCTAAGGAATCGATAGAAGCAAATAATTGGCATAAAACTACACTAGTAAGAAGACCTTCTTTATACAACATGACTAAGAAATTGACTCCTTGAGAATCACATACTTTCAGAGTTAGGACATAAATAGAAATACTTTTAGAAACTTAAAAAAGTGAATATTCCAATTTTTTTTCCATCATATGACCAAGTTCTTTTCTATTCAGAGCATTGTGCCATATATTAAAAAGCTAAGTCAGGTTTTACTACAAATGCTTCTGCAAATTTTTATTGAAAATACTGACTTTTTTTCGTGTGTGTGGTACTGAAGATTTAACACAGGGGCACTCTACCGCTGGGATATGTCCTCACCCCGTTTCATTTTTAATTTTGAGATGGGGCCTTTTTTCCTTTCCCAGGCTGGCCTTAAACTTGCTATTCTGCTGCAGCCTCCTGAGTAGCTGGGATTACAGGTGTGTGCCACCAGGCCTGAAGAAAATATTAACTTATAATGGGGCCAGAACTTTGTGTGTCTCAATTTTCTTTCTCTGTTACTCTTTGCTTTGCCTCTTACTGTTCAGTTGTTTGTAGTTTTCCTCCTTTTCTACCTTTTTCTGTCATCTCCCTTCCTGATAGTCATATAGGTTCCACTTATCTGTTGCATAGTATCATTGATGTATGTAGCTATAAAGAGCTGAGTGTATTTTCCTAAACAAGAACTACTTCAGAGGAAAGATAAGAATCAATGAAACTTAATACAGTAGTCCTTCCTTATCCCCAGGGGATATATTTCTAGACATGGATGGCTGAAACCAAGGATAATACTAAATCTTATATGTACTATGATTTTTCCTCTATATACATACTTATGATAAATTTGTCCCTTTCACTTTAAAGAAAGATTTTATGGATTCTCTTTGGTGTAGTCGAACTGCCAGCATCATAACTTTTGCATGTTAGAGTCATTATTAAGTAAAATAAGATTATTTGAACACAAGCACTGCAGTACTGCCAATAATTGATCTGGTGGCCAAGAGGGAACATATAGCTCATGTAGATTAGATACATTGAACAAAGGGTTGATTCCTTTCCTAGTGTGTTTATCATTCTGCTTAGAAAATACTGCACAGAATAATGAATTATTTATTTCTGGGACTTTCCATTCAACACTTATAAACAATGGTTGACCACCATAACTGAAATTCTGAAAAGTAAAACCGTGGATGAGGGGGGACTACTGTACCACTTTCTTTTTCTGAACTTGAGGGGGCAGATACTACAGAACAATTTTCTCTCTCTCTCTCTCTCTCTCTCTTTTTGATATATATTTATTTGTTTTAGTTGTACACAATGCCTTTATTCTTACGTGGTGCTGAGGATCGAACCGGGGCCGCACACATGCTAGACGAGCACTCTACTGCTGAGCCACAACCCCAGCCCCCATACAGAACAATTTTCAACACACTAATGGATATGGAAAAATAATAAAGGGATAGAAAAAAGTAAATGAGTCAGAGGAAGCCACAGGGAGTCTAAGAAAATATTAGTATGTTGTCCCTCGTGGGTCACATTAGCGTCTCTCTGGAGAGTAACCCGGCTACTGTGCCATGGGAGAACATTAATTATACACAGTAATGACCTAGTACAGGAGGATTCACAGACCTCAGATCTAGAGATCACATAAAAATTATTTACTTTTTCATTAATTTTAAAGTAACATATACTATTAATTTAAGAAAAAATACTTCAGTGACGAAATATATGGATTTTTATATTTTTATGTGATTTTTATTAACAACATAAATTTATTAATCTTTCTCACTAAGAAACCTAGGCCTGTTATCTACATTTGTTTTCAAAAGTTCCCCCAACAGGGAAGATACACTTCTAAAATTATGATCAATTAAGAAGTTTAATTATGACTATTCTTTGGGATACCTCAGTGTTAATTATCAAATTTACTCTGTGTATTTGGTCTATTACTTTCGTTTAAGAGTGAGTGTCCCATCCAACTCTTTTAGTCCACAAACTATTTTGAATTATTTCACATTTTATTAGTCCATTTTATAGGTTCTTGTCTTGAATCAATAGTACTTAATGTCTGTTCACCTATACATTCAGATGATGACTTGCCTATAAAATCCAAATTCAAATGTAAACTTGTTTGGTACTCTTTTGTGATCTGAGAGGTTTTCAAGATGATTTTCACACCCAGTTTTCGAATTAACAAAGGGAAAAACAAGGCAGTGTGACAAAGACTGGTTCATTGTGCTTTTATGTGGATCACTTAGTATAATCCTGAATATCATCTGATATTCTGAACAGTCCTATAAACTGGGCATTTTCATCATCAATTTAGAATTGAAATGTAGTCTCGGATGGCTCTGGTCGGTTAGGTAACATGACTCTATTTCCAAAATCCACACATTCCTCCATATTCCATATTATCTTTTCATGTAGAGTTGGATTCCCCCTTCGCTTTTGCACACACATTGTATGAGAGAGTTAAATTATGGGACCAATGATACATAAATACTTAGGATCCTATTTTTTTTAAATGTGCTCATTTAAAAACAATCTCTGCCCTAAAAAAATTATATTTTTAGATGTCAAATTGTCAAAATCATACCTGGAAATCTTCCCCAAGAAACAAACAAATGAAAAACCTCAAAGAAAATAAAAATGTTGGCAATGTGTTATTTTGCACTCTTCTACACACATAATCTTTCTTTCAAAAATGTTAATTCTATGTACTGTAATGTTGAGACTGATGTCAGTACCAAGAAATCAGGTAGACGTAGATAACATTGTTAAATTAAGGCTTTGTTTAAAATCACTGAAATCTGAATATTGTTTTACTCCTTTCCAAGTATTTGCATATACTTTACCAAACAGGTACATTCAACTGCAATTATACCTTTATAAGCAGACTATCCATACCTAAAAACATCTTAGTAATAATTGTTTCATTAAATTACCCAGAACTTCATTATGATTTCAAATTCAATGTAAAAGTCCATTAAACCCATTTCAAAGCAATTTAGGAGGTTCCTCATTGTAAACAATTTAGGTCTTAATGCTAGCCCTGTGATCAGAACCTTGAAGAGGGTGCTCTTATGAAATTCCAACATACATCTTTGAAAATGTGTTTCTTTTATAGCAATGTGCAATTTTATACACATGATTGAGATAATATGTGTTCTACATGTGAGTCACGTCAGTCAGGCAACATTGGGCTTTGTTTACCAAGTTTTGTCTTAGTTCAGGCTGCTCCAGCAAAACACTATCGACTGAGTGGTTTATACACAACAAAAATTTATTTCTCACAATTCTGGAGGATGGAAAGTTCAAGATCAAGGTGTTGGCAGATTTAATGTCTGGTGAGGGACCACTTCCTGGATAGGTTCTGTCAACTCACATGGTAGAAGTGGGATCTCTTAAAATGTAGTAATCCCATTCATGAAGGCTCCAATCTCATGATCTACTTGCCTCCTAAAGGCCTCCCCTCTTAATGCCATTATCTTGGGGATGATAATTCAACATGTGAATTTCAAAAGGATATAAACATTTAATCTGCAGCAAGGCTTTATAGTGTTTAATACTCTTACTATGTGAGTGGGACTCATTGTTGACAAGAAAATCTGATTCCTGCATTGAAGTTAAAATAACCCTTTACTTTTTTATATTTATTTTTTAGTTGTAGTTGGACACAATACCTTTATTTTATTTATTTATTTTTTGTGGTGCTGAGGATTGGACCCAGGGCCACACATGTGCTAGGTGAGTGCTCTACTGCTGAGCCACAATCCCAGCCCTAAAATAGCCCTTTCTTGACTTAATAAAGTTGTCCAATAAAGGAACTATGGAAAAGTGATCAAGTAAAAGGTACATATTACACCCTGAATGGTGTTTTATAGGGAAGAGTCGATGAGGAAAACAGGAAATACTCCATCTTTAACTGAATGCCTTTATGGACTGGTCAAGAACATAGATCATCTATTTTTCAGACAATCCATATTGTTTGAGCATTAACTTTCCAAAGCCAAGAATCTAAGGCCAATAATTCAAACAGGAGGAAATTATGTATATCAGATATTCTTGAATGCATTAGACTTCTTTCATAAAAAATCAACTAGAGATTCCAGTCAAAAAGGTGCTAGGATTACAATCAACAATCTTGTTAAGATTTTTATTAAGCTAAATATAATATTCAAATAGAAAGTCCTTTTGGGTCTTTAAGCAGCCTATATTCCCACAGTTTCTTGGGGTGAGAAACACTTTTACATGGACTATTTTGATTTCTGAAAAGGATCATCTTTTATAATCAAACCATTAATCAAAGGAAGTGGTTTCGATGTGTTTTCATGTTATTAAAGGGTATAATGTAAGATGACTGTAGTGTCATGATTCTTTATTTTATTATACAATCAACCTTTTTATTTTTTTAAATCATGTATTGTTTGCTTATCTAGGTGTAATGGTTTAAATGTGTCTGCTGCAAAATTTATATGTTGAAATTTAATAGTCCATGTGTAAGCATTAAGAAGTGTGGCTTTTAAATGGTGATTAGGTTATAAGCTTCCTTTTTTATGGGTAGAACTAGGGCCCCATGCTGCTTTGGGGCCTTGTGCCCTTATGTCTTCTGCCAAAAGACTACACAGCCTTCCATCCTAGGAGCATGCAGCAGCAGGGCACCACACTGGAAGGACAGAAGGGCCTGGTTCAGACACTGAACTTGCCAGTGCTTTGATCTCAGACTTCACAGTTTCTAGACAATGATTAGTAAATGTCTTGTTTTTGTAAGCTACCCAAAAGATAAGATACAATAATATGGATCTTATTATAGAAGCACAATTGGGCTAAGACAACAGCTTTTTCCTTTCTACATTCCTGGGAAGTCTCTTAAATTCCTAGAAATCTGAAACTAAAAACACACATAATGATATAAGTTCATAAATTTTCGGTTTCCTTCCCTCCTTCCTTTCTTTCTTTTTTTCCAGCATTGGGAATTGAGTTCAGGGCCTTGTGCATGCTAGGGAAATTCTCTATAACTTAACTGTATCCCCTTCCCTTTCTTTTCTTTCTTTTTTTTTATGATACTATAACTCAGCAAAACACTAAATATATATTTTTTTTTGAAGCAGGGAAATATTTTAATATTATTCTTACAGTAATTTTGAAATATTATCATTGAATGCAAATCAAATTATTTCACAGTAAAATATAATAAATGAACATTCAACAAATAATATATTAAAATAATATAAGCAAAATGAGTTTGATTCATTTTAACATTTTAAATAATTTTCACATTTGTATTAGCCTTTTGAAAATCAGTACAATTTATTTTCTATTTTGAGACAGGGTCTTCTTAAGTTGCAGAGGCTGGCCTCAAAACTTGAGATGCTCCTGCTTCAGCCCCTCATAGCTGGGATTATATAAGCATGTGCTACCATGCCACTTTATAGTTTTGTTTTAAATAGGGCAGTGATCAATAATAAAAACCTTTTTCTTTCTTCACTTGACATTTACTTTCACCTTTTGTTTCTTTATGATCTCTTGTAAGAGGGATTTTCAGATAGGTTTGAAAACAGGTGTGTAAAGAGACTATGTGTCAAGATTGGCAAAAGTTCAGATCCTGAGTTTGCCACCTCTGCAAAACCAACACATTGCAGAGTGACAATTAAACCAATACTACTCTTGCAAAGTGACCAGGCTTTCTTCTCTTGGTGACTCTTCATGCTCTTTGGATTGTCATGGATTGTGTTGCCATTGTGCTAGAAATCTGCACCTGGCCAGTTGTTGAAAATTGAACCAATCAACATGAAGACACTTGTATAGCTGCCTATGTTTTCTTAAATTCATCTTACTTATAAAAGATTAGAATTTATTCCAGAGAGCTTCCAAGTGCCAGAGACCAAAGAGGAGACTGTTGGAACCTGTGTGTTGCCTTGTTTTGCACCCTGACCTGGTTCCTGCTCCATGACTTAACTCTGTTGGATCTTGGCATAAACTCTGGCCAAGACCTGGTGACTGTTCTCTGAAATGCCCTTCACTTTTATTGGAAGGAGAAACTACAAATAACAGTCATGGGAACCTAACAGTTTCCAAAAGCCAGACTGACAAAGAAAAGCATAAAGGACAAGCAACAGCATGATGCCTAAAGTAACTGGCTTGTTGCTTTACCACCCTGGTCCTGTAACCTTTAGGTTTAAATAGAGTAGGCGTTTCATTGTATGGCATTTTACTTGGCATGAAACAAGAATTGGAAGCACTTATTAAAGTATTTACTGAAGTTGGAAGTGCCTTGATAATACCTAAATAACATAATTTTGTAAGTATCCTTTCTTTGCTCTGACCAAAGCATTTCATTATTTACTTGGAACAAAACTAAACAAAATAAGACACCTACAATAAAAATTCATTTGTTACACAATTAACACATACTGGGTTGACCATTTAAAGTGTCCAAATTCAATTTATTCTTTATGACTCTTTCCTTCACTTATTGCAAACTTAGTAGGAATTTTGTTTTTTTTAATGAAAAATATGAGTGATTCTTTTTAAAAAATACCAAAAACAAATATTACTAGTTGAATTTGAAGTTATTTTATTTTCTTGTAATTGGACAAAAATAACCCATAACCCTATCATCTTTTTAAGAGATCATTAAGCAAATTTGACTTTGTTCTTTAATTTTTTAATGGTCTCAAGTCAGCTGTTCTTGAGAGTAAAAATAAAGAATGTTCAAAAAATGGGGATGCCAAAGCAAGTCACTTTTATTCTGGAGAAAAGTATTGTTTATGCAAATTAAAGAAATTTTACCATTTCTGGAGGAAGTCCCTTATATGAGAGCTATGATACATGCAAAATATTTACACAGTTTTCCTAACATTTACAATTTAAATGTAATTAGAACTCATTTCTATTATTACACTTAACAGTATATTTTATAGTATCATTATGCAGTTAAAATCATATTCTGAGACTTTATTTAAGATTAAGTGATCTTTTATAGGTTTTAGTTATTATATGTTGAGGCATAAATGCATTCTTTGTGTAGTTTGCTGACTAACTTTATTAATAATCTATGTTTTCTAGTGAATAATATTTTGGTTTAATATTATGGGATGAAGACAAAATTTAATCTTTTAAAAAACATAATTGTTAGGCCAATTTCTGAATTAAATAGGGAATAAAAAATTAAGCTTCCTGTATTATTATTCTATTCTGTATGCCTCTAGTTATGTGAATATATTACTTGAATTAGTCCTCATTTATGAAATTTATAAAAGCAAAAATGGTTTCTTCAACATAAATGTACTCATAAAATCTTATTTGGTTTTGGACAGGCAGAAAACCCCATCTATAATCTACACTTAGGCAATGCCTAAGTTCAAAAATTTCCAAATTTGATATGGATATCATTTTTGGACAATTTTATGACATTGGAATTTTGTAGAACACTGTTTAAGAGACATTGCCTTGAAGAAATATCTTTGTCTTCATAGGCAAACTACAGTTTTGCAAGCATTATTTATAAAGCTTTGCATATACCTGAAGAGTAATTAAATTTAGATTTGAGTTTCACTGTTTTAAACATATTTCATATTCTCAAGTGTTTTAAAATACATGCAAAGTAGATAAACTCTGTCCCCATTTTCACAGTAAAATGATAAACACCAAGATCATGTGGTTTATTAAAATTTTAATATTGATATAGTAAGTAGTAATAATAGCAGAAAAAATATTGGGGTGAGAACTAACCTCATATTACTATGTGAGGTCATTATGGTAATTTTATTTACTGTTGAGAGAATCACTTTGTCTTTCTAAACCTTGGAGTATCAGTTAGGAAAAGTATTTTTTTTTCCCTTGGTTCCCTTGTTTCTGTGGATTGCAATATTATATATCTTTACATATAATTCCACATAAAATTATAAAATTTTAAAATCTCTTTATTTTACCATTGTTAATAGCTGAGCAAATTTTGTGTAGAACTTCAGATTTTTGCCTGTTGGGAGCCAGGCATTCAATATCTATTGCAGAATATTATGAAAAAAACACTGAAATTGTTCCCCGACATATGTAACCCAAATTATCTTTTATAGCCACAGTATTGTAGCTTGTAACCATTGTTGTATTGCTTAATTACTGATAACATTTATGTTTATCAACTATATAGCCAACATCCTGTGATCATTTTTCTCACCATATTCTAATACTTTATTCCACATACTGTGTACTCATACATTTATTAAACTGCATGGCTAACATAAATTGCTGGATAATTATAGAATTGAAAGTATGGCTACCTCAGTTCTTTCTTTCTTTTTTTTTTTTCCTTTTTGTATCAAGAATTGAACCTAGGGGTGCTTAACCACTGAGCCACATCCCCAGCCCTTTTTTATATTTTATTAGAGACAGTGTTTCGTTGAGTTGCTCAGGGCCTTGCTAAATTGCTGAGACTGGGTTTGAACTCCCAATCCTCCTGCCTCAGCCTTCTCAAAAACTGGGATTACAGGTATGTGCCACTGTGCCCAGCACCTTAGTGCTTTGTTTTTCCAGTTGTATCTCCATATTATCTCATTTCATTCTTTCTGGCATGACTGAGACTTATGAAATAAAAAATGTTGCTGTATTCAATAACAGGACAAAAAAGGTGAATGAAAGTTACCTATATTCAAGAAGCTCAAGAGCAAGTTTCCTAATTTTGACTAATTTTTGCCTGTCTACTAAAATAGCACAGTAAAATTTTTCTTTACAATTCCTTGCACCCACCATGGTAATGAAAATACAGCTTATGCAAAGCTTGTTCTTTTAAAGTAGAATGTTCCCTTCCAGGAAAAAACACATGACTATAGTCTGAATTGTTCCTTACCCACAATCTGAGGGTCATGACCTTCCCTTTTGAAGAGTTGTTCTGGTGATACAGTAACATAGATATTAAACTCAAGAATTTTCAGGAGAAATGTGGTCAGTACCCCTATCATCTCTCTGTCTGCAAATCACTTTTTCTCTTGATTTTGTGGAAATCACATTTTTACAGTGAAATTTTGGCATAATAGACTATCTTTGATAATATTAAATAATATTTTACCTGGAAATTGGCTTTATTTTATATGTAGAATTTTATGCTTATATACTTTTGTGATTTTTAAAAAATATTCTTATATGTTCCCATTTGTAATGTGATTATGAAGAAAATTTCTACAAATCTGTTTTATTTCTCAACTACTCTAAAAACTCCATGTCAGATGCATCTAATGTGAACATTTTAACAGTCGGAGTGACTTTCTTTAACATGAAAATTTTACCAAATACTCTCTATTCCAGTGGACATTTAGCCTTTACCTCATCTGATTTACAACACATGGTTTTTCATTCATAGATTTGTAGGATTCAAAGCAAAATTAAAATTCTAGATTCACAATAAAGACTTCAGTTCAATTTAGTATATTGGATTATATTATATATTACATAGTCTCACTGTATAAAATGAATCATGTGATCAAAGAAACTAGAAATTATTTAGCCCAGATTTTTTAATCCAGTAACTTAATCCTACTTACTGTATGGAAAGTGACGAAATAGCTTCAGGTAAAAAGTTTGCAGCCACCTCACAGGCTGTTCATTTCTTCTTTAATGTTGTCCTGAGAAGGAAAGTGCCTGTTGATTATATCCTCTGTTTTGTTTACATTTTTATTAATCTATGAATTAGAAACACTTATAGACAGTCAGGTCTTTGACTTCCCTGGTGACAAATTGTAAGAAAATCTATTCCTGTCTGCAGACACAGTGACAATAGTCAGGTGTACATTAAATAACATGGACTGAGTAAATCATTAGTGGGCCTTGAAGTTGGGAGACAGACTTCTCTCTGAGCTGGTGGCTGTATTGGCACATGTACAAATGGAAGCAGCTGTTGGGCAGGGAGAGGAATGGAGCATGCACACGAAAGAAACTAATTCTAATAACGACTTACTTTATTACTGGTGCACACTAATTACCCAGAATTGTGGGTTTCATCATGGTATATATATATATATTTTCTTTTTGGATCAGGGATTGAAAATTTCAATGACTCTTAACTACTGAGCCACATCCCCAAACCTTTTTATTTATTTTTTTTTTATTTTTTGAGACAGTGTCTTGCTAAGTTGCTTAAGGCCTTGCTAAATTGCTGAGGCTGGCCTTGAACTTGCAATCCTCCTGCCTCAGCCTCTTGAGCCTCTGGGATTATAGGCATGCACCACCTCACCTGACTCATTGTGGCATATTCTGATACGTATTAATGGCTTGCAATTACTGAGTGCCTACTCTTCCAGGCACGAAACACTTAGCATGTTATCTGTATAATCTACACACATAAGATCAGGACTGTTACTCCCATTTTCTTTTTTATATAGAGCAAGAATCATGGCATTAAGTTATGAAATGACTCACTGAAATCCACAAAGCTAGTAAATTATAAAGCTGATATTTGAGACTAGATGCTCTAATCACAGATTTCTCATTTAACACTTAGGCTGTATGCTTAGCATCTGAGCTGTTCAGTTCTCTTTGGGAGAGGGTAGTACCCTGACAACACTTTAGCTCTGCATTTGAGTTCTGTGTTGATACTTCAGGGGCAAAAATATCTGATTCCTATCTTACCCATTTTAAAAGGGCACCGAAAACACAAGACAGGTTAACAAGATAAAAACATATCAGATTTACTTGATTATAGTTGTATGTGACACATGGAGCTTTCAGATTACAGACTAGGGTGAGTTGTCTATTTTTATGCTCAGGTTTGAGGAAGCAAGGGCAGTGTGTAGAAATATGCTTGGGTACAGAGGGTATGATTTTAAAGAAATAGACACAGCAAGGCCTGTATGCTTGTATTCTACTCGGCCTCTCTGTGTATAATTCTTCTTTCCAAGTATAAGGCAGGATCCTTTCTGGAACAGGAGGGGTCTTCTGATCTACAAACAAGGTAATGTAGATAATTTTTTTTTTATGACCAATATTACATGGAAACGTGGAGAAAGAGTAATATTTTAAGGTTTTTTTTTTTTTTTTTTTTTTTTTTTTGGTTGATTTTGGAAAAAAAGGATTCTGGTTTCTATGTTGTTCCTTGGGTAAGAAAATTCTAGTTTCTGTGACTTTCCTGGGCAGGGAAGGGACAAGAGACAGAAGAGCAGGAGACAGAGAGAAACTTTGCTTCTGAGGCCTTCATATGGGGGGATTGTTTTTGAGCCTCACCAGTGCTGTTGCCGTTGTTGTTTTGCTTTAAACTACATTGAATGGATTTTGATTTCTTACAACCACAGATAACTACCTATGAAAAAGGTTTGATGATTCCTGTTGATCTGTTTTGCCAATATGAAAGGACTCTGAGTATTATAGATTCATTTTTGAGATTATAGATGCCAAACAAAATGGAACAACCTGGAAATTATCTAATGCTTCATACAAAAACCCTTTCTACTGAAAAGTCCAAGTAATTCCTGAATTTTCAATGAGCTGTGCTTATGAAAGAAGAAGACAGCACAATGTATTCTGCATTAGAGTGAATTTTAAGGAGGCAGGCAGAAACCAGGTGACCTTATGGCTTTAGGACACACCTTTGGCCCAATGCTGCTGAGATGTAATAGCATTTCTCTTGTTGTTTCCATCAGCTTGGAAAGTTTGTGACTAAGGCCCTTCTGATCACTCTGGTTCTTGGTATTTTTAAATGAATATCTGTACTTTAACTTCCATGACAGCAGCATAGAATAAGGTGTGTTTTTCCACTGGATGAAATATAAAATGGGAAATTGGCAAGAGAAAATGATTAAGATCCTTGTAGCAGAGGAGGAGGTAGGAGGCAAGTATTTGTAAGGAAGAAAAATCAAATGTACAATAAGAAAATGGCTCAAAAAGGAAACATGTGGGATAATTAATCACAATTAGATAAAATTATGCCACAAAAGTTCACCCCTTTGAAGTGGGAGAAATATTTATGGTTTTTATTATTTGCGATATTACTTGTTAAAACATCACCTTTCACAGCAGCATCCGAGCTATGGCTTTTCTATAGTTTGCCTTTGCTGTGCAAAGTTAGCCCCAATTGCATTTTCACACCTAAATACAGTCTGGTTTGAGGCAGGATATATAATTATCTCTGCTTAAGATCCTAGGAAGTGGGGAAGATACCTGTAATGTTGTACCCTTTAATGCCAACTGCAGGGGTTCATTTTTAGTAGTGTTTTCTAACAGCAAGCATGGATCAAGAATTGGTGAACCCTAGTTGACCCACAGATCTCCCCCATTGTTCTCTGCAGACTAGACATCTATTCCTCTTATTAGGGGAGTTATGTGCTTGCATTCATGACTTTGGATTTTGCAACCCCATGTTCCTCTTTTATTAGGGTTGGTTTATACCTGTTCTACACACTAATTATTCATTATAGAAATTTTGGCTTCTCCATCCCTTACAAATACTGGGGCACTGTCTTATTTTTTACAACTTCCTTCCCCCAGGGAGAGGAGTCTTTGAATACCAACCCAGGAGGTGAAGTCCAGCTATCTTAGCGTGTAGTGGGTCATGTCTGGGTCAACTTCTAGATTGCCTAGACTTTAGGCTGCCATCATCTTGCACTCTCCATCTGTTGGGCCAGGATCCTAGTCTGTGGTAGAGACTCTTCCTTATTATTACCAGGGGTTTTCATATTTCCTTTAATGTTTAATCTGATTTGGATGTTCATCCCCTGTGCAAATATCTAACAATCTCCATTTTGTATCAGAATTGATAAGTTACTCATTGTTTCCTTCTGAGATTATAGGGATCCAAGAAGGTACACCATTTAGATGATTTTGATGTAAGAATGGTTTTGTTTCAAGTTTTAAGATAAGCAAACGTATATTTTTAAAATTTAACTTTTATTAAAATATGAAGACTTTTTCCTATATAGAAGCTAGGAAAATGTGGTCTTTAAAAATCTTGTCTGTGTTTTTGTTGGTGGTGGTAGGGTAGGTAATGGAGATGGTGCAGAACAATATCTATATATCATTCAGTGATAGAAAGTTGTCTTTGCTTTGAGGAAAGTGAATTTTTGTTGTATTTATGGCATTTTCTCATAAGTTTATAACCCTTCTACTTTTTTATTCTATCATCCAGTCCCTCACAGTTTTGTGTTCTCTGGTTGTTCAGATTGAAGCAAATATGAGATTGATGTGTTGGTGTGTTGGTCACCATCAAATGTAACAATCAGAGTGAAGGGTAGTACTGTGTGCCTCCCGTACTCTACTGTGTGCTTCAATCAAGTAAGGTAAAGATAAATTGTTAAGTGAGCTAGAAAACCATCTTTTTAATGAAGGATAAGCTAACATTAGAAGCATCTATTTAATTACATGTTCAAATATTATTATCAACCTACTCCTATGTTGCTGGGCTACTGTGTAAGCTACTCTCCTTTTACTTCCAGACTGAAAATAGATTGTTTTCTGCCCCTCCCTTACTTTTGGTTATTTAAAATAGAACATAGAAATTTGTAAAGCATTGCAGTCACAACTTATATATGCAAAAGTCACACTGTAGTTATCTTTTTTCTGTCATCATAATAAATCTTTAGTCCATGCTCATATGGTGCATATATATATATATATATATATATATATATACACACACACACACACACACACACGTGTGTGTGTGTGTGTGTATGTGTGTGTGTATGTGTGTGTTTGTGTGTGTGTGTGTTTTATATAGACACATTTTAAATACCTTCTCTTACATTAAGGCCTTCTTATTTTCTATATAATGTTTCTTGATAAATGGCTCTGAATTTTAATAGCTGAACTTATCAGTTATTTTCATTATGTTGTTTATGTTTGTTTGCCATGTTTTACTTAGTTTGTTGTTTCTTATTTAATACATCTTTCCCAGTCCCAAGGTCATAAAGTTATGATATTAAATGTCTCTCAGAACTGCCCAATAGATTTTTCCGTACTGATAAAAATGTTTGCTATCTAATACTGTCTAATAAAGTAATCACCAGCTACATGTGGGTATTGAGTCCTGGAAATATGGATAGTGTCACTGAGGAGATGAATTTTTAAAATTTAATCTCAATTAATTTAAGTTTAGTTTTAAATAGCCCTCATGTGGCTATTGACTATTGTATTGGATAGCTTAGTAACAGCTTGGTTTTATCACTTGTGGTGCTCCATCTGGTGTTCATTTTTTTGCATGGTGTGAGGCAGAAGTCATCAAGTTTTCCCTGTGGATGACCAGTTGGCATGGAGCAATGGCTTTGTCCTACTGATTATCCCCCCCACACACCGTGTGTGTGTGTGTGTGTGTGTGTGTGTGTGTGTGTGTGTGTGTGGTTCTAAGCTTTTTTTTTTTCCTTGTTCTTTGATAAATTAATCTATCCTGGAACTAGAAGTTCTCACTTTCATAATCACTGCATCTTTATAATAACCTTCCTATTTAGTAATGCACACGACTCATCCCTACCTTAGTTCAGTTTCAGAAATGGCTTTGCCTTTCTGTGCCTTTGTTGTTGTTGTTGTTGTTCTTTCATATGCATTTTCAGCTCTGGTTGTCAAATAGAGAATGATGAGGGGATTTTTCCCTGAATTACCATCCCAATAAGATCTGACTATACTTCCTGAAATCAGACTTCAAGAAATTCCTCTTAATTTGAAATGTTTGAGTTTGTTAGTTGAATTAGTTTGTGCAAGGCTCTGTCCTTTGTAATATAAAGTCCCTCCATTGAAAGCAATGAACAATTTTTCCTCAAGTAGGCAAAATAGAAATCAAGAAAGTAGGAAATATCCAGAAAATAAAGAAATAACTGAAAAGGGGAGCTGGATGGTGAAGACAATTACCTTATTCAGAATTCCTCTTGGAACATTTTATGAACTAGGTGAGTTGGATTTGAGGTTTCAAAGGCCAAAAATTGTATGCAACAGATCACAAAGTCCAAAGTCAGGCAAAGGTGAAATGTCTAAAAGGTGACATGTTCTCCTGGGATCAACTGAAACTGCATTGCCATTGTACCAGAAATAGGTTGTGATAGTACACACAGCATGCACACACAAGTGCTCAGGTGTACATAGGCATATTGCTGGAGACTGCAAAAAAAAAAAAAAACAGTTTACCTCTAAACTTGATTCTACTAGAGGGAATCAAAAAATACCTGAGAATTCTTCACATGGCTGTGCAGCCCAAGGTGGTTCAAAACATCTACAGTTTACAATGTCGGATGATACCCCAGGTTTTGGAAGAAGGAACCATAAACTCTTAATTAGGAATGGAGCCTAACCCAAGCTTTAAGTAATTTCCACAAGATAAAGATCCAAGTACTGCACATTTATAAAACATTATTATGCAAGAACCAGGAGAAGCTGCAGATAGAATCAAGTCCATAAAGACATTGGATAATAATTTTCCATTCTGTTGCAATGCTAAATGACCTCACACATTATCCAAGATAGAGCAACTGACTCTGTCTCTGCAGGTATTACTTCAAATTCTTGAGATGGAAAATAAAATTGGCTTTGTCTCACCTGTAGATGGTAGTAACACATATATTATTTAAGGATTGGATTTATATGGTTAGAACTAAAACTCTGTAATTAGATTGGCAAGATTTGAATCTAAGCTCCAATTCTTTCCAACTTTGTAACCTTGGGTAACTTCTTAATAATTTTGTGACTTAGTTTCTTCATCTATAAATGGTGTTGATAAAAGTAGTACCTACCCCATAGTTGTGGTGAGGGATAAATGAGTTACTTACTACATGCAAAAAGTAAAAAAGTAAAAGCAATGCCTTGGTTATAGTAGTTGATCAATGAATACTGGTTATTTTTTTTTTTTTTACACTTAACTTGAAGTTACCCCCTATCTCATGAGATGTTTCCTGGGGTTAGGATCATGTTGTAAAACAGGTCTATTTAAGTATGTGCCTTCAACACCATGGAGAAGCAATAGAAAGAAAGGGAGGCAAAAGCAAACATGTCTAATGTAGACAGGTGAAATAGAAACAAAACAACTTGTCAGTTTTGGGAAAAATCTTTACATGATTTTCTTTACATAAAAATATATTTGAATTTTAAAGAGGCAGGATTTTAAAAAATAACATTGACTGAGCTGTATATTATGTATAAAATTTCACGACTGAAATTATGTAGGCAGAGTATAAGGAGGTAGAAGAAGAATATATTGGTAGAAACAACACAGATTATAAAAGTAAAATTGTGAGCATTTTACAGAAGTCTTTTTTTTTTCACCTAAAATTTTTAAGAAAAATGTTTCATATCTCAAATAATACACTTCTTTCGTCTCCTTTCAAGTACCGTAGTGTTTTCATTTGGATTTTTAGGGGAAGAATGTAAAACTTAAAAGTCCACTTTCTATCTAATTTCCCACAAATGAATACATACTCATTCTGGATAATTTCCAGATCCTTTGTAACTTAAAAACGTCACTAGTGTTGCTTTTCATTTATTTTTATTTATTTATTTTTTCAGTGAACACAGTGCTTTCACTGACTATGCTCATCAACCCAGTGAAGGGGAATCAATGACTCACTTAAAGTCACATAATAAGTACAGAATAGAGCCAAACTCAGACACAGGATCCTGCTACCAAGCGAGAGGTCCTTTTCACTCTTTGACAGCAAACCATTCCAATCCAGAAATGAATGTCCTGCTGTGGATGTACCTGAGTACTCTCCAGAGCCTAGAGTAACTCTAAAATGCCGGTTTCTACTCACTTTTCTTTTGATTATTTTGTCTCTCAATCACAGTTTACGACATCATGGTTAGACATCATGATTACATTGAGTAAGAGGGAAAACAGGTCTCGTAAAAACAAGGAGGTATAGATTGTAACTGGGAAGCAGTTTTAAATCCTTTGCTACTGAGTAAAGGAGATTTCAACCTTTTCCTTTGAATATGGAGCATGTGAGAGTCAGCATTCACCAACAACAGAGTCTTCTTATAACATTTATAAATATTTATAAATATTATCTAATGTAGCTCTTTTCCTACCCTCATGAACATGGAGAGAAGTTGTTAAAAGTACTCGACCTTTAAATGCAGAGTGTTTAAATTAATTCATGTTATTACTTCAGTTTCACAGCTGACTTGTCTTGTAAATAAAACTTTTCCCTCATTAGAAATGAAGCCAATCTAGCAGTTCCCCACAGGTCTAATATCTTTTACACCGTGCTATGCTTCATACATTGACCTAGAACCCAGGGGAGTTTATGCGCAATTGGTGAATTAAACCAGAAATAATTTCCTGTGGCATTATGTCACAATCTCAGTGACAAAAAAAAAAAAAAAAAAAAAAAAAAAAAAATCTTTTAATTCCTTTTGCACTTAAATTAGAAAAAATAAAATAAATTCTTTCAGAAATACTTAAAGTTTAATAGACCGCTATTTATATTCTTCTGCTGTATAAACTACATATCCATTTCTTTCCCCACCTAATCACCTTCCAGAGGCCCCACCTTCTAATACCATCACACTAGGGGTCAAGGCTTCAGTATATAAATTTTGGGGAGAGGCAAACATGAAGTCCATAACATTTTTCATCTAAATGCACCTATTTTTCCTCCATTTCTGCCATCTACAATGGTAGAATGGTGCTCAGAGGCCCGAGTAATCATTCATTGTTTTCTTCAAATATTTACAATCCCATTTTCTGTCCAGAAGCAATGCGCCTATTAAAATGACATCCTCCTCTCATATTAGTTAAATGTTAATAACATGACCAGAGTATATATTGTATATCAGACTATTAACATTTTCTATTCATAAGGAATAAGATGGAAAATAATGTTATAAGCAACTCTTCAGTGGAAGTGGTTGACTACTTTTATAAGCTATTGCTGTGAAAACCTTTCACTTACAACACATTTAAGAGCATTTGCCTATGTAGCACTTCTCACGCTGCAAATTTTATTGTTGTTCCTCAAATTTGCTGTATGCCTTTCTGCGTCCTTTCCATCTCTCAATTTATTTTCTTTTACAAGCTGTGCCCATTGCTATTTTGCCTGTTCTTGAAGGGCAGCTCAAATTCCACTCTCTTTAGTGATGGTTTGCTCAATGACTCCAGCTAGAAGAATGCTTCCCCTTGTGAATTTTCATAGCAGTCACCAATCATAAACTAATTTTGGAACTTATTGCACATTATCTTGCTTTTTTAGATTATGAATGTTAGAAAGACAGCATATTTACATCTTTTTATTTTACACAATACACACCAGAAGACTACACACTGTAGGATCAATAATTGTTGAAATAAAAAACAAAGGAGTGAGAACTGGAGTAGCATCCTGGGACTTGTGACACACTACTGCTCTGGCTTTTCCTTCCTTCCCTTTGTTTTCACCACTGAAAATCCAGCAGAATGATGGCCTCTGTTGTGAGCACTTTACTTGATGTGGCACATTTCCTCTTTGGGAAGATAAGACACCTCAACCTGAGAACTCCGAGAGGTTAACCTCAAGATACATGTATTGGTTCACTTAGGGATCACTCTAAAATATGAACAGACTTATTGTCTTTCATAGGTGGACATGGAATCCAGAACATTTTGCAGGTGGTAGTAGTTAGGCATAATTGAAAGATAATTTTTTAGAAACTCTGGCCATTTACCAGTGGTGTGAAAATTACTATCTTGCTAACTCTTTGAAGATGTTTCCTCATCTGCAAAGTGTGGGTGGCAAAATCTCTTTAATCAGAGTTGTTTCAAGTGTTAAATGAAACACATATGGAAATTTTTTGGCTCACACTGGTCTTCCAAACAAGTCAGTTCTCTCTCCCAACTAATATTAAAGAAAATGATTCTTTCTTAGCACAGAGTCAAATAGCACTGTGGGGAAACTGAACAGAGTAGCTCTGTGACTTCAAGTTTTGAAAATTATTATGTTAATGGGATATATTTATTTTTTTCATAGTAACTCTTTTATAATAAAGTTGAAAAGTTATAATTTAATCTTTTCAGGAGCTGATTAAAGGATAAGCCAATTCCTTGATAAGATCAAAAGAATTAAAATCAATAATTTCATAGTGTCATGGGAGAGGGACTTCTGTCATGGGTTGCTTAACAAGAGGGATGCATTTTGATAAATGCATCCTGAGGCAATTTTGGCAGCTTCAACATGATATGATCTTTTTTGGGGGGCATTACTGGGGATTGAACTCAAGGATAGTAGACCACTGAGCCACATCCCAGCTGTATTTTGTATTTTATTTAGAGACAGGATCTCACTGAGTTGCTTAGTGCCCTGATTTTGCTGAGGCTGGATTTGAACTTGTGACCTCCTGTCTCAGCCTCCTGAGCTGCTGGGATTACAGCCTGCACTAGCTACCTGGCTAAAGGATATGATCTTAAAGGATTATTGTCATTTATATGATCCATCATTGATGGAAATGACCTTATGTGGTACATGATTACATTTGTTTTAAGAGCAAATAGCTGAAAACTTTGTTTAGTATTCTTTTCAATAGGAGATATTTATATCTGTATATTAACCACTTAGGTAGTTTTAGATTAATTTTTGATTAAAGTTCAAAATTAGACAAATCATTTTAGGGTCAAGAGTAAGGTAGAGATTGATGAAGTGTATTTTTAGGTTGCAATCATTTGGTTTCTCCAAGTTCTACATATATTATAAAGTGATTTCCTTAACTGTTACTAGTTAATTTTGTCTCACAACTCCACCAAAGACATTATGGCTTCTGCTACTAGATTAGATCTTTGGATGGAAAACAGATTCTTTCTTTACTTTTGCTTGTAGAAAAGTATCAAGTCAGTTACTTGCCAAAGACAAATCTCAAACATTTAGGATGTCAAATTTGAAATAGATGGAGATATCTGGTAGGAAAACAAAATTGGTACTGGGCTTAAAAGAAGCCTAATGATGCAATATTACATTTAGATTTATGCAGCATCCATGAAATATTATGGTTCATGCTGTCTGGTAGGTGTTATTGTATATACTTGCTTCATCAATCCATTAAAATCATAAATTCAATGCTTTACATGTCCAATACTGTTCTACATAGACATGGTTCATGCCTGTAAGGTGCTTAAATTCATATATATTTGTGTGAATGTTTGTTTGTATGGAGTCAGTGGGGAGAGAGAGTTCAATAGGCAAACAAATTACTGTAATACAAGATAGCATACTATAAGGGCCACAAAAGGGATATTTTCTCCTGAGAAGGGAAAGGTCCCATTTTGATGGGAAGATGTCAGTTGGAGGGCATCTTTGCATCTGGACTTTAAAGGCAGAGGGGTGACTGAAAGACACTACCAGAGGGAGGACGAAACAAAGGCCAAGAAGGAAAGGGTCAAATTAATTCAACTTCTTGTAGACTATGTAAATAGGAATAAAGCAGATTAAACATATGACTTTACTTTTAGGCACAATGAACAAAATATGATTTTAAATTTGTGATTTAAATCGGTGGAAAAAGAAGGGAATCCAACATTTGCAACTCTGATTAATTTTTGATTCTTTAAACCTGTGTGCGTTTCTCAGCATTATCCCTACTGAAATCTTGGACTGGATAATTTCTTTGGTGATGGATGTTTATCACTGTCCCTGGTCTCTACCCAGTGCAGGGACTAGGGTTAGTCAAGGAGGCAGCACGAGGGCACAGTATTTAAGGAGGCACTCATTCTCAGGGTCATATAAATCTGAATCCTGTATTTGCATGACCCTGAGAATAGGTGCCTCCTTATATTTTGAACCTTAGGCACCTTGTTTGCCTCACCCTAGTCCTGGAGCTTTTCTGTTTAGAAGCCAGTAACACCCTCCCAGTTGTGACAGTCACATGTGTCTCCAAACATTGCCAAACATCCTCTAGAGGACAAATTTGCCCCTGGTTAAGATCCACTGTAATCTAACTGGAATAAGTCAGCACATTTCTTTTTTATTTGTAAAATGCCAAGAAGAGCACACAGCAACATGACCTTTTTTGTACTGAAAGTAACAACTAAATACAGGTATGCAGCGGTGGGTCACACACTTGGGGAGGACAATATGACAAGATGTAGAAAGAAATTTGTGAGAAAGTGGCTTTGGTTGTTGGCATTGGAGAGAAAGGGTTTGTGTAAGTTACCTAGTAGTAAGGGATCCATTCTGCTATTTATAATACACCTGCCTTCAGGGCCTTTGCTGCGCTGAAGAATAATAATTCTGATGTACATCATGAGACATATGTAATACAATTTTTAATACATTTCTCTGACTCTTGTGGAAATATTTAAAAAATTTAAAATATGCTTACAATTTTTATTTTTACAAAATTAGGCAGTATTCCTGGTCAGTAATTGTTCTCAATATATTTGATAAGAAATCCTAGCCTACCCTACTCATTCTATTTTCTTGGACTTAGGGAGGATGGGGAACTTGGGAAATTGTGTTTTGTGCCACATGACTTCCAAGGTTACAGGAAGTCCATTGATGCAATATTACATTTAGATTTAGACACTAATGGACTACTAATCATATCTGTTCGTGCGAGATTACAAAGCCACACTACTGTATGATACACTGTGTACAGGTTCAATAAGAGTATGTCCTTGCTTCATGTTTAGCAGTTGAGTTCAATCCCTAAAATCCCAGGTGTTTAACATTGAATGATGTGTCACTGAGCATGTTGCTCCATGGTTTTTATGGCATTGACTACAAAAGTTGGCCCGTGGTAATAACAACAAACTAAACCTTTCGGTTTAATAGCTGATGACCTTCTACCAGTCTGTGTACTGTGTTTTATTTGTACTTCATGTTCAATAACCTTTAGTGGTGGTTAATAAAATTATCCCTACCTTACAAATATGTAAGGTTCATTAACTTGCTCATAGTCACATGGTTAGTATCATCTGATTCCAGAGTCTGTGCTCTGACATATTCAGGGCTCCCTACAGGAATGTCCTTGTAGATTGTGCCTCATACACACTCTGGGCATTATGAATACCCTGAGATTTTACAGATAGGTACATTTAAGTGCCAAGTAAATTTCAAAATTTTAAGTGTTATTTATTTGTTTAAAGAAAAATTATTCAGTGGTACTTGTTAAAGTATGGTAAGGAAATTGTTATTTTTGGTTGTTGAGATATATAGAGAGATCAATGCAATAGAGTCTTGCAGTAGAATAGAGAATTTGAGCTGACCTCTGAAAACAGCATAGACAAGTAGGATTTTATAGGTAAGGAGGATAGGAGTGTTATTGGGTGGAAAATGAGTAAGAGGACCCCCAGGGGTATGACACATTTTGGATAAACCAACCTAGCAGGATTCTTGTTGAAGACAGGAGAAGGTGGTTATGTATCATTTAGGGGATGGATGGTGAAGGAGGATGAAGAAGCTGATTGGATATCTGAGATTAAATTTGCAGGTTTCTTGTTGAACTGACACAGTAGGGCTCTTTGCTAAAAGTAGATTTTCCAAGGAAAGGACTTAGGTAGGAGAAGGTTCAGAAACCTGAGCAAAGTTTGGCCAAATAGGGGCTGGGGCTATGGCTCAGCAGCAGAGCACTAGTCTGTCATGTGTGAGGCCCTGGGTTTGATACTCAGAAGCACAGAAATTAAAAAAAAAAGTTATTATGTCCGCCTACAACTAAAAAAAATATTAAAAATAAAAAAAGTTTGGCCAAGCAGAGAATTTGTCACTTTTTAAAATTTTATTCTGGATGCTATACAGTGGGTGATGGGGAAGTGAGTATTGGTTTCTTCCCTCCCTTCCTCCCTCCCTCCCTCCCTCCCTTCCTTCCTTCCTTTCTTCCTTCCACATCTGGAAACTTGCCCAGGTGTAAATTACATTGAGGAAAGAATGTAGTTCAACTGAAAGGTTATTTCTTGCTATTGTGATTTCCGCTTTCCAGTGCAGCCCATGCACTTAGGAGAATGAAACCCTTGTTTAGAACTGCTCCTTCAGCTAGTGTTAGTGTTAGTGAAAATTGTGTAATGCCACCAGAGTTCTCTCTCCAAAGCCTAAGGCTAGAATATTCTCTCGCCATTATTTATTATTGTCATAGAGCCATTAGCTTTTGCCATTAGAAACTATACTTATACTAAAGGTGCTACAGCTGGATGTATGTGCTCCAAATTCTCATTACATGCTGCTGACCTCTCCCAATAAATCTCAGCTTGGAGTTATCAGCTTTCTACTTGTTGGCCCTAATTGGAAAGTTCTCTGCTATATACAGGTACAAAATGTACTATCAGAGCTTGAATTTCTGCCCCTTATTAACATTGCCTTTGTGACTTATTTCCTCAATTCTCTTTCCATTGGAAATTCAGCTGAAACAAATTCCTCAGTTTTATATACAAAGTGAGCTCCTGGTAGAACACATTACAAATCATGCATTGCTATAAATGAGAACACAGTCTAATACTTTTGACATCAGAGAATATTAAAATGTTCTTTGCTAATTAATTACCTGCCCATCATTTTTTAACTTAATAATTTTGAAACAGTATGTTTTCCAGAAGATTGAAGCTCATTTTTTTTTCTTTTGCTTGAAAATGAGAGTATCTGGTATACAATAGTAAATTCCATGAAGGGCCTGCAAGGAGTTGTAATTTTCTAAGACCTTCAGATGGATTCTGTTTTGGCAGACTCTTGTGTAGTCCAGAGATAGCAGAGTGAATGTTTCTGAATTGATTCATTTGTCCATTAGAACAATATTTCCCAGACATAATCTTTTGAATTTTCCATTGAAATCATGTGTTCATTTTGAGGAATTTCCAGCATCTATCACAATTGTTAACCCTTTTTAAGAGGAAAGGAGGCACCATATTTAGAAACATAAGTACTGAGATGACCTGGTTCTAGATTTTCTGCATATTATTAATAGTGACTTAACTTCAGCCAGGTGTGCTGGCATATGCCTATAATCCTAGCAACTCAGGACACTGGGACAGGAAGATCACAAGTTCAAAGCCAGTTTTAGCAACTTAGTGAGACCCTAAGCAACCTAGCAACCTAGCAAGACCCTGTCTCAAAATAAAAAATAAAAAGGGCGGAGGATGTTGCTCAGTGGTTAAAGGCCCCTGGGTTTAATCCCCAGTTAAATAATAATAATAATAATAATTTAACATAAAATCAGTATTTCTCAGAAAAAGTCATCTTAAGTGCATACTTAGAAGTATTTGTATTTTCAATATTTAAATATTTAAAGTTATTTCACCAACTTGAATTTAAATAGCATTTACTTTGAAACAGCTGTGTAGGTTATGCTAGAATAAAATTTGTTCTCATGATTTCATTTATTTTTTTTTCTATTAAAATTGATTTAAGCAGTCTTCAAATAAATGAAATATGAGCTTCATGAAACCATGAGATAAAATGATCAAACTACATAGGTTCTAAATTAAGATCTATGCACAATTATGATATTTCTAAGAAATTAAACATGAATACTTTCTTTTCTCAAATCAACTTGTGTTTCCTAGCATTCGTGTCAAGAAAGAATAATGAGGAAAACACGAATGTACAACATTTTCATCACTGAAACTTGAGGTTAAATTATCATCCTCTTTTTTCACGGGACAAAAGTTTTTCAGGTCTTTTCTGATTAATTATCCTATAGAATATTCAGTTAACATGTTTCTTTGAAACATGAACAAAGTAGGAATTTATTTTTGAATATTGCTACTTGTAGAATTATAAGTGTGGTAGACAAATTCAGTGGAAAAAGCAGTAGAGAGCAAATACTTCTGAGTATATATTATATATTTGATTACATGAGAGATTCCAGTTTTATATAGTGCTAGACAAACCATGTTACTCCAAATGCTTTACAAAAGCAAAACAGCATTACTACCACAACAAACATGCAACAAAAACAACGGAAATCTTGGTAAAATGTTAAGAAATTAAGGAATTGTATCTACTATTAAAAAAAAAAAAAACCAAATGCTAATTCTTAAGCATAGACATGGCATATTTATTTTTTAGGTAGTATGTGAATTATGAGAGAAAAATGATTCCTGACTACATATTTTTAAATAGAAAATTTTATTCTGATTTCCAATATGGGACTGTATAGGTCAAATACTACTTATCTCTTTATTTTATTTATACAAAAGGTGAAGACCATACTCATACTCAGCTTCCACCCCTTGAGTATTTAAAGAAAAACCATCCCCAAGTGCCACCATCCAGTTGCAAACCTAGCTTTCCTGTGTGGTTTAGTGGAAAGGTTCTTTGCTTCAGCTTCTATCTGCTCTTAGTAAAGAAAGCAGCTCCTCTTTGATTTTTTTTTTTTTTTTTTTTTTTTTTTTTTTTTGAGGGGCACACTGGAATGCAAAGAAAGAAATGTGTCACATATATTCAATTTTTTAAAAAGTACATATATTTAGGATACTGTCGACTATTGTTCTATCCCCTGTGTATGCCTAATGCTCAAAGGAAACTAACAGATGTATTTGAGGACAAAAGATTTTTCTCTCCAAATATCTTCATATATATAATATAATCATCTGATATTTTATAGTGATCAGTGATTTCCACATTTTTGTGTCTCTCTGCTTTTTAAAAAGTTATTCTTTCTGTTTAAGCATTCATCTGTAAATAGATGGATATACTATTAATATGGTTGTTGCTATTGTTTTTTCAAGTTTCTGGTGCTTACCAATCTTGGAACCAGAATTATAAGCAAAAGAGTAATTTAAAAAGTGAGCATATTATCAATAGTCTCATATTTCAATCACTTGATCATTTTTTAAAAAATTAATATTGCTCTGTGATATGCAAGTGCAAAGCTGCCAATAAATAGTATATTGTTTTATACTTTTAATGACCTATGAGATACAGTATCACCTTTTTTTAAAGATTTTAAAAGGCTAACTAAATTTTCCAAATTCACACAGCTCATTAGTGGTCGAACTAAGAAGACAGATCTGACACTTAATGTCTTAAAATATTCTACAAGTAATTCTTAAATCTCTGAGAATTTAAACATATATTAAATACTTTCTTCAGTCTATTATGTGTAATAAAAATCTCTTCCACAGTCATATCCTAGAAAAAATTTATAGTTTTCTATAAAAAGGGAGGACTAGAATCTCTGACAGCTATGTTGACCTATAATGAACGTAGGATACATTGTACTTATTACATGAAGCAATATCAAATTATAAGACGAGTGTAGATATTTTTATGTGTTCTAATGTTATTAAATATTTCTCTACCTTTTCTGCTAATATTTGAGTTGTTACATTTTGGTGGCTAGACCTAACTTGAGTTAGAATACCTTTTATTTTAACATCAAACAATGATTTAATATCTTTCAATGCTATCCAATCTTTACCTCTGATTTGGAAGTATCAACTCAGCAGCACACACATGAACATACTTTATAACCTTCTTGGTTGATGGCTTTTGATTTTGAAAAATTCCTTTAAAAATACCTTCATCATATTTCCCAAAGATTCTTAATTTTTTTCATAGCACTCTTGCTACTGTTATCATCTTTCTTTGATTTTATCATCCTCTAATCTGAAAATTATTTTTTAGTTTGTGCCATCAATTTCTGTTTCATAAAAACAGTACATTGTTGTACTATTTTCTTATTCCTCTTCTTAATATGTTCTTAGATCACCTAAACCTGCAATACTAACTCTTTGTGACAATGAGGAAATTGAAACTATGCTATATAACCAAGATGACCAAAAGGGGAATAAAACAAAACCAAAACCAAAAACCTACTGTTTTTAATACTTCTGACACCTGATGTATGGGAATTTCATCCACATCAACTGATTCTCTCATTCTTGGCCAACACTAATGAGGTGTTCTATAGTTGAACTCAATTCTGACAGTAATGACCCTGAGTTAATTCAGACGCCACAGTTTGAGGGCTCAGTTCTACAAGTGCACCCCACCACTCTTGATGCCAATCATGAGTGTGGTTTCTAGGTTATCTACCACTTCTGTCCAACCTCTTTACAAATCAGAAGGTCCCAAGACTCCTTTCTTAGGTACAATAAGTTGTTAGGTCAACTCTTATAACTCAGGGGAAAAAAAAAAATGTTATGCTTACCAATGTAGTGAAAGGATGCGACTCTGCAACAGCCCTGTGGAAGTGATGTACAGGACTATTGTAGGGACAGACCAGGCAAGGCACCAAAGATAGCAGGAAACAGTTTTATTTGGCTGCAGCCTGGTTCAGAGGTACAGCTGTCACTGTAATCAATTAATCCCCTGAACCCCAAGTTCAGAATATTATACCCAGCATGTAAGGGGAGGAGCTCAGAAGTTTACAGTTTACAGAAGTTCACATAAAAGCAGATTTTTCTTTCATTATTCTGGGCAAGTTAACCCTTCAAGGACAACACCTGAGAAGGGAAGAGCTTCTTCTCCCCTTTCTTTCCTCCCCCTGCCAGCTGTTACCATGGAGCCCAATTAGTAACTTATCTTAGAAATGTAGACATCTCTGTGAAGCTCCAGCTCAAGGCCAGAGGCCTTGTTTAAAGAATTTGTCCTTTTGTTATCACACTTTGCATTTGCAAACACACTTCTACAAACTACTATACTGGATACATGTTTGTGAAAAACAAGTAAAGGGGTGTCCAGCACCTGGAGTGCTGATTTCTTTCACGCCAGTGGCCAAGTAATAGAGCAACAGGAAAATAAGAAGTTTATCTACATTGAACTCTTTTGTAGAGACTCTTTTGCTGACAGTCCTAAAATCAGCCATGGTGAAAATTTCTGGAGAAGCTTAGTTAAGATTTTCTGTGGAGGAGGGGGTGCCACTACAGGACAAGGTGGGAACAGGTGGCAGGGAGGGCAGAGCTGGCAGGGCCCTCCAGGCAAAGCACCCTTCCAGCACTTGGAACAACAAAAGATGTAACTTTTCCTCAGCCCTGTGCCAAATTTAAATGGCTGTAAGGAAACTCAGTGATATTGCTAAAAACGAAGGTGTTATTAGACTTGTATACTTTGCAAGCAGAATTTATGACTTTCTCTATGTATTTATGATTTGACAATTTGGGGGCATTTCATGATTACAACTTACATGTCCCATCAGAAAATTTTGAATATCCACATTTGAAATGAAATCTTATGTTAACTTGAATTCTTCACACTCTTAGGGGAAAATATTAAATTTTTTACTTTTCCAAACATAGTTATTGTTATTTTTGCTTCCTAAAAGAAATTAAATGACTGAGATTCTGAAAAAAAATGTGATGCTTTCCCGAAAATAGTCTTGGACTCTATCTACCCAAACAACAAAAGAAACCATGCCACCATTGACTACTAAAACCATTCATGATGCCAACTGTTTGCAAGCGTGTAAGATTTTTTTCAATGATTTTTTTTTTTCTTTTCTAGCATCTGACTGACAGATATAATGAAGGTTGTTGGCAGCTCTTACCAAAAACAAGAGCTGCCACGTATTAACAACTGAAAATAGCTACTTTCATCTTGGCAACCTGAGAAAGAGTCTGATATTCTAAATGTCTTTTCCAAGACATTTTCCAAAATATTCTTAACATAAGAATAT